>JAOTON010001582.1:0-205000 GCA_034440635.1 Lepas anatifera | reverse complement strand
TATGAGGGCGCCACATTCCCTTAAAAAACGTTCTATCCAACGCCGAAAGATTATCTACCGAATAGCACTGTCCCAACTATGTTCACGACAAAGGAGCTCGACACATCCTGGGTGTCTGTTACAGCTTGGATGGATCGGAATAAACAAATATAGATTAAATAGCCTTCAATTCCATGACCTGTAATGGTTACGATTTTATATACGGCTGGAATTTCTCCGCCATATTTTTTCGTCCATAGATGTATTCACAGAAACAAGCCAAATGATACATACAATGCGAACGTGTATGTTAAAAACAGATGAAGGGTAAAAACGATGATGTGATGATAAAAACGATGATATAAACGATGATAAAAACGACGAACATGAAGGGTAAAAACGATGATGTGAGATGACTTTCATCTCACAAGGCGTTTAAGCTGGGGCATTCCATCACGATAGAGGAGACAACAGTGCTAATCTTCTGGGCCAAAACAAAAACTAGTTTAGGGTAGATTGATGACACAGTTATGGTTAATGGCTGATACATCATTTTGGGCATCCGGCGTTGATAATTAAGGAGGCATACATCCACGGTCATTTGAGCTGACACAACTCACGCAAGGTCAGTGCCTCATCCAGCGTGAACCGATTAGCAGTACAGATAGTGAGCCCGCACTCAGTGACTTTGGTGTTGAGGATTACAAATACGTTTGACTTGCTACAATGACTAGTTTCAAACGTGAAATATGCTTTGAATTATCAAGAAAAATAGCAGAATATGATGACTACAACTTTAAGTGTCAAGCATATCCTTTGAACCAAACGTGTTTCAAATTATAATTTCAGTTCAGTCTAATACCGGTGTTAATTTACGCTGATAGCATCCAGTGCGATAACCAACTCCAAAGTGACTCACTGACGAACTTTAATAATAATAATAATATATCCATACTAACCATCATTGTAAAATCTTAGCGTAGATAAATATATGTGCCACCGTCATTAAATTCCACAATAAATTTGAATAGAAGTGTTATCAATTTGACTCCACCAATGTGCAACAACGTATTGCAATTTATCACTATCATGTTGCACAGGTTGTTCATCATGGGTTTACCAAAAACTGTCGCTCGGAGACTAATTTATGGAGAATACGTGCCACAGCACACGTATTTTTGGAGCACGATCACAATTATAGCAGAATTTCATATTTCTGGCAATCTTTCGAAACAAGTTATGCCTCTAAATTAACACGCGCCCCGCTGGGGTTGGCGACATTCGCCCTCTCCCCCTCCTGGATTTCCCCAGATAACGCAAAAACGATGAAACGCAGAGCAAAGAAACTTGCCATACCTTATCACTGATCAATTTTACGCATCTGAAAAATTATTTTAGGTCAGGTCATGTCAGGTCAAGGAGCTATCTAAGGTCAAATGACCCGAGCTCAAAACAAAAAATCACGAGTTTGAAGCGGCGCCTAAGGAACATCTGCCAACTGATCAGTTTGAAACTTTTACAATATGATGAGGTCATTAGGGTCTGCTATCTCGGAATTTTGATATTGTTGACCTAAGGTGGGGTCAATTTTTCGGTCACCCCATTATAGTCTATGGTGAAAAATTGAAAGGGCTCGTTTTCAGTAAACGCCGAATAGATAAAGCTAAAAATTATCACCCCGTGTATTCTTACCACGATCTTGACCATGAAGTTAAGTTTTTGATCATCTGACCTCTCAAAGGTCATGTCAGGTCACAGGAGCATACAGTGATTGTTTAACCAATAACTTCTCACTGAAAAGAGATAAAGCTCTTATTTTGCTTGTATTGTGCTTATATTGTCACGGGGAGTCGAGCAATATGCAACATGACCAGACCAGGTCACCCTGTGACCCTGACCTAGCTCAAGGTTAGGTCATTTTCACAATTTGACCTAGCGAGGTCATATTATACATCATTTGATTCGCCACGATGAGAGGAATCCAATGATGCATAAATATTTGTTCTAGCTTTGCTGACTAAATATCTAGAGGTGGAAACGTACACTGCCCTGTAGTAAGCCCATGGAACATTCTTTGACCTATGGTGATCTGTTTTGACCCGACATAAAAATGTTTCCTATAATTTCTCTTTGTCTCGTCAAGACCTTTCGAACGCCGTCGGTAATTTTTCTTTAGCTTTCCTGGGAAATGAGATACGGAGGGGGAAACGCGCCCCCCAGCGGGGTACGTCATGCCAGGGACCCCAGCAGGGCGCATGTTAATAAAAAGTGGTTTTAGAATACACGGGATACAATACAAAACAGTGTTTTATGCCTAGGAAAGGTCTCTTTTTAAACATACACATAGGTTGCATCACAAAAACTAGTTTCTTACCATCATATTAAAAAAACGCAAGCAAAACATCTCCCAATGGATTTTTGACACAATTCTGCAACAAAATTTAAGACCTCAACAAACCGAAAATACGTAAAAATACAGAGCTGAGTCATCCTGGCTGGGAGGCGCCCTGTCAATCAGCTCACGTGGCACTCACCCGGCGCTATGGTGTTGACTCGGATGCCGGCCACAGCCAGGTCACGCGCTATCGGCAGAGTCATGCCGACGATGGCGCCCTTGCTGGCCGAGTAGGCCGCCTGGCCGGTCTGGCCGTCGTAGGCCGCCACCGAGGCCGTGTTGATGATGACGCCGCGCTGGCCGTCCTCCGGGTCCGGAGAGTTCTCCGCCATCAGCTGGGCGCTCAGCCTGATCACGTTAAACGAGCCCACCGTGTTCACCTGCGACGGCACAGCCGGACTGGCGTCAGGTAGGCCGGCTCACTCGGCATCGGTAACGACTGTGTCCTTCAGGGAAGGCAGGGATTACGAAGACACTCGGGTGTGGAGACGACCGGGGAGAAGAGACTGCTACAGCCCACTGTCTCCTGCATTCGTTACTACGATTATTATACATCAAAAACTGAGATAAGTAATACAAATACGGGTGGACAATATTTACGACAGACATCACAAGCTAGTATTTCATACCACCTTGAATTTATGGAATTTCGCTGAAGGTCTCGCTGTGTTCTCTTCGTAAAGACAAAACTGATTTGGTTACCTCCCCTTTACATGTTAATATTCCATAACGATTCTGAAACACAGGGGCATCCTGTCTCCCCAAGACTGTGTCACAAGTTAAAAGTCTGAAGCAAGACTTGTCATAAAAAAGAGGATGTCATAGCCAATAACTCTGAAGCAAATATGGCCAACGCTAAGGGTATGTTACTGTATTCAGCTGCGCTATATTTTGTTTTGGGAAAACTTCGCTACAGAATGACTGTACATTATTTTTTCATGATATCCAACATTAGGTTATGTTAATAATGGCCAGGGCAATCGACATGTAAATGCCTGAATGCTGATCGGCTGAAAAAGGAAGAGGTCGCAGAGCCTGCCTAGGACCCACCTCGTACTTACATTTTCATTTTGGCCTCATTGCGATATCAGAAAAGCAAACGAGAATCCTGACATGAAACGCACTAAAGGAGCAGTTGCCCACAGCATAAACTTAACGTGTATGCCCGAGCGTCTTCCACAGCCAACGAGGCAACATTTATCCTAGGATCAATCGTCAAGTGAGCATTAATCGAGTTCTCACCATTGAAAACAGAGGAAGGTAACATATTTCGGGGTTGCAAAAAATATGACACTTATGACTTTTTTATAAGCATGTTGTATTTTTGTTTTGTAAGCTTTATCCAAGTTGTTCCTAGTACAGCTGTTGGGGTCAGAATCTCACCTTAAGTCATCACTGAACTTGTCACAGAGACCCCGACCCGACCACCCGAACGAGTAACTCCCACAATGAAGGGTTAATTCAGAAGTCAAAGTTTAACGTCCCACAAAGCACTGGGACGGCCGCCCCGCTCAGGTCACCCTCTCACCTGTCAGTTGCCAGCCGACCTACGTCGGGTAAACTATTGAGCGCCGGAGTGTTTCAGGGGAACCGATCCCAAGCCTGGACATGCACTGCCACCGCATGTTTCTGAGCAGCGGGCCGGAGCCCAAAGCAATACCAACTGAGCTACCGGGGCGACCATTTCATGCAATTAAGCCATTGCATAAAAAATAACAATCACAATACTTTGAGTGAAGATAATATCTAATTATGTACCATGACACTTCTGTTGCAGCAATATACTCATTCTTCACGAGCATTTGCAACATATGTGATGCGATATGGGTCGTGCGTGCTCTTGGTTTCGTTCTAGAGGTGGGAGTTTTGGGCAATTTTGCAGGCCCGGGCCCGGTCTGCTGCTGATTTTAGAAGTCCGTCACAAGCCCGGTATGTGGAAGAAATGGCTTATCAAGCCCGGGAAGGCCCGGTATCATGGAAAAACCATAAACGACTATATACAACATTTGTTTACTTTAAAGCTGTTTCAAATACATTTTTTAAGCCAATTTATCCTGCAAAAAATGTTGAGTTTCACCCAAAACCATATCAAAAAAGTGCATGCAGCATCAGTGGCCTCAGCTATCTTAGTAATTCAGCATAAAATGATACTGAAAAACACACAGTATGAAACATGGCTTGCTTATGATGCAAGCTTACTTCAGGTAATGACCAGCATCACCTTATAAAAACAATGGGCATTCTAGACAGAGGTATGAACATGGCAGCTATAAGAATCAGGATGAAATAAGCCCACTCATATCAGACATTTCCTTCATCATTGCACTTTTATAAATCATTATATGCTGGCACGAGCCTCACAATTGAGTTCCAATAATGTTTATGAATAGAGGAGGGAGCAGTGACAAGTTTTCAGCTAAAAAATTTCAGAATATCATGCCGGAATGGCTGCGAATGAACCAAAAATCCTTCAATTGTCCCTCAATTGATACATGTGAGCATTTTCTTTTAGTTTAGTCACTAGACAGCTTTGGAAGATAGTCAAAAGATCGTTCTGCTTAGGTCAGCCCGGTCTGCAAAGTAGGTAAGCCAACAGGCCAACATGAACAAGGCCCATCAGCCATATACAATTATCGCTATAACTAGGGCAGACGTCTCAGCTTTGCCAGATAGAAACGTGGGGTTCATCACTGGAAGAGAAAATTCCCAAGACCTAGAAATTTCCCCAGTATCCCAGGTTTTCCCCCTGAGAAAAGGGAGTTCAGGGAAGGGATTTAGACATAGGCGGATTCAGGAGGGGGAATTTAAGGTGCAGTACTGAGCAAGGGATTCCTGGCATAGGCGTATCCAGGGAAGGGGATTTAGGCCATGGGCGGATCCAGGGAGGGGAAGTAGACGGGATCCGACAAAAAGGCATGCGTTTCATAGGCGGATTCAGGTAAGAGAAACAGTGAAGGTGCACTTCATAGCAAGGGATTCCTGGCATAGGCGTACCCAGGGAAGAGGAAGAAGACAGGACCCTGTAAAGAAATACGTGCCATGGGGGATTAAGGAATGGATTCCTGGGATAGGCGGATTCAGAGAAGGGGATTTAGGCCATCGGCGGATCCAGGAAATGGAAATAACACAGGACCCTGTAAAGAAAGCATAAATGTCATAGGCGGATTAAGGAATGAATTTCTGGCATAGGCGAATCCAGAGAAGGGGATTTAGGCCATGGGCAGATCCACGGAAGGGAAGAAGACGGGACACTGGTCAGAGCAAGGGATTCCTGGCTTAGGGAGTATCCAGGAAAGGGGAATATGGCTATGGGCGGATCCAGGGAAGGGGAAGAAGTCAGGACCCTGTAAAGAAAGCATACGTACCATATGCGGATTTAAGACGGTTGCGGTGCACTACAGAGCAATGAATTCCTGGAATAGGTGGAGCCAGAGAGGGGGATTTAGGCCATGGGCGGATCCAGGGAAGGGAAGTAGACGGGACCCGACAAAATAGGCATGCGTTTCATAGGCAGATTGGGGTAGGAGAAACAGTAAATGTGCACTTCATAGCAAATGATTCCTGGCATATGCGCATCCAGGGAAGGGATCTAGGCCATGGGCAAAGCCAAGAAAGAGAAATAGAGAGGACACTGTGAAATAATGTATACAAGTCATAGGCACATTCGGGGGGGAATCTGCTGCGGTGCACCACAGAGCACGGTATTCCTGGCATGGGCGGGTCCGGAGGAAATATGTTAGGCCATAGGCGAATCCAGGGAAGAGAAGCAGACAGGACACTGTAAAACAGGATCCACCCATGGCCTACATCCCCTTCCCTGGAATCCTGGATGCGCCTATGCCAGGAATCCCCCTCTTCTTCCATTTTCCTGGATCCGCCCATGGCCTAAGTCCCTACCCTGGAATCGGCTATGCCAGGAATTCCTTACTCTGTATAGTGCACCAAAACCCTCCTGTGCTTAGTTTTACAGGGCCACATCTTCTTCCCCCTTCCCGGATCCGCCCATGACCTATATCCCCTTTTCTAGATCCACTGGTGCTAGGAATCCCCTGCTCTGTAGTTCACCGCAACCCTCCTGAATCTGCCTATGACAAGTGTGCTTAGTTTTGCATGGTCCCGTCTCCTTCCCTTCCCTTGATCCGCCCTGGGCCTAAATCCCCTACCCTGGATGCGCCTATTCCAGGAATACCTTACTCTGTAGAGCACTGGCACTCTCCTGAATCCTCCTATGACTGGAATGTTTTTTTTTTCGCAGGGACCCACCTAAATCCCTCTCTTGGATCCACCCATGGCCTAAATCCCCTACCCTGGATGCGCCTAGGCCAGGAATCCCTCCTCTGCACAGCACTGCAATTCTCCTGAATCCGCCTATGACCTGAATGCTTTGTTTTACAGGGACCCACCTAATTCCCTCCCCTGGATTCGCCCATGGCCTAAATCCCTAGCCTGGATGTGGCTAGGCCAGGAATCCCTTGCTCTGTACTGCACTGCAATTCTCCTGAATCTGACTATGACCTGAATGCTTTGTTTTACAGGGACCCACCTAAATCCCTACCCTGGATCCGCCCATGACCTAAATCCCCTAACCTGGATGCGCCTATTCCAGGAATCCCTTGCTCTGTAGAACACTGCAACTCTCCTGAATCCGCCTGTGACTGGAACGCTTTGTTTTACAGGGACCCACCTAATTCCCTCCCCTGGATCCGCCTATGGCCTAAATCCCCATCTCTAGATCCGCCTACGCCAGGAATGCCCTGCTCCGTAGTGCGCCCTAACATTATTTATTCCTGTATCCGCCTATGACACATGCTTTATTTTGTTGGGTCCCGTCTTCTACCCTTCCCTTGATCTGCCCATGGCCTGAATCCACTTAACTGGATACGCCCATGCCAAGAATCCCTCGCCCAACATTTTCATGGGGCGATCCCGGGAATCTTGGGAAATTTAGGAATCTTGGGAATTTTTCTGTTCCAGAAAGAACCCAATGTCTCTATCTGGCAAAGCTGAGACGTTTCCCCTAGTAGTACCCAATTATCAAACCACCAGTCATAAAGAACCATCTTGATATAGAACCACTAGTTTTCCACAGGTTCGCACCAAACATGGAATGGAAATATTGCACCAATCTCCATCAAAAAGTAAATCTGACAAAAAACAACTCAAGTCCATCCACATCTGTAGTGTTGGGAACTCAGTAGGTACTTGGTACTGACTGTTACCTTTCATCGTATTGGTTGACCAGCTCGCCACTAGAGGTCACCTATGGGTGGGGCACGGCGCCAATAAACAGTCTGGAAACGGTTACAGTGGCGTATGAACGCACGCGCGGTCGGTCGACCACAGATCGGAAACGCTAAAGATTTTGGCGTTCAGGATGAGATTTTCTCAAGTAAAGTATAATTAGCGTCTACGATTTCGCATTTTAGTTTCGCGTCTCAGTTACAGCTGTTGGTGATGGACGGGGTCCAGCCGCCGCCGCCATTTCTGCCACACCCCGGCAAGCCGTCCCTGGAGTGGAGCGTGTGGGAGCGCCGGTACTTGAACTACCTGACTGCGGTCGGTGGGTCGGAGTTCACTGCCCTCCGGCAACGGGCTATCCTGCTTTACTGCGTGGGGGGAAGAGGCACACCGAGTGTATGAAACGCTTCAAACTGCAGTGAAGTTTGAAGGCGAGTTTGAGGTAGATGTGGTGCTACGGCAGCTGCGAGTTTTATACGCCGCCAGTTAACGTGATCGTAGAACGTTATAAGTTTCGACAGCAAAGCCAACTACCTGACGAGTCAACAGCGGACTTTGTCGTTGCACTCCGGGATTTGTCCAAGTCCTGTGGGTACGGCGCGATGGCTGACGAGCTCATCAGGGATGCAATTGTTGAGAAGACAATCCATCCAGCTCTACGTGAGATTTCTCCAGGATAAGGATTTGACGCTCAACAAGGTGCTAGCCACTGCTGACGCATATGAGCGTTCTCGAAGGCAAGCCGCCGCGATGACGTCACATTCTGTGTATAAGGTATCGAGGCCCAATCACTGTCAGTCCGGTGATAAGTGCAAGAACTGTGGTAGGAAGCACCTACCATCAGGCCATTATCCAGCCAAAAACATCAAGTGTTACGCCGGTCGGCGTGTCGGACATTTCGCTGCCTGGTGCCGCAGTGGCGGTGCCAGCGGTGATGGCGGAAACAGCCGTAACAGCGGTGCCCGTCGCAAGCAACAGAAGGCCACTTCAGCCTGCAAGGAATTATCGAAGGATTTTCAAGTTCTGGCCTGCAGTCAGCACCACCGGTCCAAACTCACCTGTGACGTCAGCGTCACAGCTGGGTCATATCAGCGTGAGGTTACGCTGCAGGTGGACACCGGAGCTACGTGTTCCATCCTCAGGATGGGACAGGCCAGGCAACTGTTTAAGGGCGTTCCTTTTTCTGCCAGCAGCTCCAAACTCTTCGGATTTGGTCGAAATCCGTTGCCAGTTAGTGGTAAACTATCTGCAGTCGTGTCCTTCAACGGTCGTGAAGTCAGTACCGAGTTTGTGCTTGTCGACACAGGCGTAAATGAAGCCACCATGGGCCTGGCTCTGCTACAGCAGCTCCGTATCACGTTGCATCCAGCCTCTAATGCAGTCCTCAAGGTGTCTCCTCTCATCGGAGAAGTTGGAACTACTGTTTCTGACGATGATGTCCGAGCTGCATCCGCCAATGACTCTGTCTTCACAGAGGTCCATGCCGCCATTCGCTGTGAATGGCCCGAAAGTCGCCGCAAATGCAGCGAAGTTCTACGCAACTTCTATGACGTCTATGACTTCTATGACGAGAAGAGCTCCATATCTTAGAAAACGACGTTGTCGTGCGAGGTGTCGACCGCGTCGTTGTACCGTCATCTCTTCAACAGCAGTACTTGGCAGTCGCGCACAAGTCGCACGAAGGCATCATCCGCACCAAACAGCTGCTGCGCAGCCTAGCCTGGTGGCCAGGCATGGATGCAGCGATTTCAGCCCTGGTCCGGGAGTGCACGACGTGACAGTCAAAAGACTCAGTACTTTCTGGTTCTGCGCGTCCAGCTCCTCTCCAGCCGGTTGAGCTGCCAGACCGTCCGTGGTCCAAACTTGGACTGGACATCGTCCGGCCCATCTCAGGGGCTCCGCCTGCCTGTCGATACGCTATTACAGCGACAGACTACTACTCCAAGTGGCCCGAGGTCGGCCTGACCTCAACCGTGGAGACAGATGACGTCATCAAGTTTTTGAGCGCCATCTGTTCGAGGGAGGGATATCCTGACAAGATCGTCAGTGACAACGGTACACAGTTCACCAGCTCAAAGTTTGAAGAGTACCTGCAGAAGCGCAACATAAAACACAGCAAGTCCTCTCAGTACTGGCCCCGTCGGAACCCAGCTGTGGAACGGCTCAACCGTGAACTGAAGTCATGGCTAAAAGCTGCGTCCGAGCAGTCGCCAAGAACGTCGTCAGGCATTGCTGCCTACGTCAGAATCCGCGTTGCGCACTACAGGGCGACGCCACATTGCACCACTGGGAAATCGCCATCTGAGCTTTTTTCACGGCCGTTGCATGCGTCTGGATCTCCCCGTGCTGTCAACAGTCGTCCCGGACACTACTCTGCAGAAGCGGGTGAAGAAACAACAGGAGCGTAACAAGAGGAACTACAATCGACGACGTGGTGTCCAGCTGTCGTCCATCCACCCCGGTGACACCCTTCGTGTCAAACGTCAGGGCTACGTGCCCAAAAACACGTCACGCTTTGGTCCGCCTCTGACTGTTTTCCGCCCCGTGGGGAAATCAACCTTTCTGCTATCAGATGGGTCGCGGTGGAACACCGCGCACCTGTCACGCCTGCCGTCCCCTGCTACGGGCTGCACACAGAACGGACGCGTAATGTCTTCTGGTCCCGTAACACCACTGAGCCAGACCGGACAGCCGCCACTGCACTCGCCTCTGGCAGGGCAGGCACCGCCTCTCCCCACCCTACCGCAGCAGCTGACCCAGCGCCGCCCGACGCTGAGCAGCCGAGCCCCGCGCTGTCAGCGTGCGCCTTGCCGCGTACTCCGGCCGCCGTCACACCGCTGCTGGTGGTGCCAACCGAGGAGCAGCCGAACTCCCGCACACTGCCGGAGACCTCTGAGACGCCGGACAGCGGTGGCGACTCCTCCCAGTCCTCGCACCAGCTGCCGCTGAACGATGACCGGCGCGAGCTGCCGCCATCGTCCTTCAGAAGGCGACGCTTCAAGCCGTCTCGCTTAAACAGTGCATAAAGACTGAACGTAGACAGTGGTGAAACGGAAAGTGTTGTTTGAGTTGTCTCCGCGCTATTGTATTTCTAACTTTGTTTAGTATATTGTCACTTGGTCATTTTGGAGTCAAAAGTTGTGCGGGGATATGTAGTGTTGGAAACTCAGTACTTGGTACTGACTGTTACCTTTCATCGCATTGGTTGACCACCTCGCCACTAGAGGTCACCTATGGGTGGGGCACGGCGCCAATAAACAGTCTGGAAACGGTCACAGTGGCGTATGAACGCGCGCACGGTCGGTCGACCACAGATCGGAACCGCTATAACATCCATCACCATTCGGGCTTGAACACTATTTCTCTTTGTTTTTGTATTTTAGGGGCTTGCGCTTAGTAGGTATCTGAAGCGCCGTGCCTGTCTACATTAGAACAATCATTTATGAAAATATTTTTCACCAAAATTTACCAGAATAGTAATTTTTTCAGTAAAACTATTTTAGTACTTCTGAAAATATATTTTAAAGATTTCACAGATTTAAAAAATAAGCACAAAGTGTGTGGTGCATTTGTTTTGTTTCTGAGAATAGACCACTTTTTGCGCACTTGTTTCATATATGATGCTTTTCTGGCTTTGCAAAGCTTCACAACCTGCTGAAGGCCGCGGAATTTGCCAAGGCAATAGAGTAATAGTGGAATAGTGGAATTTTCCATAATTTGGATTTTCTGTTTTTGCGTTCTGTGTTTCTATGGGGATGGTTCAGGCCCTCTTGCGAAAATCCGAGAGCTTTTGGTGCCAGACATTTTTTCCAGAAAATACCTACTGGCCTTGAAAAATACCCAAGATAAATGACGTTAAAGAATGTGACGAATGCACTATTATTGCCTTGTGCTTTTAAGGACAATTATGACTCACGTGTTTCAGTCCTTGTCTTGGGTAATTTTTGACAAAGCACCTGGCACCAAAAGCTCTCGGATTTTCGAAAGAGGGCCTGGACCATCCCCATAGTTTCTGTACATTTTTAGTGTGGTGAGAGGAAGTGTAAAGTAAAGGTATTTTGGGAGGGAAGTGCTGTTATGTTCAAAGCTTATAATAGAAGTTGTATTTCATAGAGGCCAGGGAAGTATCTCCACAAGGAAAATGCAACACATAATGTCAAGCATATGCATGTTTTGGAGCAATTTCAAAGTTTCCTTCTAAGTCTGACTGCTCTCCCAAGTATCTCCCCACAACTGACTAATTTGTTTTGAAGTACTTTGATCAAAAACATTTTCTTTGTGCCTATTTCCTTGCTTATACTAGCCCTTTCTGAGTGGATTCTGCATCTTTTGGGCAATGAAAGAGCAAGATGAAGCTGTGGAAGGGTCAAACTTATCAACATTTGTTCTTGCATCTAGAGTTAGCAGGCCAATTTGGCAATTATGGGCCCCCACTAGATAGTTTGTGCCTGACATATTCACTTCACCATTTTTTGTAGAGGACATGGGAATGGCTCCATAGCTAACATTTTCTTTTTACCTGAAGCAGAAAGCTTCTGGAAATAATTTTCTAGCTAGAGCTAGGTGTTAGTATCAATATGTTAGCAGCAAATTGGTTAAATGACTTCCTTTGAAATGGTATATTGAAAATATAGAAGTAACAAATAGGCTATCACAATTTATATTTTGTTCACCCATATATGACTTGAAGATTTTGAAGTCATCAGGATATTCATAAGACGTTTTTTATCCATGTAACTGTTTTATTGCCATGTTTATATTTTTAACGAGTGTGCTTTTGAATATACAAGTATGGATTCAAGTTGACAGTAAAGCATGGATGTGTGCAACTGTACACATTAATCAATATTTGATTATAAATATTGATACAGGTTTAGGTAACTTGCTTTTGACCCTGGCATGAGTAACAGATAGAAAGCTAGAGCTTCATGCTTTTACATTCCTGATGTATGTCTAAAAGTTTGGGTCTCAAAATTAATTGTAAATGTATTTTCAAGAGCTGCTGGTGGATGAATAAGATTATGTTTCAGTGGAAAAAAACTAGGTCTGTACTGAAAAAGGCTTATTTAACTTACAGAAAATTGACTTTGAAGTCCCAGTTCAGTTAAAGCCCGGAATGAGCCTGGGTGAAGCCCGTTATCAACCCGGCATTGGCCTAAATCAGGCCTTCAGGCCCGGTCCAAGCCTGCGGGCCTGGGCCGAGCTTTTGCCCCGGGCCCCCGGGCCTAGAAAGTCCCACCTCTATTTCGTTCCCACTTCTGGCACCTCCCGACTATAATACACTATTCTTCGTAAGGCGTTACAATATGTCCAAATTACTGGTGGTACATCACATTTGGCGCAAAACTAAGCTGCTTTACTATTTTTGAGCCACGACTACCAAAACCCATTTGACAGTGCAGCGTGCGAAATCTCTGTTCCTATGCGTAGCAGGCAATGTTGCACTCTTGGTTTGTGACCTACCATGAGAACGCGTGCAAAGTCGTCCAAACTGTGAACGGTGTTCTTGTTGAAGTTGACAGTGCGGAAAGCTACGGCGATGCCTGCGCAGTTAACTGCCACGTCCAGACGGCCGAACTTCTCCTTGGCCGCCGCCAGCGCACTGCTGACGTCACTCTCCGACGTCACCTGCTCTCACATCATCGCGTCACTCACCACACTAACCTCGGGTCAAATATTCAGGGTCATGTCATATGATTGGTGTACAAACTACGTTTACATGCAGACACACAACAGTGCACTGGCAGGAGTCACAAAGTGATTTAGATATATTTTAGCCACTCATAACTAAATCCTGTCCAACAACAACAGTCCCCGTCCCTCTTTTACGTACGTCGGTGGGCATGAAGAGGGCGTTGTCGCCCAGCTCGCTGGCAACCTGCTCGCCAGTGGAGGTCGGAAGGTCACAGATGACAACGCGGCCACCATCCTTCACCAGACGCTGCACGGTGGCGCGGCCCAGTCCAGAGGCACCGCCAGTCACCAGACCCACCAGACCCTGCCACAGATATGCCAATTTTGCACACACTGCATCGCTGCTGTTTGATGGCTGTGGTGAAGGTGTACATGATATTTGGTTGCAGGGCAGAGGAAGGTAGGAATTGTATATATTTTTGTCTCGGATCCAAACAGAAAACAATTTTTGAGAGAATACAGCCTGTCCCTGGCCTGTATGCTTTCCAATCTACCTCAACTGACTGAGAATGCAAAACCTCTCATTCCCATGTTGAGAGCACCAACAGAACAAAGACCAAAGATATCTTGAAATAGCCAGTGTAGACTTGAAAAAGTCAGAGAATAGTAACCGAATATTGCATTTGAATGTAATAATATGGGGTATGACGCACCAACGGGGCATATGGCGTCGAACCTTTCCCTGTCGGAAGGGTTTCTCGGGAGCCAGCTGCTCCTTGTTCGGGAAGCCGCCGGGCCTAACGGGTCGGCTGCGTGAAGCCACACCACCACACCCCCCCATTTGAATGTAATGAAAATTTAAGAGTTAAATGTGAAAAAATGTTGAATGCCCAGCCTCAATGGATATTCTCACCAACAAGGTCTCACTGAAAGTGCCATACTTGGAGGACTGGAAACAATATATTTTCTAAAAATAATATACAAATGGACAAAAAGTACCTAGCCTTGTAATCTATTTTAAAAGAGCAACAAGTTGAAAAGGTATTTATTGGCCTGCCTCCTCGAATCCTGGATGCAATAGCATCCAGGATGCTGTAGGATGCATTAGCATCCAGGATGTGACCACATCCACGATTTGAAAATGCAGGTCAGCAATCACCTTATCAACTTATAATCATGCTCCTTGCCTCAGTACTCCATAGTGCATTAAAAATATCTCCATGAAAAAGAACAATCATTTTACTGTTATAGGTAATTTAAAATAAAAGTAGCAATAGGGGCACAGCCACGAAACAACTGAGCTGCACAAATAAGCTGCCCTGGTAGCTCAATTGGTGGAGCATTAGGCTCTGGCCTGCTTTGTGGAACATTAAACTTTTGACTTCTTTATCAACCCTTCATTGTGGGAGTTGCTCATTCAGGTGGTGGGGTCGGGGTCTGCAATAAGTCCCTTGATGACTTAAGTGAGACTCTGACTCCATCAGCCATACTGGGAACAGCTTACACAAAATTTATGTATAAGAAATAACAATTAAAATTTTGAAAAGGTGACTAATAATGCAGTTCCAGGTTTGGAAAACCAAGGCAGCAGAAATAGCAACGGAGGTTTTAAGAATTTCAAATCGTCAAACACCTCTGAAAAACACCTCCTACTTGGCTCCAAGCTTTTAGCCTCATGCAACACAAGGCCATCATTATCATCATCATCATCATCATTATTATTATATTTGTGGTTTACAGGAAGACAGGAGTGAACAAGATGAAAGCAAAAGAGTGGGCACAACAGAATCAAGCAAGAAGGCAATAACAACAATGAGCAGCAGAACAGAAAGCAATTGTGGACAACTGGAACATATAGAATAACAAAGTGAATGAATACATTATACAACCAGAGCAAAATATAATGCATTCTGTTAGCAGAAGAAAACTAAACAAATACAAAGCAATGGGTAGTAAGAAAGAAAAAAGGAAAACATATAGGACCGGACAAACATACAAGACAGAACAAAACATACAAATACTGGACATTTAACAAAAAATGAGCCAACGCTAGGAAAAAACAAAAGTAGCCATAAATACGATGGGCAGAAAACATTGGAAAACTAAAGTTCAAGTAACAAACAAAATAACCAAATCATTTCATACCTAGATGGGTAACTTATTTCCCTGAGAACTTACCTTAAGCATTGTACTATCAAGATTTTTTGGAGTGCTCAATTGTATTCCACCTCAACCAACTTTGCCTCCTTCCTACCTTGAAAAGTAAAGGTATCTTACAAGGCAATAATAGAGCAATGGGTATCAAGGCAGCTGTTGAATAATAAGCCCTGTTCCAGCTGTCAGCACAGTTTTGTCAGCACCAATCAGCGGGCCGTGTTGCGCCTACGTCACAGGACTGTAGCCTCACGTTGGTTGGGCGGTGGGGTATATGCCCAACGTAGCCTCTCCCGGGAACTAGTTCTAGAGATTTTACGGGCTGACGGCCTGCTGTTTGTGCTGATGAAAAACAGCAAATGCACTAAGTGGTAGAGGTGGGACTTTTTGGTCCCACGGTCCCGGCACCGGGACCCAGTGTGCAAAGTATGGCATTTTCGACGAGATCTCGTCGGTGCGAGTGCCCTTGGAGACAGGAGCGAGTGGTGCGAATTTTATCAACCTGGTGCAAATTTAAGAGATTGGTGCGAGAAAGCTGACACTGAAGACCAAACAAATAATGGGTAAATGGTCATAAAGACACAGGAGGGGGGCCTTATAAAAATTCCTCAACTAGCTAATAAGAGAGGTAGCATTGCAGCATGTGGGTATGGATGGGTGCGTTTTTCTCCCTGGTATATGGCAGATTGGCAGATTGGGAATGAGACTCTGACTCACAGCCATACTGGGAACAGCACACAAAATTTATGTATAAGAAATAACATTTAAAATTTTGAAAATGTACTAATAATGCAGTTCCAGGTTTGGAAAACCAAGGCAGCAGAGTCTCAATCTCCTATGCGAACTTTTGGTCGCTGGCGGTGCGAGAATTTTAGATGGCTGGTGCGACTCGTCTGGCCTGCTGCCATACTTTGCAGACTGGGCCGGGACCAGGTTTGGTCCCGGCGGGACTAAAGCCGGGACCAAAGGCTAGACGCCGGGAACAGAGCCAGTCTCGTTCAAACAAAATTCATGATAATGGTTTTCACATTTCATCTAAAACTAAGATATAAGGCAATATATAACTGTGACTTTCCAGCACTTCATTGCCACCTTGATGCAATTTACCAACTTTATAAGATGAGCAAAGTATCAATTCAACTAGATGAAAGAGAAAAATAATGGTGCACACACACAGCCCAGAACACAGCTCTCACTAAGTTTCATTCTTTGGAAACCACATTTTCTGATGTACTTCTTATTCCTTCACTTGACTATCAAGAAATTCAGTGACGTAACCATCTTCTTCGCCTGGACCTGACAGCATACCACCTCGGGTACTGAAAGAGGCAGCTAGATCCCTGAGCTTTCCCCTGTGTTCCATCTACAGGAAGTCTCTCGCGGCTGGTAGGCTACCTGGTGACTGGAAGATTGCTGAAGTTGTACCGATTTATAAGAAGGGTGAACGAAGCAGTCCGTCGAATTATAGACCAGTGAGCCTCACATCGGTCCCTTCGAAAGTGATGGAATCCCTCGTCCGAGATGTGCTTCTTGCCCATATGGTGGAATCTGGCCAGATGAGCAACGCTCAACATGGTTTTGTTCCTCGTAGGTCTTGTACAACCCAGCTACTAAGCTGCTTGGAGAGCTGAACAAGAGTGATTGAAGATGGTCTCCCAGTCGACATTGCGTATTTGGACTTTGCCAAGGCCTTCAATTCTGTGCCACACAAGCGACTTATCTTGAAATTGAGCAGCATGGGAGCAGGAGGCATCATCCTCCGCTGGATCCAGGCCTTTCTTACTGGCAGGAAGCAAAGAGTTAGAGTGAATGGCGCACTTTCTGACTGGTCACCATTAACAAGTGGGATCCGACAGGGATCGGTCCTGGGCCCGACATTATTTGTGCTCTTCATTAACGGCCTGCCTGATGAACTTGGAAGCAATATTCGCCTTTTTGCCGATGATGCAAAAGTGTTCAGGGAGGTGGGCAGTCAAGCTGATGCTAGAGCTCTACAGGAAGATCTACACAAGCTTGAGTCCTGGTCTGAGAGGTGGCTCTTACCATTCAACATCTCCAAATGCAGTCTGCTCCGCCTTGGGCACAACAACCAGCATCAAGTCTATGAGATGGGCGGAAATCAACTGGTTCCGGTGACCATCGAAAAGGATCTGGGTGTTTTTGTAGATGACCAGCTCAAGTACCGCAGACATGCTGCCGCAGCTGTTTCAAAAGCCAACCAGATCCTTGGAGCAATTCGAAGGACATTTGTTCATGTGGACCAGCATGTGCTGCCTCTCTTGTAAAAAGCTTTAGTACGACCCCACCTGGAGTACGCCAATGTGGTTTGGGGCCTGTTTAACAAGGCGGACCAGCTTTTGGTAGAGAGAGTCCAACGCCGTGCCACCAAGCTGGTCCCCTCCTTGCGAGACCTGGACTACAAGCCCCTCAGATCATGCACGACGGTAAAACCGGTTGAAAGCCCTATCATGCAAACACAGAGCTAGGGATTTGTAGACCTGTAAACCTGTTGGCCATATTAACACGATTACACTGTTACAAGAAACTGTAGGTTATCTGTTGGAGTTCACACTCATGTGGAGAGCGGTGCTGGTGGAGGGCGTTGTGCGTGGGGTCGGGGTGCAACGTCTGAATCGCCGTTGGACCGCATTCGAGCCTTGTAGCGATGCTGCCCCTGTTGTGTGTCGTTGCATTCCCTTTGCCTCCCTCAGTTGGCTCAGTCATCAACGTTAGACCTAAATTCGTTGCTGTCGTTTTTCGCGTGACTGTCTTTCTGCAGACCGCATGTGTGTTACTTAACTTGTGTTCTGAGCTGGTACGCAGACAGGCTAGGGGTCCATGCCCGCTGATTTTAGCGCCAAAGAAATCACCACGTCCATTCAGCTTCGTGTCCCCCCCCGCCATCTCCAGGGGGTACACCTTTTGTCCGATTTCTCTGAGATGAGACTTGCACTGCCTTTCCATAAATTCCTCCTCTCACTTTCCACTTCCGGACTCATCCCAATGTGACTTGACCAGTCTCCTAGAACTGTAATCGTCCCATTACATGCCGCCACAACGCAACTCCCGCAGCAAGTTTCCTCCCCTGCAAGAAGAACAGAGAAGTGTAGCTGCTTGGGTCAGACGGGGAGCTTCATTCATTCATTCATTGATGAGAGTGAGCCACATCAGTCATCATAGTCATCATTGAGAGCCTCTCCGGGATGGTGAGGCTGAAGGGAGAAACGTCCACTCAGTGTCCTCGAAAGGAAACATGACAGTTCCAAAATCGTGCTGCTCTCATTGAAGCCGTCGAGTGTCTGCAGGTAGCTCACAGATCTGGAAACGGCTCAACGGCTGTGGAGGTTAGCTGCTAACCCCACAGAGACCTCCTGTCTCGGAACAGATGGTCGGCCAGCATTTGAAGCACTGCCGAAAGATGTTGATGACGATGAATTGTTTTCGGAAGTGTTCCTTAAATGTATCAGCACTTAGGCAAGCGTCATCTGAGCTCAGTTGCAGGAGTCCCTCAGCTGTGCCTTCAAGCGCAGCCTTACGCTTCTCCTTTCATGCACTCTCCGACGTAGCGAAAATGCAGAGCTGGACTGGAGGCCCCAGAATCCAAGTTGCCTTCGAAGCCTTAAGCCTCAACAAGAAGATTTACACTGCTCCGGTGAAGATATCTGGCACTGATGCACTCTGTCGCACTCCCTGCTCTTCCTTCTCCACATCCTGCCACATCCCTGCACTTCCCATGCTTGTCTTCATCTCATTCAGCTTCTTAAGCGCGTCTCCAAGCCCCGGCTTCTCCTGGCGTTACGTGAGGTTGTACGGCCCATTAGGTCTAACTAGTCGGCAAAACAGGTGACCTGTAGTGTTCGGTTATTTATGTCTGGCCTGGGAATCCAATGCAAATGCTGAAAATGAGTGCTTTTGGGTTTGATTGGCACTGTGGGTCGGGTTGGTGTGGTGCATTCTCGACGTGTGGTGGTGGGCGAGCAAACTCCGAGCAAATTGTGTCTATCTGCTATATGTGTTACTGGAAGGTCTGATAGTGTCAAGTAAATACGAATGTCGTCATCTACAGCTCTGTTTTATGTCGAGTGAATGTAATGAATGCAATGTAGTGTGTAACAATAAACGTGCACGGTACCAAACTTCATACCCTCAAGCTGCCATCGCTTTGGTATAGGCGCAAGAGGGGTGACATGATCTTCATCTACAAGATCATGCGGGGTCAGCTCAGAGTGCGTAAGGAGGAATTCTTCCTAGACCCTCCAGTCGGTACCACACGTGGACACAGGTTCAAGGTTGGGAAACCGCAAGCAGTATCCAGGGCACGGAGGAACCACTTCGGGGTGCGCACTGTAAGAGATTGGAACGGTCTCCCGGACTGGGTCGTCGAATCCCAGTCCACGAACTGCTTCAAGAACAACATAGATCGTCACTGGGCTGATCTGATGTATTCATTCCCAACTTAGTCTAGAAAAATTACCTGTACTGAGCTCGATGAGAACGGGCAAGACAGGCATCTGGCGTGCCTCAGAAAGTCCCGTACACCTAAGGCAACCTAAGGTAAGGTAAGCAAATATAAGCCGTGTTATTCCGCCCTGCAGAACGCATACTAGTATGCTGCACGCATGCGCAATACGGTATCTTGTAGTCAGGGGCGCAGCCAGGGGGGCACAGGGGGCATGTGCCCCCCCATCGGTGCCGGGGTGCCCTTTTGATTGCCAGGTGGTGTGCCCTCTTTGGGCCGTGCTGCTCGAAATTTAGTGCCCTACGCCGTTGAGCCTAGATGGAACTAGGCTGCATTTAGCGATTTAAACTATTGTTTGACAATTAAGTGCCTTTTTGGTCAGTTAGGGCATTCTGTCGCCTTTCCAAGCAACCGGGAAGAGTATAGGCACGTAATCCGTTTACAGATAATGCCTCTTGTCGCCAATAATCGTATGGGCAGAGCTAATCTGGTGCCCCTTGAGCTCATCTGGTGCCCCTGAGCGCTGGTCTTGAACCCCGGAAGTTGATCATGTGCCCTGTGAGCTGATCTGATGCCATCGTAGTCGATGTGATGCCATCGTAGTCGATCTGATGCCATCGTAGTCAATCTGGTGCCCCCCTGAGAAAATAATTGTGCCTTCAGAATCTATAAAATACTTTCTGAGTTAGTTTGATGCCTCCGAGCTTGCCTGGTGTCCTTTTAGCTGTTTTAGTGCCCCTTGACCTGATCCGGGCCCCCTGAGCTTATTTAATGCCTCCCGGAGTTGATCTACTGTCCAGGGGTGCAGCCAGGAAGGCACAGGGAGAATGTGCCCCCATCACTGCCGGGGTGCCCTTTTGATTGCCAAGTGGTGTACCCAATTTGGGCCGTGCCGCTAAAAATTTAGTGCCCTACGCCGTTGAACCTAGATGTAACTGGACCGCATGTAGCGATTGAAACTATTGTTGGACAACTTAATACCTTTTTCGGTCAGCTAGGGCATTCTGTCGCCTTTCCAAGCACCCGGGAAGAGTATGGGCACGTAGAATGTGCCCACCTAATACCTCATCGTCGCCAATAATCGTACGGGTGAAGCTAATCTGGTGCTCCTTGAGCTCATCTCGTGGCCTCTCAGCTGGTCTTGGCCCCTTGAGCTGATTACTTGCCCTCTAAGCTGATCTGGTGCCCCTGAGTCAATCGAGTGCCCCACTGAGCAAATAATTGTGCCTCCTGAACCTATATAATGCCCTCTGAGTTAGTATATTGCCTTCGAGCTTGCTTCGTGTCCTAATAACTGATTTAGTGCCCCTTGAGCTGATTCGGGCCCCCGAGCTGATCTCATGCCTCCCCAAGTTGATTCTGTCTCCTAAGTCAATATGGTGCCTCTTCAGCTGATTAGGTGCCCCCTCAGTTGATTATTGATGTCTCCTTAGATGGCCTGGTGCCCCCCTGAGCTGGTTTGGTGGGCCCTGAGCCCATCTTGTGTCCCCTGAGCTGTTTTGTTGCTCCCTGAGCCGATTTAGGCTCCTGCCATAGTCTGGGGGACTGGGAGCTGATCTGGCCCCCGAGCGGATCGATCTGGTGCCACCTGAGCCCATCTAATGCCCTCTGAGCTAGTCTGGTGCCCCCTGAGTAATCTGGTGCCATTTAAGCTGATCTGGGCCTCCTTACGTGATTTCATGAGCAGCTCTAAAGCCCTGAGCTGAGCTGGGCCCACAGAAGCTGATGAGGGCCCCTGAGATGGTATGGGGCTCCTGAGCTGATTAAGTGCCTCCTGACTTGATCTAGTATTTCTGAGCTGGTCGGGGACCACTGATCTGATTGTTTGTCTCCGAAGCTGATCTGGTGCCCTATGGGCATCTGGTATCCCCTGAGCAGCTCTGGGGCTTTTGAACTGATTGGGCCCCGAGCTGGTGAGGGATCCCTGAGCTGATTTAGCGCCCCTGACTTGAACATGCTCCCTGTGCTGATCGATCTGGTGCACCCTGAGCAGATATACTGCCTCCTGAACTTAACTTATGTCCCCTGAGTCGATCTGGTGCCTGCTGAATCATCAGTGTGTCTCCTGAGCCCATCTTATTCCCTCTGGAGCTAGTCTGGTGCCCCATGGCTAATATGGTGCCCTTTAAGCTGACCCGGGCCTCCTGGGTTAATTACGTGATTTCCTGAGCAGCTCCCAGGCCCTGAGCTGAGCTGGGCCCACAGGGGTTGGTGAGGCCCCTGAGATGGTATGGGGCTCCTGAGCTGATTAAGTGCCTCCTGACTTTATCTGGTATTTCCGAGCTGGTCGGGGACCACTGATCTGATTGTTTGTTCCCTAGGCTGATCTGGTGCCCTATGGGCCGATCTGGTGTCCCCTGAGCAGCTCTGGGGCTTTTGAACTGCTTGGTCCCCGAGCTAATGAGGGATTCCTGGGCTGAATTAGTGCCCCTGACTTGATCTTGCCCCCTGACCTGACATGAGGCCCCTGAACTGATCTGGGGCCCTAAGAGCTGATCTGGGGCCCAAGAATGGATCTAGGTTCTGAGGGTACCCTGAGCTGGTCTGGGCGCTCAGCTTGTGGAAGTCCTTTAAGTTGGCTTGAGGCCCCCTGAAGTGATCTGGCGCCTTAAACTGTTTTGGGGCTTCTTGAACTGGTTTAAGGCCCTATGAGCCTATCTGTGGCCCATTGAGCTAGTCTGATGACCTCATCTCTGGGACCAATGAGCTAGCCTAGTTCCTGGGTGAAGCATGAGCTGCTCTTTGGCCCTGATCCACATCAGGGGCCTCTGAGGTGGTCTTGAATAGATAGATAATAAGAACACAAGGCCAACTCCCATCATCTTTGGGGCGGGGTCAGTGAGCTAGTCTAATCCCTGGAGGCACAACTGGGGGATGGGGGAAGCTGCTCTGGAGGCCTCTGATCCACACTTGGGGGCCCCAGAGCTGATCTTGAATAGATGGGGAATAAGAACACAATGGAAACTCCCCTTGTAAAACGGAGCTAACGAGGAATGAGGAATCTCTAAAAGGGCTTGTGATACCTAGGCACCCCTGGTTATATAAATTGCTTATTATACTGGTGGATTCTGGGAAGGGATGATAAAAAGGCATGTACCCCTGAGCTCAGAGCACAGTCCCCTAAACGAGGATTTCTACTAATTAATTTAAATGAAGAAATAGTTTTCACAATTTTCAGCCCTGTCACACCATCCCCATCCAAACCACCGGCCTGTTCACCTTTTATTTACTCTTAACTAGGACCGAGCCTTGAGAATATGGAACTTAATAAATGCGTTCAAAAGGTATCTCCCAAATTTTTCCGGCAGAAAAAATGTGTTCTTTCAAAGACACTATGCTACTCCTCGTCCCACGGCGATTGTGGGAGGCAAGGAGCTTAATCCGCATTCAGCCAGGGCTCACTCGTAACGACAAAACCAGTGGGCATAACAAAATAATTTTCAACTCCAATATGCCTTAAACTGCACATTGTAACAGATATCACATGCTCTGCTGATTTCTCTGATGTTAAGTACTTGCATGAGTTGGCCGTTCTTAAATCTATCCAAAAAGTAGTGTTTTGGCTACTTCCATGGCATTTTGGTGATATTTTTTTCCTTTTTTCGGTTTTAATCGAGTTTTCCTTGTCCGTCAATGATTTATTTGCATTTTTATTGAACCAGAGATGCCCAAAAATGATATAACCAAAGACGTAGTAAGTTTTTAGGTTACGTTAAAAAGTGCCCTTTTTCCCCGGGGTGCCCCTCAAAGTTGGTGTGCCCCCCCATACGAAAGCTCTGGCTGCGCCCCTGCTTGTAGTCCATGATACCGTACTGCGCATGAGTGTGGCATACTATTATGCGTTCTGCCGGCAGAATAACACGCCTATTGTTATTGGCAGTGATAATTCTCAACTCTGATTTGCATAGAATAATAGAAAGCTGTTTTCACACGAATCAGAGAAGACAGTTCCTGCTACTAGCTTTGTGTTCTCTCAGATCTATGCTTGGCCTCCATATTTGGAAATCCATGCATGGACATTAGCCCTATTGTTTGTGTGTGTTGGGAAGGAAGGAAGGAAGGGGGGAGGTGGGGGCTTACCTAATTGTTTTGGGAGAACCACCTAGGTATGTAAAACATAAATTGTCAGTTTGTTCATCCAGTGTATCAACTCGCATCATTCTTCATAAATAGCCAAAAACAGTCCCTTAGTCACATGGCAACTGCAAAAGTGATATGTCAAATTGCTCCTGTGCTTTGGTGGTGATTTGATCTTAAGGCTCTTGAAGGTATTTGTGTCCTGACCTTCCCTGATAAAACTTAGGTATGCTTATTGAATGAATGGTTATGGATGGACAGAAGGGAGGTGTCATACAGCTTAAATGTGGATTGAAGTATAGTTTCTTACCTTTAAGGGTTTAACATGCAAATGTTTCCTCAGAGAGCATTTTCAGATAATTGTGGCCCATTTTTCATGATAGTAGGTAAGGATTTCCTGAATCTATAGTTTATACTTTATGTTGATTTGTTTATGTAATGATGATATGACTTTGCTTAATAAATTGCGCCAGCTCCATGAGGAACAGGAGGGTCAGGCTATAGAGCATTCCAACCTTATCAAGAGGGCTCTTAGTGAAAACCAAAAGCAAAAGATGCTGTATTCTGAAACTCTTGTCAAATCATGTGACAAAATGGTAGACCAGGTGAAAGAGACACTACACTCAGTGTCTGCACCATCTAGAAACAGTGGCACCGTCTCAAGCGGGGATGCTAAGACCATATCCAAAGTGTTCTATAAGTTTCTGGACAAAAATAGGAGGGCTCGGAACCTTGTCATCCACAACTTGCCAGAGCAAGGTGGAGCATCAGCTTCACAACTTGAGAGATCAAAGGCTGACATGACTTTGTTCACCTGTATGATCAGGAGGCACTCCACATCAATGTCAAGACCTTAAAATCCTTCAGAGCAGGCAAGGTCATCCCTGGTAGGGACAGACTACTTATTGTTACACTTGAAAATGAAGAAGCAAAGCATGACATCTTGAGAATGGCTTCTCACCTCAGGAGTCTGGAAAGGTGGAGGAGAGTGTACATCACCCCTGACCTTACCTTCAGTGAGAGACAGGAGCAGAAGCTACTGCGGGAAGAGTTGATGAAGAGGAGGGATGCTGGAGAAAGAAATATTGTCATCAAACGGGGCAAAATCATCACACTGGGGACCACTCATGCTCCTGCATCTGTCACTCCTGGCATTATACCTACAAACCAGAAGGCAGATGAAGGTAGGTGCCTGCCAGGACAAGTCGCCTACACAACTCAGGGTGGGCAAGTTGCCAGCTCTGGGGTAGGCATAGAAGAGGGTACACTTCCCCAACACACTGCACATAACATGGTCAATGTGCATGCACCAACTGAGAATGCCCATCAAGCAAGCTGTCCTTCCCCAGCTGACCTGAGCAGTGTGCGAGGGGATATCCATGCAGAGGGCGCCTCCAGTCACGAGACTGCCAGGGATCTCACCGCCACCCTATCCAATGGGGTGTGCATGACTACCAGTGTGGCAAACCAACCAGGAGTCAGATCACTGATGATGCTTATGCTCACAACGCCTCTGCACCTTTGGCACCCACAGCACCACAGCATGCACATCAAAATTGACTCACAGTGGTCCATAATGTAAAGCACCTTAAAGTTTGGTATACTAATTGTGATCAGTTTATCAACAAGCGAGAGGATCTCTGCATGCTGATTGCTGGTGAAGACCCAGATGTTGTAATGCTTACAGAGGTGATCCCTAAGGCTCAATGCTCCCCACTGGCTTTGGCTCTCTTGTCCATTCCAAATTACCACCTCTTTACTAGCTTTGACCATACCCTCTTGAACCTTGGCCGGACAGGTGAACGAGGAATATCCATCTATGTCAGGAATAACCTCTGGTCTTCGATGGTACCCATTCCTCGTACATACTAAATTGAGCACTTATGGGTTAAAATCAGGCTCCACAGGAAGGATTTTCTGCTCCTGGGCTGCTTTTACAGAAGTCCAAGAGGGGACGGCCATAAAAACATGAGTGATTTTTCTGATATTGTCACACAAGCCAAGGCTTTCTCGCCTTCACATCTTCTGGTCTCCGGGGACTTCAACTTCCCACAAATAGACTGGTCTGGGGAATTCTCCACAGCCTCCCTAGGTCACCCTTCACACAGTCTCATTGACATTATGCATGACTTTTTCCTCTTTCAACATGTTCAAAAACCCACACGTCACCGTCATGGCCAGCAGGCTAACATTCTCGACCTCTTGTTCACAGACGAAGAGGGTATGCTGACTAACCTGGAACACTTTCCAGGTATTGGTCTAAGTGACCATTTACTTCTCAAATTTAATATCAAATGCTATGTGGAGAGAAGATTGGACCGGGTATCCAAACTCAGCTTTAGTCGTGCTAACTTTGAGCAGTTGAACATGATTATCCGTGATATTGATTGGACTACCATGGACAGCCTTAGCTTAGTAGAATCTTATAGCTTTTTCATGAATAACCTCAACGAGGCTGTTGATATATGTATCCACAAAACGAGAATCAGGGCCTCCCGTAAGAATATTTACATGACTGGGGCAGCCATGAGACTCAAACAAAAGAAAAATGACCTGGCACGAACATACCACCGCACTCAAGACGAGATTGATCGTGCTCGTTTCCAGATATGCCAAAATGAACTGCGCACACTGACCCGAAGCTTCAGAGAGACTTTGAGCAGGGCCTGGCAACCAGCATCAAAACAAATCCCAAGGGCTTCTGGAGTTACGCGGGAACACGATTGAAAACTGTCTCCAAAGTAGAAGACCTGCGGAACAGAAATGGTGACCTTGAATCTGATGCTGGTGAAAAGGCTAAGATCCTGAACGATTTCTTTGCAGGCGTTTTCACTACCGAGGATGTACAGAACATACCTGACTTCGACGACCGCTGTCTTGGACATTTTCTAGAGGACATTCCAATTTCATCTCACAAAGTGTTTTCCAAACTTACATCTCTTCGAAATTCCAGCTCTCCTGGACCTGATCTTGTTCATCCCCGCATACTGAATGAGGCAGCCGGAACCCTCTGTGTCCCCTTGTCCCTTCTTTTTAGGAAGTCCCTAGACACTGGAGCCATCCCTGAGGAATGGAAGTTGAGGAGAGTGGTCCCAATCTACAAAAAGGGAGACAAACACTATCCTGGCAACTACAGACCAGTTAGCTTGACTTCTATACCCTGCAAGGTTTTGGAGTCCCTGATTAAAGACGAGCTTCTGAGCTTCCTGGGCACCCACCATCTTCTTTCAGACCACCAACATGGATTCCGGCCAAAACGTTCGTGTGACTCACAACTTCTACAGACATTGGAGGATTGGACACGGAGGCTCGAACAGAGCGCACGCCGACGCCATCTATTTGGATTTTCAGAAGGCGTTTGATTCGGTCCCCACATGTGCGTCTTCTGAGGAAATTGGAGAGTTATGGTGTAAAAGGCAAGCTACTTAGGTGGATCCGCGCTTTCTTATCGGATAGGAAACAGTATGTGGTCGTTGATGGCGCTGCTTCAGAATGGACAAAGGTCACTAGTGGTGTTCCGCAGGGTTCTGTGCTTGGCCCGATCTTGTTTCTTCTGTTTATCAATGATCTCCCTGATTGTGTACTTTCTGGCATAAAAATTTTTGCTGATGACACAAAAACTCTACACAGGAATTAGGCACCTCCACTCATCAGAAATGCTACAAGCAGACCTAAATCGGATATTGGAATGGTCGTCAACGTGGCAGATGCCCTTCAATGAAGGTAAATGTGTAGTGTTGCACATTGGCAATAATAATCCTTGTCACGATTACACTATGGGCAGTGCTTATCTCAGGAAGTTAGATGAAGAACGAGATCTCGGGGTAATCATCGACAGGGACTTGAAATTCCGACAGCAAGCAGCGGCATCAGTCTCAAAAGCTAACAAGGTTTTGGCTGTCATCCAAAAATCCTTCGCTAACATTGACACTTTCACTTTGCCTCTTCTTTACAAGGCACTGGTGCGTCCTCTACTGGAGTATGGTAACATCTGTTGGGGACCATTCAATAGGGCTGACCAAAGGCTGCTTGAGAGGGTGCAGCGAAGGGCCACTGTATGGTCCCTCTCCATGAGGGGTTTATCTTACCCGGACCGACTGAGGGCTCTTAGGCTTCCCTCTTTGTATTACAGGCGACGCCGAGGAGACCTGATCAAAGTATATCAACTGCTTCACGGCTCCATTGATATCGATCCAGCCCAGTTTTTCGACCTCATTGATCGCTCCCGTACCCGCGGACATCAGTGGAAACTTGCGAAACCCAGCGCTACATCTAGAGCGCGTCGTTCGTCATTTTCAGTCCGCGTGGTGAATGACTGGAACGCGTTGCCTACATCAGTAGTAGAAACCACCACGGTCAATGAGTTTAAGAACAAGCTCGACTCTCATTGGTCATCCCTGATGTACCTTGTCCCTGAATGCTCAGAGTAAGGTCCTTTACTTTCTTTTCAACTGCTCTCACCAACTAGTCAACTCCTCAGGCATTATGGCCTGAGTAAGACTGAGTGTAGACTCATCGAAACTGAGCTTGTCGAAGACCGGATCCAATCAGGCCGACGTGGCCTCCAAAATTCCGACAACTATAGAGAGATAGATAGATAGAATGCTTGGCTCTTAATCCACAAGAAATTAGTACGTTTAAAAGCTAATAAAAGGGGAAAAAGGCTACCGGGACCAGGCCGGGACCACATCTTTCTTGCCGGGACTAGTCTGGGACCAAGAAATGTTGGTCGGGACCGGGACCGGGACCAGCTTTTTCCAAAAAGTCCCACCTCTAGTAGAGGTGAGACTTTTTGGTCCTGCAGTCCCGGCACCGGAACCAGGTTTGGTCCCGGCTGGACTAAAGCAGGGACCAAAGGCTAGACACCGGGACTGTGCCGGGACCAGAGCCAGTCTGGACCAAGCAAAATCTGTGATAATGGTTTCCACATTTCATCCAAAACTAAGATATGAGACAACACATAACTGACTTTCCAGCAATTCATTGCCTCCTTGATAAAGTTTTCCAACTTTATAAGATGAGAAAAGTATCAATTAAACTAGATGAAAGAGCAAAAATAATATTAACTAAGCATGCAGAGAACAGTTGGCAGCAGCATTGTTATTATGAGCTTAGTGGTGTTGAAATTGACCATTATCTGCCAAATTATTATTTTTATTTTAGATCTAAATTCACACTGAAAGAATAGATACAGTAATAATCAGAGCTTTCAACTTCAAGTCATCTTCAGCAATGATACATTTTTAGCACAAAAATTAAAAAAAGACAAGCACACACTTAGGAGCAACCACTTCTTCCTGCAGAATTAAAAACACACATTCATACACAGTATACATATCAATATTTTCTTTCCTTAAACAGTTATATTTTTCACTTTTTACATATATCACACATCACAAGACCAAGTAAATTTTTGTTTTGTAATTATTATTATATATATGATTTGAGGGTGATAGGCCAAGAAGCTGACATGGTATTCATTTTGGGTTCAAGATCATGTATAAAAATGGATTCCTTGATTTTCGTTTCTTCGGCGTCCCAGTTAACACTTAAAATTTCGATCCGAAATAGGGAATTTATTTCATCATCACTTAGGTCTTTAAGGTCTTTAATAATCATTATCACTTTAGGTCTTTAATAATCACTAAGGTCTTTAATTCCCTATTTCGGATCGAAATTTAAAGTGTTAACCGGACGTCGCAGAAACGAAAATCAAGGTATCCATTTTTATATGTGATCTTGAAACCAAAATGAATACCATGTCAGCTTCTTGGCCTATCACCCACAAATCATATATATAATAATGATTACAAAACAAAAATTTAGTTGGTCTTGTGATGCGTGATATATGTAAAAAAGTAAAAAAATATATAACTTTTAGGAAAGAAAATATTGATATGTATACTGTGTATGAATGCATGTTTTTAATTCTGCAGGAAGAAGTGGATGCTCCTAAGCATGTGCTTGTCTCTTTTATTTTGTGCTCAAAAATAAATCATTGCTGAAGATGACTTAGAGTCGAAAGCTCCAATTATTACTGTATCTATTCTTTCAGTGTGAATTTAGATCTATAATAAAAATAATAATTTGGCAGATAATGGTCAATTTCAACACCACTAAGCTCATAATAAAAATAATATTGCACACACACACAGTACAGAACTTAGCTCTCACTAAGTTTCATTCTTTGGAAACCACATTTTCAGATGCAATTCCTATTCCTTCACTTGACTACAAAACAACTCAGTGACACAACCAAAATACAACCCAAAAATGGTGGATACTGGGGTCAAAATCACTTTGAATTGAAGAAAAAACGTATTTTGCATATAAGTACTGAAAGACATTGGAACAAAAGCTTGATTCAAAAGAGAATACTGGAATTGATGATTGGAAATGATGGCTGGGTAACGAGGTAGCTGGCTTCACACATGTTGCCAGATAGAATCACAGCAAGCTAAATCCACATCATAAGTACCACAGTTCAAAAGCTCCTATGAATCAAAACTTCCTTTCAAACAAAAGCACCACAGGTTGATCCAGAAAGCTCCTATGAATCAAAACTTCCTTCCAAACAAAAGCGCCACAGGTTGATCCAGATCGTAAGTGCCACTGTTCAAAGCTTCCTCCAGTGAAATATTCCAAGTGGTCTAGCTGTTTTTGGCGTTGCTGAAACATCCTTCTTTGAAATGTTCCTAGTGCCAAAACTGCTTTTTTGCATTGCTGAGTGGCACTTTTTCAAAAACCTTTGGTAATTCTTTTTAATATTTATACATGTAGCACAATGTAACCAAACCTGACCTTATCTTTTCTCGACTCAGCAAGCTGGCCTGTGGCGCACCTAACCTCCTGGTGGCACTTTTGCCTTCATCAGCTGCTGTGGATAAGCTGTGTGCCCATAGGCGGATCCAGGGGGCAAGGGGGGCACATGCCCCCCATCGACCCTCGGCGCCCCCTGAAAGGTCGATGGCGCCCCTGAAATGTCGCTTCCTACCCCCCCAGGATGCGAAAGTCGGCGCCCACCGATAGGATTTGGCGCCCACCTGATAGCTTTTGCCGGTCATAAGTGGCGCCCCTGGTCCGGATGTCACCCCCGGTCCAGATGGCGCCCCAGGAAGGTGCCCCCTCCCCGATCAGCAATCCTGGATCCGCCTATGTGTGTGCCTACTTAACCTAACCGAGCCTAACCTAACCCAACCCAACCCAACCCAACCCAACCCAACCCAACCCAACCCAACCAACCTAACCTAACCTAACCTAACCTAACCTAACCTAACCTAACCTAACCTAACCTAACCTAACCTAACCTAACCTAACCTAACCTAACCTAACCTAACCTAACCTAACCTAACCTAACCTAACCTAACCTAACCTAACCTAACCTAACCTAACCTAACCTAACCTAACCTAACCTAACCTCATCTAACCTAACCTAACCTAACCTAATCTTATCTAATCTAATCTAATCTAATCTAATCTAATCTAATCTAACCTAACCTAACCTAACCTAACCTAACCTAACCTAACCTAACCTAACCTAACCAGTTGTGGTCAGCGCCAGTTGTGGTACTTGGAATATTGCACTGGATGAAGTTTTGAACAGTGGCACTTATGATATATATTAACCTGTAGCAATTCTAATTAATGGAAGTTTTGATTCCTTGGAACTTTTGAACTGTGGCACTTATCATACAGATCAACCTGTAGTTATCTGGCAACATGTGTGAAGCCAGCTACCTCATTACCTGATGGCTGTCCCTACCAGCCCCACTGCTTCAATTGCCTTAGTTCTCTCTCTCTCTAAAAAAAATACTCAACGATATTTTAAAATACCTTACCTTACCTTACGGATTTTCGGAATTTCGAGGCACAAGGCCTGCAGGCTCCGTTCTCCACGAGCTCAATTTTGATCGTGCTAGACTCACTCGTTCTCAGGAGAAAAGAACCTGAGATGGGCCCAGTGTTCATCTAGGCCACTTTTAAATTGGGAAATGGTTTGTGCTGTAACGACAGAGTCAGGGAGAGAGTTCCAATCAGATATAGATCGGACCCCAAGGGCGCAACGACGAGTCCTTGTTTGAGCTGATGGTTTAGCCAACTTCTTAGAATGACCTCGAGTGCGAGTGTGGGGGTCCGGACTCCTCCAAAAAGTACCCAATTACGTCTGCGAGTTATGTCGTGATTAAAATGTGAATGGCTTTTATCTCCTCAACCACATTCAACTAGGTACCGCACCACGCAAGCTGCTTCGTTGTTGGAGCCAAGAACGAGAGGAAGAATAATAAGGATAAAAACAAGTGTGCGCCATTGTTGTCTTTGAAGAAAAATTCAATCAAGTAGAGGCTCAAGCCATAGTTGCCTCAAGGTAAAAAAGTATTAGTACCACGTGATATTTCATCAAATATTATCTTTATTCTCCTTCTAAGGGCTTTTTCCAGCGCCTCCTCTAATTTCCTCCAAACTGATCTAGAAGAGGTAGAAGTCTCTACTAAACTCTACTATCCAATGAAAACTAGATCAGGGTATTCTACTCTTCTGGGAGGAAGTTGGAGGAAGTTAGAGGAGGTGCTGGAACTTATCCTCAATGTGATAAATTACTATTTGTCTTTAGTGCGTCGTCCGAGGCTGCTTCACTATTTTTTGCCTTTTATGAACAAATTTTGTTATTGCCATTGATAGTTTACAACTTTGATTTGTCTAAAATAATGAAAACCTGTTTTAACGCGAATCAAAGAGGACACTTTTTGCTACTAGCTTTTCCTTCTCACAGCTTATGCTTGGCCTCAGCTTGCTTGGAAATCCATACATGGACGACATTGTTTGTGTGTAAGGTGTGTTGTGTTGTTGTTGTGTTGTTTGTGTTGTTTGTGTAGTTTTGGGGAGGAAGGAGGCCGGGGCATTTACCTAATTGTTTTTGGAGAACTACCTAGGTATGTAAAATATAAATTGTCAGTTCCTTCATCCAGCGTGTTAACTCGCATAATTCTTCATAAACAGTTCAAAAACAGTCGTTAAGTCACATGCCAACTGTAAAAGTGATCTGTCAAATTGCTCCTGTGCTTTGGTGATTTGATCTTAAGCCAGTCTGCAGAACGTGGCAGGCGACTCGACGAGGCGGTTGGGGCAGCCCAAAGCCTGCCCCAATTGGGGCAGAAATTTGGATGCTGTGGCAGACTCCTCCAACAGGGGGAGGTATTTTTACCAATACATGTTTATCTACTCCATTTTAAACGAAACACCCAGAAGTAAAATAAAACTGTGCATCCAACTCGACGATGGCAACACACTCACGAACCTCCACGTACAGCAGCAGCTATCTTGTACCTTGTACCTTGGGGAACGGACGGGAGGCAGGAGAGCCTGAGAGTCCGGGCAGAGCTCGTGCAATTTCAGAGTTAGTCGGTGTCAGGACATGTGTACATGTGCACAGTCCAGTGGTTATCGAGGCGTGCCTTGAAGGCATTCAAGGTGGGAGCGCAGACCACATCAGCTGGTAGAGAATTCCAGTCGTTGACCGTTCTGACTCAAGGCCTGTCGACTCTGTTACAGCTCTTGGTTTAAGTAGTTTGAAAGGATGTCCTCTGCGCGGGAGTCCCTGTCTCTTTCAAAAAGCTGAGCCGGTCGACGTCCAGCATGGCATGGAGGATCTGGTAGCCAATCATATCGCTGCGACTGCGCTGTAGTACAGCGTAGGGATTTCCAGGGTTTTTAGTCGCCGCTATATGGCAGGTGGCGAATGGGTCTCACCAGTCTAGTTGCCCGTCGCTGGACTTTCCGAGCATTCGTTGGTCCGCACGATAAAGGCCCCAGGTCAGGTTTCCATATTCGAGATGGGGACGAGTGTCTTGTATAGAAGTGGTAGTGATGTCCGGTCAATCTTGCGGAAGGATCTCCAATTACCGCCAGAATCTGATTGCCCTTGGAGGCGGCAGAGGCAGCATGGTCCCGGAACTTCAGGGTGGCGCATCAGGACTCCTAGGTCTCTCTCCACACTGACTTCTGAAGTGTATTTCCCTGCATGGTGTAACTGATGTTGGGGTTACTTGTACCAATGCGTAACACAGAGCACTTGGCGGTATTGAATGGTAGTTGCCAGACTTCTGACCAGTTTGTGACACGGTTGAGGTCCTGCTGAAGTCTCAATGGTTGATGTGCATCAGTCAGTGGCGAGTACAACTTAGTGTCATCCCAAAGATCTTAGTAACACAATGAACTTCATGTGGGAGGTCGTTAATGAAGATCAAAAATAGTATCGGCCTAGGACCGAACCGTGGGACACCACTGACCACCGGAGCCCAGGGCGACTCACAGCCGTTGATAGTTACCCTTTGCGCCGGTCAGTCAAGAAGGCCCAATCCAGGTGAGCAGCCACCTGCACTCCATATCCCCTCAGCTTGCATAAGAGACGCTGTGTGGTACAATCGAACGCCTTGCGGTAGTCCAGGTAGATGCAGTCAATAGGCTGTCCGGCCTCAATATACCGGCTCCAATCATCCATCATCTCTAGTAGTTGGGAGTCGCATGACCTATGAGGCCGAAATCCGTGTTGGGCTGATGTGAAGAGGTTGTTGGAAGTCATGTGTCGCATCAGTTGATCACGAATAATGGCTTCAAACACTCTGCATATGATTGATGTCAGGCTGATTGGCCGATAATTCCCTGGACTCTGCTTGTTGCCTTTCTTGAACACAGGTACCACTGAGGCTTGCTTCCATAACACTGGTAGTGCACCTGAGTTGAAGGACTGCTGGAAGAGTATGGAGAGAGGAGTGCAAAGTTGTTCAGCTGCCTCCAAGCACCTGTGGATGGATGTTGTCAGGACCTGGGGCTCCAGCAGGTTTGAGTTGTTTCAACTGGGTTTGAACAAGACCTGGGTTGATGACTATGTCCTGGAGGGCTGTACCCTGAACTTCTCTTCAAATGAGGGAAATTGCTCTACGTTCTCAATGGTGAAACCCGATGAGAAGACATTGTTCATGAGAGTGGCCTTATCCAGATCAGAGCTGTGAATCATGCCTGCATCGTCTGGAGGTCATCTACTCTGGTCTTGGTCTTCATTCTGGAGTGCACATGCTTCCAGAAAGGTTTCACACTTTGTTGAAGGCTGCCAATTATTTTAGCTTCATGGTCGAAGAGGAGTTTCCGCTCAAACCTCTCAGTCTGTTGCTGATGGTAGTGTATCGTGCGTAGTTTAGTTGGTGTTCGATTTCCCCTCCAGATTGTAGCACGCCTTCCAGGCTTTCTCCTTCTTTTTCTTCAAGCTGTATGCTTCTCGGGTCATGTAGATTTGGTTATATCTCGGGTTGGGTCTGTGGATGGGATACAGCCCTCAACGAGGATTTCATAAATATCCATAAACCTATTGTAGGCGGTGTCAACATCAGGCCCGTGCAGAACAGTCCAGTCCGTGTTCTGAGCCAGCTGGCGAGTTTGGCGTAGTCAGCACGCCGAAAATTCAGCCTACTCTTCAGGGGCTGGACAGGGGGTGTAACAGCAGAATGAGAATTGTAGAATAAGGTGATCACTGGCACCTAGACTTGGTAGGTAGTCAAGATGGTTGATCATTTCAGATTCATTGGTCAGAATAAGATCTAGTGTGCTTGGGGTAACACCTGGTCTAATCCTTGTAGCTTGCAGAACATGTTGGAAAAGGAAAGTGTCCTGGACCAGTTCCAGGAAAGAGTGAAAATGTAGAGGAGGGAGCAGAGGAGGTAGAAGTCACCCAGTTGATATGTGGGAGGTTAAAGTCACCAACAATGAGTAGGTGGGAGGGGTTCAGGTTGCATACAGAATGAAACAGGCTAGACAGACTGGACATGGTTAGGTTGTCATTGCTGGAAGGACTCCTGTAAATGCACCCAGCCAGAAGCCTGTCACCACCCGCCAATCTGAGTTGTATCCATAAATGTTCAACATGGTTGCTTCCAGAGATTGCCAGTTCTGTAGCCTTCAGCCTGTCATTTATGTGGATGCACACTCCTCGCTTTCCAGACATCCCCAGACGAGGAACTGCAGGATCAAAATTCAGGTAGACTGTGTAGCCAGGGATTGTGAGAAGAGCAGGGAAATCGGTAGGAGCTGGGCTTGGGTATAATCTCAGTCAGTAGGATGATATCGGGTTCCTTGCCTGCAATAACCAAGCACAGATCATCTCTTTTGTTGAGAAATTGGTCTGTATTAGTGTAGAGTATTTTCAAGCTGGATTTCTGAGACTCATGATCTTGGCATCACTTACTGGGTTGATAGGGAGTTGTCTGCGGTCGTGCAGGACGGTCAGCCCTCAGCACATTTGCATTCCCTGTATTTGCAGCAGATGCCTCAGAGTAGTTTTCTCTATTCAGGATCCTGGTTGAAATTGAAGTTGGGAGAGTGCTGCTGGAGAGGGATGGTCCACTTGCTCCTTCCATAGGTGTGTCCTGAGGTTGCCCACTGGATGGCTGGTTGATCTGTATATCTTGAATCCATGATGTGCGGCTTCAAGAATACTTTTATTCAAAGGTATATTTACAAGTGAAGTCTTTTCCCTTAAAGACGTCATTTACCACTGCTTTCACACCAAAAAATCAATAGTTAAAAAAATAGTTCAATTGATAACTAAATTTAATAAAGAATAATTTTTTCCATAGCTAAAGCATTTTCCCCTTCCATTTTCTCACATTTGCATGAAAGCATAATAAAATTTGGAATATTTTCACCCCTGATTTTCACAAGACCCAAGTGAAGAAAGATTCCTGTACGCTCTTGTGACGTCAGACGTCACATCACTGACCGGCATTTGTTCTCGGGGAGGGGCTGGCATGATTTGCTTTTGAACGGTGGAGCCTTTGAACAGTGGACCTTTTGACATAGACCTGATTTGCTGACCTTTTGCGATCAAAACATAGCATTCCTATCCACACAGTGCAATGCTGTCTCTCTTATTAGTTAGTTAGTTAAGGACCAGTCTGCAAAGTATGGCAGCAGGCCAGACGAGTCGCACCAGCCATCTAAAATTCTCGCACCACCAGCCACCAAAAATTCGCACCAATCTGCCATATACCAAGGAAAAATTGCACCCATTCCTACCCACACAATGCAATGCTGCCTCTCTTATTAGTTAGTTGGTTGAGGTCTTTTCATAAGGCCCCCTCCTGTATCTTTATAACCATATAGACATTATTTGTTTGGTTTTCAGTGGCATCTTCCTCACACCAGGCTGGTAAAATTCGCACCACTCGCTCCTGTTTCCAGGGGTACTCGCACCAATGAGATCTCGTCGAAAATATCATACTTTGCACACTGGGTTAATGACATTTTCTAAGGCCCCCTCCTGTGTCTTTATAACCATTCAGTCATAATTTGTTTGGTTTTCAGTGTCACCTTCCTTGCACCAGTCTCACAAATTTGCACCAGGTTGATAAAATTCGCACCACTTGCTCCTGTCTCTAAGGGCACACACACCGACGAGATATCGTCGAAAATGTCATGCTTTGCACACTGGAGCTGTACTGTGCATGCTGCAGGGGCAAATTTTTCTTGCTTGGATGTCTTTAAAACCCACATCCTAATCATGTCTTTGCACTTTGCTAGCTTTTCTGCAGCCTCTGAGTGGCGCAACCTGGCAGACCTGTGCCAGGACGGATGGGGACGAAGAGGTATAACTCAATGTCGTTGGAGCAGCCGGCGTGAACCGTCATTATGTGTTTTTCCATCCCGGTGGGAAGGGCTGTGGCATGCCGGATGATAGTCGGGCGTAGCCAAGGGGGTGCTGCAGAGACAGCCGCCCCCCCCTGATGGCCCGAAGGGTCCACTGAGGACACAAGCTGTGTGAAGCACGGCTCGCCCACACTGTGCTCTGTGGTCAAATTTGAAATTTCATACCAAACAGGGCCCTCTTAAGCCCTCTACAGCACTCTATTCTGTAACAAGCAGGGCCCTTTTTACCCATCAGGGCCCTTTTGGCGCTGCCGCAGGGGTCCTTTATGGAGCGCCCCCCCTGAGCAAAATCCTGGCTACGCCCCTGATGATGGTGTTCAGGTCACAAGCTAAGAGACTGCTTTCCCTTTAATAATATATCCTGACATGTTTTCATAACATTCCGAAATGCCGTCTGATTTCAGATATCGAATTAAGCCACTAGTAACCTGTTAATGCTGGTTTATCTACCGAGGAGAAAAGGGATTGAAAAATGGCGGAGATCGTGAAAGATTTTATACATTCTCGTGTGCCAGCAAGAGATGCACAGGACATTGAGGAAAATTTTCTGAGAAAGGTATGTTGACCTTTATGCCTTCCTTTTTGTGAATGGTGTGCACTTGGAAACATATGAGTAGCTTGGTGCACTCAATATTTTATATGCTTTTACCACCCTTTGTTTCTGTTCCGGTTGCTGATGGTCTTTGCCGGTTTTGCCATCGAGGGTCGATTTGTGATTCTTAAGACTTATTATATACATATTTATAGTGTTAAAATATGTAATACAATATAATAGATATAATGAAGCACTGACGAAATGCGCATGGCCACTCTCCTTGCGTGTGCCGCCCCGTCAGAGTTTGTGCAGAGCGCCCGTGTCTGCAGAGTATCGTGATGTCCAAGCGGAAGCCGGCTGCGAAGAAGCCACACGTGCGCTTGCGAAAGGGCACGCTGACCTCAACGTCGCGCCGTCAGCTGGGCTTCCACAAGCTGGCGCGGACGGGCCACCGGTACAGTGACTACCTGCCCATGAACGAGCTGTGGCAGCAGTACGTGGCGGAGTACCTGCAGCTGGGCCGACTGCGAGAGCAGGGGTGAGACGGCGCCGCTGATCAATGACGCCACACGTCTGCTCAGAGAGCTGGTCTCGATAGAGAGAAGGCAGTTGGCTCGCAGACCGCGATTGCTGGCTTATTTTAATTACGGGATATCGCCAAGTGAATGGTCATTTACTTTAAAAATCTGCATTTTGGAGTAAATTAGCTGTGCGATGAATTCGCTCTCCACTGATGTCGCTGGATGAATGACATTATTTACATTCAAACTGGCTACCATTCTTTTTCCCAGCTTGTTCTATGGTTTCTCACTTATCGGGCCACTGCATTTTCCTCCGCGAGGATTAGTGATGCGGTGTTGCATTGTTAGTGTGTTGGGCTTCCACGCCGCTGACGGGTTGAAATCGCCTGCGGCAGTGCTTGATAGGGACCTCCTGATTCCCAAAATACCTTTTTAACAGGGTGAGAGTTGGCGACGCCACATGACCTCAGCAGTTGGTGCGTCGTAAAGCCCCAAGCCTTCCTCCTCCACGGGGATTGGTATATTTGCCTTAGCTGCAGACCTGACCCGCCCTTGCGAGCCGTCATTATATTTTACAGCAGAAGTATCACCACTAACCCCACATGAGGGAGATGGGAGTTGTCGGTGAAACTTCGACTCCTGTTGCACTGGGGGAAATAAAAGTTGTTTCTGCGCCGAGAAAACACGGCGTAAAATTCGAGAAGTTTCAGCTAAATGCGTAAATTTTCCACCCCAGCATACATAAGCGTAAAAATACCGTCACCTCATATAGAAGGGGAGGATAAGGATATGTATAGGGAGGGGCAGCTCATAAATAAGGGGGGCAAAGTGTTAGTGTTAGTGGTTTTTTCCATGGCAGACCTCGTGTTAAATGGTTTTAGGGGAGCATTTTTCAGGCTCAGAAGGGCGTCTTTTGAGTTTTAGGGGGAGGGCTAACCCTTCGCCCCCTTGGATCCGTCTCTGATTTCAGGTGGGGTTTATCCTTTTTACGAGAATTTCGAGTTCTGAAGGAAATGATTGCTGAGTTAGGTTTTCCCGGGTGTTTTACTAAATGGTTCTCTCAGTTATGATAGCTACGTAAGATGGGGCCACTTTGAAATCTAACTTCCAACAGTGTTAGAAATTGATGAAAATAGTATTTGATTCAAGAATGGTTCTCGTTGAAAGTATTACAGAATTGTCAAGAAAAAATAAACATGTATAAACAGAGTTTATTTACTTGATATTGACAAAAACGCGTAAAAATCCACAGGTTTCTTCCGCTGCGTAAATTTTCTAGTATGGTGCACGGCGGAAAATTCATAATTGTCTGAAAGACCACTGCGTAAGAATTCCTGCCCTACCCAACTATTATTTTCCCTGCTGTTGCAGGGTGCTGTTTAAAGCCGACAATTAATTGGTTTTTGCTTTTATGACCTGCCTTCTTTCCGACGAAATTCGCTGATATTTTTGGTTGTTAAAAAGTCAAAACCAAAATGATGGTAAGCATAAAAATGCGCTTTGCGAGTATTGCACAGGACTCTATCTCTTATTCCGCCCCCGCGAAAATTCGAATAAAACACAGTCCCCTTCCTACAGTGTGTAATGCCTTTGGTTTCAGAATTGTATGAAGAGCTAAGAGATAAACAGGACCGTGTCCAGCGGGGAGTCAACCCAATTTATTAGGGGTCAACCATATTTTTTCGTCCGAAATTTTCAGTTTCCATCAAAATTGGGACAAAAGTAGCATTTTAGGGGAAACGCAATCCGAAGGTAAAGAGTAGCCCAAACCAGATTTTGGGGTTTTAAGGAGAGGGTAGTTTCCTGTGATAATACTAATTTTTGGGGTTTAACCACGCACCAACTGCCAAGGTAATACGGCGTCGCCAGCTCTCATCCTGTTGAGAGGGATTTTGGGGATCAGATCGACTTATTCAGAGGCTCCGCCGGGACTTGATCTGGGACAGGTGGCTTACGCGGCTTTGATGCTATCCACTAAGCCATCCATTCTCATTAGTTTCCCTGTCAATGACGAGTTTCGCCGACAATCCTCACTCCTCTCCCCCACTTTTTAGCAATGATGACTCACTGAACTGAGAATCAGCGATGACCTGCGCTACGTTAAGGAACTATGCTATGGTTCGTTTTGAGCCAAAACAGGCTATGGATTTATGCTACGATATTTTTCATTGGCTACAGTATCTTATGGTACAGAATTTTAGCTACAGCTACCATGCTAACGATACCAAATGTCACGCACTGCGATGCTCAGGACTTGCGCACGGAAATGTACCGTAAGGGGTTGTTCATAAATTATGCAACGCAAATTTCGTGATGTTGACCCCTCTCCTATGTAACGACTTTGACGCTCATGTGTAACGTTTGGTAGCGCTGTGGCTGACTCCCCCATCGCCGCTTTGCATGACGTAGTTTATTGATGGCGCTTAAACATCATAAAGTTAAAAAAATTATTGACGCGTCTGGTCGGTAATAAGTATTGCTTTTCTCTCCGCTTTGCCCGGAAGTCTGTCTCGCTTTTATTGCCTTGGAGGAATGCAGTACCTATTTAAAGAATCAGGCTTCCTTCGGCCTCCTGTATGTACCAGTGATTGAAGTTTGTCTTCGAAGGCGGTCCAGAGTGAAGCGCGCATTTGCAGGTGTCTCCCTTTGTTGGGCCGCTCTTCCGCTATCAACCGCAGACACCGGCCTTTGGGCAAAATTTGATGAACTTCTCGATGCAGCGTTTTGAATATCCACTAGCGATGAGCACCCGAATTTTTTTCGGGAAGGCACCCCACGCAATTTGCATAAAAGCGCCCCCAGGTGATATTTTCCTCATCTTCCAAAAGTATCCCCAATCTTAATGAAATTTTAGACCCGTCTCTTGGCCATTTTGAACGCTCATGGGGGGGCTAAATCCTGCCCCACATTTACCACGAATAACCTCTTGCTATGCGATTACTATGGATACTCATAAATTTGGGGAGGGGCTTGAGCCTCTAGCCCCTTTGTATCCACCACTGGCCGTTAATTATTTACCAATTTATTATGATTTAGTGTGCACTAAGTTCAGTACCGCTCTGGACGGCGGCGAAAACGCGCTTTCCTGGACAGTCCTTGACTATCGCTGCGGAGCCGGCACAGTGCACCCAGTGTAAATATGGGTTCATACCAAGGTCAGGCGCGGTTCACTCGGTCTCTCATCAATCTCCTTTGCCCACATTACAATGCAAACTTAACGAATATTTTGTCAAGTTATCTTTTGTAGAACGTCACGGTATGCAAACATGGCGTAGGCACTGCGTTACACATAGCGCTCGGCTACGCTGCGTTAAATTTGCCTAGCTATAGCTACGGAGAAGCCCTTCCTTCGTAACGTAACGCAGGTCACCTTTGCTGCGGCTCAATATTCCCGTGCTGACCAAAAACTACCTGCTGTATGAGGTCACTGGATTAAGCTTGCTTGTGACCCGCATACTCTTATGTCTCTGATTGAGCTGGGGGAGCGGTGAGATTTCAACTTGACTGGGCTCGAACTGTGAACATTCAAATTCAAACATGGACGACTGGCCCTCCGACCCTGGCCAGGACCCCCGTGTTCCCCGGGTAGCCCACCGCTGGATCCGGCGTGTGTGTGGCGGCAGTTTTAGCGCGGAGCCGGAGGACACTCGGACGGAGCATGTGCTGCTGCAGCTGTGTCGCGCCGACTTCCACGGCGCCCAGCTGCGCGTGCTGCGCGCCCACTGCCACAGCCTACAGGGCGCGGCCGGCATCGTGCTGCTGGAGTCGCGCGGCACCTTCCAGATCGTCACACCCCAGAACAAAGTGAAGGGTGAGTGTTACCTGACTGACTTGTGTCGGTCAAGTATGTCTCGGAGCCCGTCGCGTGTTCGGGAACTGCCCTTAGTCTATTCGGTGTTTGACACTGTTTTTCACACTCATAATTTTTATTTTCTTGGTGTGGGCGCCATCATTCCTAGTGACTCATGTATGTTTCTGAAATTTTAAGGATGTATACATGGAAAGAAGGGAGCATATCATATGGAGCTTGTCTGTGGGAACTGGAGGAAACATTCGGATTGAAAATGCACACAACTAGTGTCTGTTTTTTTCATTAGTGGGCGTTTTTTTAGAGTGTAGGAGGGGAAGGAGATTTTAACAGTCGACGTGGTTGCGGTTCCAGTTATTCCGAAGCAGCACACAATCTTCGAGACAAGTATAGAGGGCTTCACGATTCGACTCTTCGGCAACAATTTCATGGCCCGACCAACCGCACGGGGCATGAAGAAGATCAAAGCCAAAAAGACGATAGAGTTGTGAGTCGTGACGGATTGTGTGATTCCCCATTGTGTTGTTGTTTTTGTCACGGTGACTGTGTGGTTGTTTGTATTGTTACTTTCTGCAGAGACCGGCCGTGGCCGCCCGGGTCCATTCAGTGTGATTGCCTGCGGGGGTTCTCTGCCCTGACCGGTCATGGCGTCCTGGACAGGTTTTCTGACTGTTCGGGAAATAAAAAGGCCGCACGTCTCCCGATATGTTGAAAGGTTTGTCACGCAGTTCCGGTGAAGAAGATTTAAGCGAATTGATGACCCATGGGCGTAGAAAGCGGGATGACGCCTCGACCCTACTGGCGATTCGGGGCTGGACGTCCTCCCAACATTTTGGTCCTTGCCACAATTTTTTCGCATTCCCTCCATGTTACCCGCGTGAATCTACATATGTAAATGTGTTAGTGAAACGCATCGTCGTTAGTGTTTCACATCCAGCCAAAGTTTTCAGAATTAGCCTTGCGTCCCCCCCCCGGTCATTGTCATTCCGGGGTCCGTCCCCCCTGCAGTAAAAATTCCGTGGCGACACCCCTGATGACACCTTCGGAATATAGCCCAGGAATCGCCGCAAGAGTGAGTTGCACGTTTATTTAGCTTACCCACCTCCAGAAGTCTGAGACGAAAACATCTTTTACTGGGGCCGTCGCAGACTGCGACTTATATTACCCTAGCTTATGATGAAGTGTTTGAAAAACCTTTGAAGTGTCAAAATAAAAATTCGGAATTAACACCAAAAGCTTATCTGATACCAAAAACTCGCGTTCGAAACCGCGATAATGAATTGTAAATAAATATTTGTCAGAGAACGCTTAAGCTATATAAAAGGTATACTTTAAAATTATCAAGCAGTATCATATTTTATAGTATCGACTGACTTGATTAGCTTTCTCGTCAAAGAAGTAGAGCACAGAGACTTTTCACCCGTCGCGGGTCATGAATTAAGGTATCGCTGCAAATACTCGAGGCCGTCTTTGATAATGCCAGAATGTATAATCAAAGACGGCCACATAGTACCTTTTCTAACACCGAAAATATCCTTTTAGTGAGTTGATTGTATTATCGGTTTCAAAGAAGTGTTATTCTTCGCTCAATAACAGGTACGATGCAAATTCGAATAGTCGTCAGTTTTGGCCATGTCTCCTGGACGAAATATATTGAATGATATTGCCTAGTTGGATTTTGTAATAAATCTTTGTAATCAACTTTGTCTTATAAAAGACCACCGAACATATACAATTATACGCTGATACGAGACGTAATTATACGTAGTTATAGACAAAGGTTTCAATCACTCAACCGCGCTTTAAATACGTTTGGGACAATATTATTAATGTATAATATAACGTAGTGCATCTATAATCTCTCCACAAGGGAGATGTGTCGGGGTTCAGCCCACGTGACTTGATAGAGATGGCAATAAATGCAAGCGATGGTTTGCCAACCAAAGAGGCAGTGCGCAAGATTGCGATGACATATTTTAGGCTTGTGTTTGCTTTCATTTTCATCGTGTTGGTGCATAACAGATGCAGTTGCAAAAGCGTATTGCAGTTGACCCAAGTTCCCGGCAACTTAGAAGTCGTGCAGCCCGAGCCGAAATCAAGGACATACAGTTTGATCCTAAATACGTCGGAATACGTAGGCAACGATGTGTGGCAATTAAAACAAAGTATCAACTCCACTTTTGAGTCTATCTCTCGAATAGAACACGAAACACGTAGACTCTCTCCGGGTCTTGGTAGTAGCGTACCAAAACTTTTACGAACACGGAGGACCTTGACTGATGATCGCTTTGCTTACTTTGGTCTCACAGGTTCAAAATTCGAAGATGGGCTTATGCTCTATAACCAGTTTATTGCAGCCAAAGGACATTGACGAAAAGGTAAAAAATGGCCGCGAGTATTTGCAGCAAGACCTTAATCCATGGCCCGCGATGGGCGACAAAGTCTCTGTGCCCTACTTCTTCGACGAGAAAGACAATAAAGTCAGTCAACACCATACGGGCTTTCTAATGCAAGCAATGGAGGACGTCACAAAAAGCACGTGCTTGTCTTTTGACAAAGCCGAGGCACCAGCCGGTGCAACATGTCAAACGCGTATCGATTCCGTGAAGCGCTCTCTTTGCGTCCAGGCTGGCGATGGTTGTTACTCGATGCTGGGATCTGGCGGCAACCCACAAGTAATGACGGTAAATGAAACGTGCATGAATCCGGCGATGGCGCTTCGCCTGGTGACGCTGGCCGCCGGACTGGGGTACCCGCAGACCTCCTCAAACTACATGCTGGCCGACGAGGGCAATCGCGGCGGCCACGGCTACTGCCACACGAACCGGCCCAACGTCAGCGATACCTTCGACATCCGCAGTGCCGGCACCGTCGGTTTCACCATCGACTTCGGCTCCTCCACCTACGAGGCGGTACATGTGACGCCCAACTCTGAAGACCAGCCGATCCTGCAGCGGCGTGGTGACAGCTACTTTGGTCTTCGCAACGTCGACATAGGGCAGATAAATGCATTCAACAGATGCGACCGCTTCAACAGTTGCGGCGAACAACAAAGAACAAAATGCCACAAGCGCATTCGCAGCGCCAGGTATCCAAACATTGTTGGAATTAACAAAGACAGTTGTGAATGTCTTTGCGCAGATGGCTGGCATGGAAAAGATTGTAATAAATATGAAAAAGATTCCATACCCAAAAAATATTACGGCTGCCACAAACATATATCTCTGGGCTCGGAGGACCGCGACGGTACGGGAGGGATATTCCGCCTGCGCGATATCAACATGGATTTGACGGAGAAGCGACCGCTACTCTGCACGGTCAGCATACGCACCAAGTTCCGCGACCTGGGATACTACTGCCGCGGGTTCGCACCCACCATAAAAGTAGATGCCCGTGCTCTTTATAAAGCCTCTCTTAGCGTTCTGCCTTTCAGTATGGATGAGGCGTGCGGGCGGTTTCGTGTCTACTACCAGTCTGGCCGAAACGCGTACCGGCGTCGGCTGATCTGCCTTGACGAGGTGCTGGCTACTGGCGGTAAGTTCGAGCTCCGTCCTACCGGGCCAAATACTACCCTCTTCTTCGTCATGGACCCGGAAAATGATGCCGAGACTGCGGCTCTACAGAAACTCCAGATTGTGATACACAACAGGGTGGATGTGCTGTGTGAAACCATCCTCTACTACCGCAACCCAATCTCGTTTAAAGTTCATACTGGCGAATTCATCTTCCGTACCAGGTATCTGATCCAGGCTCTAATCGGCTTAGTTGTTTTCCTGATCTGCAGTTACATTCTTTACGACTACTGGTCCACGAGGCGGCGACTGAAAGCACTCAAGCGCCGAAAGGAAGCAAAGGCTGCCAAGGAGTCGGGCGAGTCGTCGGCGGAGTCGACCAGCAGCAAATCCAGCAGTAAAAAATCCAATAAATCGTCCAAGTCTAGCCTTTCGACCAAAAGCTTGAAGCTTGTACTAAGCGTGCTCAAGGGCAAAGATAAGAAAAAGAAAAAGCCGAAGCCGAAACCGACAAAGGAAGATTCTTCCTCATCCGACTCTCTCGAACTTGTAAATCCCTTCAGCAGCTCCAAGAGTGCGACATCCGCTATATCTGTGGTAGCAGATGAGGACGATAGCAAGCCTGAGCCTGAGAAACCGAAAGAGAAAGCCAAGAAGGACAAAAAGGCAAAGAAAGGGGGTGGTGGATTGCCGCCGATCGGAGGAGGAGGAGGTGGGAAGATGAATAAGTCAGATCTGGAAGACATCACATCTGTTACTGCTACCATAGAGGAGCCCACCCCTTTCAAGAAAGATCACTCAACCACCAACGTCGCCTCTTCGTCGCATCCCAAGCCAGCTCGGAAAGGCGGGAAGGCGCGGAAGCTGCGGAAGAAACGAAAAGCGACTAGCTCCAGTTCGTCGTCCTCCGATGAGACGTTGAGGCAAGCACTGGTCAGGTACGTCAGCGGCATGGTGTCGTCGACCACGGATGATAGTGACAGTGGCAGCGACAGCGAGGACATGGAATCGGAGCCGGCCTAACTGGTCCCGACGCGGTGACAGCGAGGATATGGAGTCGGGGCCGACCTAACTGGTCCCGACCCGACAACAGCGAGGACATGGAGTCGGGGCCGACCAAACTGGTCCCGACCCGACAACAGCGAGGACATGGAGTTGAGGCCGACCTAACTGGTCCCGACCCGACAACAGCGAGGACATGGAGTCGGGGCCGACCTAACTGGTCCCGACCCGACAACAGCGAGGACATGGAGTCGGGGCCGACCTAACTGGTCCCGACCCGACAACAGCGAGGACATGGAGTCGGAGCCTGCCTCACTGAAGGAATAGTCGGAGCCTGCCCAACTGGTCCCGGCGCGGGCTCCGGGACACACGGACGCCCCTTGGTAACTGCCAATCTTGACCGTCACTGAAGTACCGGGCCATGGCTTGTACACAATGTTCATTTTTGACTGTTCGTTTTGCAACGAGAGTATAAACGCAGTTTGTATAAATACATCGTATATTTGTATACATCAAAAGGGGCATACATGCTTAAATAAGGACGATCATGAGCAGTGTCCACGAGCAATGTAATAAACGTAATCGCGATCACAGTTTCGATGCGCAGCTTAAAAATTGGTAACAAAACATGGTACATTCATTAATACGACAGCTGGTGTCAAATATGCCTACGCATCTTTGCTGGTTCTCACAAGCCGGTTGACAATTTAGCAGCAACCGCAACCAACAGAAAGCAAGGCCAATAATAACACAAGTATATGAATAACGATACCTTCGGTCTGTGATGAGGCCAGAAACTTATAAGGAGTAATGATCGACTTGGCGCCGCACGGGCTTGGGTCTCCGGCACTGTATGCTTTTTTTGTAATCCGACCATCACTGGAAATCCATTCTTCTGGCCCAATGTTTCATTATTTTCACGGACTGTATCCAACGGCGTGAAACAGGGACCGTGTAGCCAAAGCCAAGAACAGTGCTACCCCTGGACATGCCAAGTCCGATACCTTCCTTTCAACATCATTTGGTCCCATGCCGGCGTGGGCGAAATACTTGTTTCGAGTTAGCTGTCTTGTATACGTTACATAACCCAGGGAGATGAGGCACCTTAAAACTGTAGCACACGAGTTAGTTGTCTTGCCTTGGTAAATAACAATGGAGTGCACTGTATTATGGTACAACGATGGACAGCTCGTGGCCCGTAATAATATTCTCTTATTTCGGGGAGCCCAGGACAGAAGTACACCTTCTGGTAGTTTGGAAGTAAAAACATAGCCCATACGAAGAGGGACAACAGCCAAAATAGGTGCACTGGGCAAATGCTAGCGACCCGTATTTGGGAGGTGGGAAAATGAGAAGCTTAACAGTAGAGAGGGCTCGTTAACGTCCCGACAAGGTTAAGTCGGTCACCGCTTCAGAGGGGCGGAGGGGGCTGTTGGAGGCAATTGGGTGCTTCAGCGACTAGGCTGTATCTGCCCGGTCGGCGCCATAGTGGAATGCAGAGGATACCAGGGGATCGCACAGCCACGGAAGAACAACTAATCACTGGGGCACAGCGAGGCGTAACCTTCGCACGGTAGCCTGACCTACAACTTAGCTTCTATAGCGTGTTGTTCGTCATTAACTAAGTCAATTCCAACCCAATCATAAGCTATTTTTTGGGGCAAAGAAGTCACTGACAGAAATCTACCCTTTCCGGTGAATAATAAAATTTTATTCAGGCTTGCCCAGTTGTTTCAATGCGTTTGGAAACATATGTGGGGATATCACAAACGTATAGTTTTATACATACCGGGGACATGTTAATCATTACACGAGCCCGGAGTATACGCTTCATAGTGTCAATACAACGTACCAAACTGAAAACACTCCGACTGAATACGACCTGTAAGCAACCTATAAATGGGCGATTTGTTCGCTCACATGCTTGAGCGAAAGTATTCATATGTCCTTCTCACAAGTGCCAACCTCCCTATCCAGCGATGACCAGATCGCTCCAAATGCTCCCGAACACCACATCGCTGTGACCAGGTCGGAGGCATGCTCAACGGAGAACGCCTCCATGTCCAACCGCGAAGACAACGCGTGGCCACGGCATTTAAGGAATAACGGGTGCTGACTGCTCGAGGTCTGGCCGTTGCAGGCTTGTACAGCGTCACACATGTAATACCTGCAGGAAGCACTCTCACCACAGGCTCACGTGGCGTCTGACAATGGTGGCGAAAGACCTGGTCAAACGAAAACAAATATGCTACCGTCTTTGAACGTTTCAAAACACAATCACAATGGCATGTCTTCGTGCCAAAAAATGGAATCAGCAAAATCAAACTACCGGAGTAAGAGAGCAGGAGAGTTCACAGCTGCTATCGTCCTTCGGAATCTGAGGTAGCCCAGAGCTTCACAAGTTTTCACGATTGTCACAGAAAAAAACACGATTAACGTGAAGTCGCTGACAAAACGTAGTGCACGATTGCTTTAAGTCTCTAGGCGGGGCTCTACCCCTGACCAAACGTGGCAAGTTACGACGGCTTCTGACCAGACATTGTATCACCCAGCAGAACTACAAATGCTGTTGTCCACCTAACGATCTGCGTTCCCGGCCTGCGCCGCTGCACTACTCAAGGCGGCGCCCTCCGTTGTCGCGGCGGTTACGGGGGCGGCGTCCGTCGCCTCCGCACCGTCCGCAGCTGACCGCGCCGGCCCGCGGGGACAGACGGGACAGAGCGGAGGAGGACGTGTGTCTGATTCGGCAGCCTCCCACTCCGCCGCCGTCTCCTCCTCTTTCAGACATTCCGCGTGACACAGGTGACCGCACCTGACACACAACAGTCTGTCAGAGTGATAATATTGGCCGGGTGACACAGGTGACCGGCACCTGACACACAACAGTCGGTCAGAGTGACAATATTGGCCGGGTGACACAGGTGACCGCACCTGACACACAACAGTCTGTCAGAGTGACAATATTGGCCGGGTGACACAGGTGACCGCACCTGACACACAACAGTCTGTCAGAGTGACAATATTGGCCGGGTGACACAGGTGACCGCACCTGACACACAACAGTCTGTCAGAGTGACAATATTGGCCGGGTGACACAGGTGACCGCACCTGACACACAACAGTCTGTCAGAGTGATAATATTGGCCGGGTGACACAGGTGACCGGCACCTGACACACAACAGTCGGTCAGAGTGACAATATTGGCCGGGTGACACAGGTGACCGCACCTGACACACAACAGTCTGTCAGAGTGACAATATTGGCCGGGTGACACAGGTGACCGGCACCTGGCACACACAGTTGTCCACCAGAGTAAGCCTGACTTTTGGGGGCGTGGTAGAATATTAGGATGGCTGTTTTTTTAGACCAAATTTCCATATTTCTAGAACAATTCCAGTCTGATCTTTAACCCCCCCCCCTGTTTTGTTGCTTGACGCGCGCTTGGCAGACAAATCAGGCGCGCGTCTAGAACCGTGATGAGTAGGGCTTAAATTGACGACACTCGATGCAGTGATCTAAAAAGATGGAAGTTGGATGGAAAAGAAAACGGCTGTATTTTTGCTGTAGCCATATACTCCAGATTACCCCCCCCAAAAAGTCAACCCTGGCACCGCGGCTGTATTATATAATTACCCCTATTTCCGCGTACTTGTATGTATTACCGCCATTTCCGCGGCGGTAATATATAAAAGCGGCTGCGGGTGGTCCCACCTGACGTATTAATGTAGCGGCACAGAAGGACGAAATCGACTGCGGAAAATGTTAATGCCTCGTGCTATTCCCGTTTTAAAGAATAATTACGTTGCAGGGCTTGCTCATTGGTAAAGGTGTGTTCATACTTAATTTTTTTGGGAACCACTGCATACAGAAAAAATAGATCAAAAGAGGCTCTAGTGTTTTCAGATGTATTAGTTTTCGGCCGAACAAAACCAATATAAATAATAATCAATTGACAAGTCATACGGGTGTTTGCAAGAGCAGTTTCAAAGCATCCCAATATTTCCGCCCAAATTGATAGAGTATTGTATTTAGAGTTAATGTATGAAAACAAAATAACCATGCACCCTTGGTTCTCCAGTCCGACCGAGAAACCGGGAATCCCGAAAACCGCCAGTGCCCTGCCCTGTGCCCTGTCAGCCGCGTGGTGAGCTAATGGTGCCCTTCTTTGCATCGTGTAGATGTTGTTTGGACACAGTCCGACGCAGTACTCTAAAAGTAACGTAAACATTCACCCAAAAGCATTGTTTTGGACCCTTACGTCTAGGAAAAGTGCCTCCCTCCACCATTGCCACGCGGCACGCGCACTTGACTCGGCACCCACTGAATAGCCCCTTGTGTAGCAACGCGGAGTATTCAGTTTTGCTAAAAAGGCTCTGCTGTGGACGTTGTGGTGTATCCTTTAATTTCTACCTAATTTCACAAATAACAGGGCTAAAATCGAATTCTCCATGTTTAGTCAATGAGACAACCCCGCAAGTGTCACGCGAAAGCGGTGAGCACCAGCGGAATAAAACCTGACCCGTACCCACTCTCCAACAGACACTGACATGCCGCACAAAGACCAGGTGCGCGACGCAATCTGTCTGAGATGCATGCCTTCCCAAAACATGTCACATTGGAACTGACATTGGAATTGAACATATCCCATTGGTGGCAAGAAGGGATAGACATCCACCCCTCTCCACCCAAAAGGACCTGGACTATAAACAAGTACTGTAACTCCGGGGAATCTATAACGCCGGGCCCGATGACTCCCCCCTCCAAATTGCCCACCAAGCACCTCTGCCTCTGCGGCGGCGTCTCACCTGAAGGCCAGTACCTGACCGGCGCGCGCTCGCGGCCGACGACCGCAGATGCAGCAGCGCGCCGGCGCCGCCACCGCACGCACCCACACACCCAGCTTCTGCGCGTGGCCGTCGCGCGCGTCGGTCCGCATGATGCGGCGAGCGCTCTCACAGAGAACCCGCTCATACTGGCAGGTGTGCAGCAGGTCTGCCGACACAGACAGGGAAAGACTACCTCATGTACACCAGTCAAGGGGAGGACTGCATCACCAACGCCGGTCACGGGAGGACTGCATCACCAACGCCGGTCACGGGAGGACTGCATCACCAACGCCGGTCACGGGAGACTGCATCACCAACGCCGGTCACGGGAGGACTACATCACCAACGCCGGTCACGGAGGACTGCATCACCAACGCCGGTCACGGGAGGACTGCATCACCAACGCCGGTCACGGGAGGACTGCATCACCAACGCCGGTCACGGGAGGACTGCATCACCAACGCCGGTCACGGGAGGACTGCATCACCAACGCCGGTCACGGGAGGACTGCATCACCAACGCCGGTCACGGGAGGACTGCATCACCAACGCCGGTCACGGGAGGACTGCATCACCAGCACCAGTCACAAAACCGGTTTACCTCAGAATTGGTCGCCTCGGCCTACAGAGTTGGCCATTATACATATCATGACACCGCCGGAAATGTGCAACTAACCGGTGAATACGAGATGGCGATACGATGAGAGCGATACAATAATACGATTGAAACAGGCCTCGAATTTTTGGGCACATTATTTTTAGTCGGTGCACGCGAAGGAACCAATCATTCAAGGTCCCAATCATTTCCTTTATCTTGTCACGAAGTTTCCCTGGCACCAAGTTGAACACCTATGGGGCTTTGACCAGTTGGTTATACTCCGTGGAAACCCAGCCCATGCTACGAAGCATTTCACCGAGTGATTAACCATGTGAAAATTAACCACAAGCGGGACTGGATGATGCGATGGTGGAATGCCTCTTCCGAAGTTCAGAATAGCCAAGCATCAAGTATGATTGTCAAGTACGATGTCAGTATGGGATGACAATGCTTGCGCTTTTCGTTTCAATACATTATGCATTTTCATCTTACACACTTACGAGACTACAAGCCAGTAAAACGCTTATATTCACCCTGTTCCGTAATATTTAATTTCCCTGTGTTGGCCTATAGCACAAACGGACAGTTCGTAAGTAGATCTCAAAATGTGTCCAAACCCGCCTCCGAGAGCAGCAGCTGACCTGTCAGCAGAGGTCGCAGCGGTCCCAGCTCTCCTCCCGAGTACGCCGGCTCCTGCAGGATGCGCTCCATCACCTCCAGTAGCGGCACGTGGCCGATCATCGCTGACGTCACCCGCGGCACCAGCCCTGTCGACCTCACAGACGTCACCCGCGGCATCAACCCTGTCGACCTCAGAGACATCACCCGCGGCACCAGCCCTGTCGACCTCACAGACGTCACCAGACCTTTCGATGTCCCACTCATCACCAAAGTTGTTGATGTCACACACGCCATCAGACCTTTCGACGTCACATACGTCAACAGACCTTTCGACGTCACATACGTCATCAGACCTTTCGATGTCACACACGCCATCAGACCTTTCGACGTCACATACGTCACCAGACCTTTCGACGTCACATACGTCACCAGACATTTCAACGTCACACGTGTTACCAGAGCTGTCTACGTCGCACACGGCACCCAACGCTGCCAACACCCTGCACCAGACCTGTCGACGTCACACACGCCACTCAAAGCACCAAGCCCGCCGGCCGTTGAGATCGCCCGCCCGTGCGCAGACCAGCTGTTTTCTCACCGGCAGGCGCGCCAGGACGGCCCTGAAGCACCACGGCCCGGTCCAGCAGAAGCAGCCAGCAGCGGCGCCGCTCCTCCGGCGGCATCTGCGGCGGCAACCGCTGGCACAGCCGCAGCGCCACCCCCAGCCGCCGCGTCGCCGCCTGCCGGCACACACGGTCACTGCCGCGGCGCTTATACACCCACACAGTCACGGCTCTACACGGTAATGGCTGCACAACACGTCACACCAGTGATATAGTCGGCCGAGGCTTCAGACATCCGCTCTGTCATGCCCCCGTTGCCGTCGGGTTGGCTACCTCCGGTTCGGCGGTGTCCAGCTGGTCGGTGAGCGCGTGCAGGGCGGCCGTGGGCTCGCCGTTGCGCTCCAGTAGACACGCCTCTCCCTCCCTGTTCCCGGAGTCGCGGCACACCTGCCGCAGAGGCCGTCCGTCAGCACCGGGACACAGCGGGCCGACTGACACCTCACTGACACAGTACACACAGACACGCCTCTCCCTCCCTGTTACCGGAGTCGCGGCACACCTGCCACGCAGGCCGTCCGTCAGCACCACGACATTGGCGGGCGTTTCGGGCGTTTCAGCGACCAGGCTATGTCGCTCAGCACTGGGACACAGCGGGGGTGGGCCGACTGGCACCTCACTGACACGGCACACACGCACATGAAATGTCCACCTCCGGATCCCACTGCCGGCAGGCTGCCCATTCATGTGAACACTAGCGCCCTCAGCATACTGCCGTTCTGGGAGCATAGGCCGGCCGCTAACTAGTGCCCTCTCGTTGGGGAGGGGTCCGGCCTTCACTGAAGACGGGGCGCCGTCTCCAGTGCAGTGACTCACTAAAAAGTGTTCGAGGTATATTTCTCATAGTTAACAAGGCAGATAATGCTGGGATAATATTGCAAAGCGCTGACAATAATACCCGTCCCACATGACGTCACACAAACCACATAGTGCGGCGCAAAAGTACACGCGGAACACCATGCCAAAAAATCGAACAACTTGCACTGATTTTCAGTTTCATTGTCCACCGGGTGTTCCAAAACCGGTAACTCCTCTATCACCAGTGATTGCTACCACCCCTAACCTACAGCTGCCAGCACCCTACCCAGCTACCTGCAAGAAGTCCTCGTAGTCGTAGTTCTCCTGGGAGCTGATGAAGCTGGCCACCTGCTCCGGCTGCAGCTGACACAGCAGCTGCAGGTATTTGTGCGTCACGGAGGCTGGCAGGGCGCCACAGCTGCCAGATGGGGCGGACACGCCGGTCACAGAGAGTGTTACACAGACGGGAAGTGAGCGCTGCACTTTAAAAACACTTCCACACACGAATGATACCCTCCCACAACTGGCGCCGTGATTGAGTGCAAACATGCTGTGGAAGCATACGATGGGGGTGGGAGAGGGAAGGAGAAAGTGACTCTTCCATAGTGAAGGCGGCGGAGCGGGTGGGGCACTGGGACACGGAGCCCCTCCCCTTAAACGAGAAATAGCTAAAATCAACCAAATGATGTTAACCGGAACAAGATGGGCTGACAAATCAATAGTGTCTCCTTTAACGCCGCCGCTGCTGGTGGTACCGCTGGCAAAAGGATGAGACGAGCGTTGGCCGGCCGGTCTCCGGTGGCGCTGTGGTGCGCGGCAGGGTACCTGTGCTGCAGTACGGCGGCCAGGAAGGACAGCCTCTGACAGGGCGGCTCCGGCAGCCTGCTTACGGCCGTCTCCAGGTGACGGACCAGGCAGGAGGTGAACAACTGGGCCGTGGCCTTGGCGTCCACCTGCAGCAGCTCCTGCCGGCCGCCACAGCCTTCCTAACCTGGCCACACTCTGGCAATGCCTGCCAGAAAGTCGGCAAATAAACAGGCAAAAGTGTTTTAAAAAATTATGAAAGTTTTTTTAGATTATTTTGTTATTCTGGCTTCGACATATTTCTAACACGACTTCAAACAGATACTCCACAAAGTCTGCCATTAACTACAAAGCAGGTTAATTATGTACCAGACTCATGGCAACGCGTCAGTCTTCCATGCCATAGTCGTGGCCAGGGTCATCTCGGGCCTCTCCACTCCACAAGCGGACGCCGAGTCCCGGCGGCGGGTGACAGTACCTGCATCCTGTCGAGAGCGATGGCGGCGGCGTCCCGGGACGGCGGCGGCGGCGGGCCGCTCTGCTCGGCAGCCGCCCTCTCGCGGATGTAGCGGTGCACGGAGGCGCGACCGGCCGGATGACGCAGCATCGAGCTCGCCTTCCGGTCGTACTCGCCCCGCCGCTCGTACAGCAGCTCACAGATCCCGTAACTGAGCGACGCAGCAGTCAACAGTCGGTCAGCTCACAGATCCCGTAACTGAGCGACGCTGCGGTCAACAGTCGGTCAGCTCACAGATCCCGTAACTGAGCGACGCAGCGGTCAACAGTCGGTCAGCTCACAGATCCCGTAACTGAGCGACGCTGCGGTCAACAGTCGGTCAGCTCACAGATAAGCAACTGAACGACGCAGCGGTAAGGAGTTAGTTAACAGGTTCTGACAATGCAAGGAGCAGCGGAGAATAGTCAGTCGCCTACACATCCTGGAACTGCGCCACACGTCAGAGCAGATGCACTTAAAGGGAATGTGGCACCTTCATAACGTGATTTTAACTGAGATAGCCAAGTTGTAAAGCAAGTAGGAAAACCCGGTACTCCATATATCATTTGTCTTGGAACTCGATATTTCCGTAGAAAAAAACTAAAACCTACCTGACATCAACCCCTCGCCGGGCGGTCATTGTTGTAAGCTGCTGGTGTGACGACATATGCTGACATCACGATGAGCATCAGCCAATCGAAGCCCTTGAAGCATTTCAAGTACAGTGACCCAAAATAGGTTTTGCGCTAGGGTGTCGAGTGGAAAATTCAGCTCGGAATGTATGGCGAGTGAGTGGAAAATTCCCCTCAAAATGTATGGCGGAGTCAACATTTTCCAATTTGGGTACTCAGGTGGTAAACTCTCAGAGCCCTTGTTTGAACTGAAGGATGGATATTTCCATTAATTTTCTCAAAATAAATATTTTTAAATCGTCCCCAAGCAGCATTGTTACTTGACTACTACTTTAAATTTCTGATCACTTGCCGCTTCCCGGTCGCATGAGCTACATAATTTGCGTTTCAAAAATTGCTCTAAATTAATTTTCTAAATCCTTAACCTATTTCGGCACGGGGGCTAATATTGCCCCCTTCAGGTTTTCAAGAATATCTCCGAAACGGCTTGCGATAGAACTTTGAAACTTCCTGACTTTTCCTAAAACTAGTACAGGCAGGTTTTCTGAAATTTTCAAGATTATATATTTACCAGGGGCGGAGCTATGGCTGGGTTTTGGGGAGGTTCTATCCACAAACCAAGTATTATCGTAGGCGATGGGTTCTTTGTAAAAGGAAGCCGTCTCTGCTGATCCTGATACCAGTTATATGGTTTTATTACATCATTTTTATGTGAGATGATAGTGCATTCACAATTTTCACTATTTGTATTCATCAGGGGCGGTTACAGCAGTTCAAAATGGGGAATGTTATCAAGAAGGACTAAACGTTAGTAAGTGAGAAGACTGCTTACAGCCGTGGGCGAATACAATTGGGTATATGAAAATTCAAAATAGTTATAACCCAATTCTAGATTACCAGAGGCGTGTCCAGTCACTACACATTTTCAAAATGCATATTTCAGCCAGTATCACCGCCGCGACTCAATATCGTTGTATATTGAAAATGTGTTTCCAATCACCCCAAGGCCCTAGAATCCCAGGTTGGTTCAAGTTTTCTACTAGTAAAATTTTGGTTGTTTTCTTGGTATCCACTAAGAAAAAACATCGCCTTATTTTGAGGGTTAAAATTTAAGGTTTTTGGATAAATTAAGTTTAGATATTTAAGAAAAGAGCCATGGAATACACTTGTTTGCACTTTAATGTCTGTGAAGTGAAATATGTTGACAAATCTAGTAGCTTTAGTATGTTATACTAAAAAGTATACTAGTCTGGCAATCCTACTACGGTTTTTACTGAGCCGCAACACTGTAAAGAGAAACATGACAGGCCCGAGAGAGAATAAAAACCAATGAAACGACATACAGGGTGAAGGGAGTGGGGTTGGGCAAATATGGAAATAGTAACGATAGTAGGAAAGATCGCATCTCAGAGCCCGTTTATAGCCGCAGCTCAAGGCCTAAATGCAACACGTGCCGATCGCTCTAACAGTTGCAGTCATGGGCGTCGAAAGCAGCATGGACGTGGGATGTGCTCCCCATTGGCTATTGGAGGACCAAATGCCCCCTTGTCTCCTAAATCCACCAAGTGCCAACTCTTCCCCCCCTTGTCATCATTGCCGGACCACCCTGTCCCCGTAAAATTCCCTGGCTACGCCTCGACTCACCCCATTGAAACCTGTAAATGTGATTTAATTTTACCCGAAGTTATTGTAATTGGGCTGTTTATATATACAGGGCACTAGTCATAGGCGGATCCAGGATTGCCAGTCGGGGGAGGCAATTCTTCCCGGGAGGAGTGTCAACCAGACCAGGGGCTTTATTCGGACCAGGGGCACCATTTTTGGTTGGCAAAACCCATCAGGTGGGCGCCAAATCCTATCGGCAGGCGCTGCTTTCCGCATCCTGTGGAGGGGGTGGGGGGTGGGAAGCGACATTTCAGGTGGCACCATCGACCTTTCAGGAGGCGCTGTGACCATTTCAGGTGTGACCTCGAGGGCCCATCGGGGGACACCCGCCCGGGCTTTGTCCCTGGATCCGCCTATGGTACCAGTGGCGGATATAAGGAGGTTCTGGGGCCCAGAGCCTCCTAAATTTCGAGGGACCCCTCCGAGATGTCTACTAACATCTGTATAAGCAAAGGCTGTTCGGAGGCTACGGTGGGGGACAGTGGCGGGTACAGGACTTTTGGGGTATGGGCAAGGGTTCGAGCCTCCTCTCATTGCCTCACATCAGCATCGGCCTATGCATTGACTAGATGCTAACATTGGGGGGCTCGAGCCCTAGTCCCCTTGTATCCGCCACTGGCAGTGGGGGAGGTTTGAGTTTTCTAGCCTCCTCAAAATAAGTCCTGGACCCGCGACCACGCGGTACCTCAAACAATTTGTTCGTCTCGCTAGAAACCTCCATTGGAAAGACCCGTACTTCATATTTTCATCTAAGCAACGATGACGTGAAGGATGAAATTACAGTGCTATTACACTGATAATGACTCTTAAGAGCAACGGAACATCACTGCGAGAAAAGCCCTGAAGTCCCTGCAGGCTGGTCTTAGGGCTGCAGAAACTCTATACTGGCTAGAAATATGATCAAACTTGTCAACTAAGCCATTATTGACGTATTTCAGTCATTTGCAAGCTTTACTGACCGTGTCAAATATGCCCAGTTTGCCGATACTTCAAGCCGCAAAACGCCTGCGGCATCGCGGCGATGACGTCACCGCCGCAAAATGCCAGGCAACTGAACGGGGCTGATCACCCCACCCCCTCACGACGAGAGTCCTTGATCCGCCTATGTCACCCCTTTCCCAGAGCTGCCATGGGAGGGTAAAAATTATCAGAAATAAATTTCAACTAGTCGAGGGACTAATATACTCATGCATACCACTCGTATATTGTTGGTATGTATTTTACCCCACTGTTTTATGTATCCGCCCTGATGAGTTTTCACTTTCTTCTCATTTATTTATGTGTCAAAGATGCCAAGCAGTATATGACGCTTCTAATCCGCGTAACAAAAACTTTTAGGTTGTATATATTTCCCCTCATAGTCCTGGTCCTGGAACTGCCATTGAATTTCGAATGTTTGCGTAACTCGAGTATATGAAAATTTTGGGTCAATTATTTGTAAATCTGAACTAGTTTTGTGAAAATCGTACAACAGAGACAAGGGTTATGGAAAATCTAAAAATACATAAAAATTGTATATTTTGCACGACCTTCTCCTTAAAAATCAAAATTTTGAAATTTTCTTTTTCAAAATAAAGTTAAGCGTCAGGGAATCTATAGCACTTTGAATTTTCAAAATCGGCCGGTTAGATTACGAGATCTTAGGGGCCGATATTGCCCCCTTGCCGGAAATAGGGGTAGCCGGGAGCCTGACGGAAATAGTTAAAGACTAGAAAATCATACAACTAAAACCACACCAAGAGGAAGACTAACAATGTTTTGTCAATAACGAATAAGGAACCGGCCTTTCAAAAAGCCTAAAGATGCCGCTTTTATTTACTAGATGTAAAGACGGCGATTTGGTAAGTCCACGCCGTAGACCAGCCATACAAAAAAGTGCCAATGTTTGAAGGGTAACTGGATGCATTCTTGTTGCCCAAAAAAATCATTTAATAAAAATGTAGAGTTTCAATGTATTCAAGTACCGGACACTTTCAGTTCAACTTAAATATCAGCGTATTTATGCCTAGGGTGTCGTAGGGGGTCGTGAGTGGATTTGGGTGTCACAGGGTGTAGGCACAGCAATGAAGAGTTGATATGGATAACAATTATTTTCTTCGCAATAAATGGTCAATTTCCTACCATACGGTGTCAAAAAATATGCTACTTAGCATTCAAGTTTCAAGATAATTGCTTTTATCAACAAGATGACCAAAAATGATTTTTTCACTATTCTCGGTACCAGAAATACAAAAACAACTTTTCAAGGACGTAAGCCTAGAAATCATGTGCACAGATAAACTGCTTTGCAGAAATGTATTATTCAAAGGGGTCAGCTCATTTTTTTGGCAACACAAGGCTAGGGTATCTAATTTTCCACTCACCAATTTTGCGAGTGGTGGAATTTAGTGGCGGTGTTCACCCATGGGAACTTTCTCCAGTGGGGCAGGGGGCACTGAGCGTTTTGCCCGCGCCAGAATTTCGATTCAGTTGTTCCACTGAAATCGGTGGAGATAAGGATGCCTGGTATAATTGGCCAGAAAAATAGAAATCGCCAGATTTTCTTGCAGAAAAGCGAAAGAAGCCCATAAGAGCCGAGTTAATTTGGCGATCTTCTAGTCGATTCTGCTGCTCTCTTTTCCAGTGGACGTTGGTAGAGGAGGCAATGGAACTGGCCTTTGTAGTAAGTATTGTTGAGTAAAATTCAAAAGTAGAAAGTATTGTTGGAAGTGAGTGGAAAATTCAGCAAACAATATAAAAGTGAGTGGAGAATTTTGCTTGGCTGGGTGTCGTTCTGCACCCAGCACCCCAGGTTTTGGGACACTGTTCAAGTATGGTAGTGGTTGCCAGATCATGACATCATCCACAGGCAGATATTTATTCATTTTCCTAGAGGAGTATTTTTAAAAACAGAATGTTGAGTTTATTGAACTTTTTCAGAGAAATCATGAGTGATTTCATTATTTTTGGCTAAAAGTACGCCTAATTTCACCAAATTCCAGGATTCGATCACAGTGTCCCAAAACCTGGGTTGCTGGGCGCAGAACGACACCCAGGCAAGCAGAATTTTCCACTCACTTTTATATTTGTTTTGTTAAATTTTCCACTCACTTCCAACAATACTTACTACTATTGAATTTTACTCAACAATACTTACTACAAAGGCCAGTTCCATTGCCTCCTCTACCAACGTCCACTGAAAAAGAGAGCAGCAGAATCGACTAGAAGATCGCCAAATTAACACGGTTCTTATGCGCTTCTTTCAATTTTCTGAAAGAAAATCTGGCGATTTCTATTTTTCTGGCCAATTATACCTAGTATACTTATCTCCACCGATTTCAGTAGAACAACTGAATCAAAATTCTGGCGCGGGTAAGACGCTCAGTGCCCCCTGCCCCACCGGAGAACGTTCCAATGGGTGAACACCGCCACTAAATTCCACCACTCACAAAATTGGTGCGTGGAAAATTAGACATCCTAGACTTGTGTTGCCAAAAAAATGAGCTGACCGCTTTGAAAGATACATTTCTGGAAAGCAGTTTATCTGTGCATATGATTTTTAGGCTTACGTCCTTGAAAAGTTGTTTTTGTATTTCTGGTACCGAGAATAGTGAAAAACCATTCTTTGGTCATTTTGTTGTTAAAAGCAATTATCTTGAAATTTGCATGATAAGTAGCATATTTTGTGACATTGTATGGTGGAAAATTGACCATTTATTGCGAAGAAAATAATTGTTATCCATATCAGCCCTTCATTGCTGAGTCCACGCCCTGTGACACCCAAATCCAATCACGACACCCTACGACACCCTGGGCATAAATACGCTGATATTTAAGTTGAACTGAAAGTGTCCGGTACTCGAATACATTGAAACTCTACATTTTCATTAAATGATTTTTTTGGGCAACAAGAATGCATCCAGTAACCCTTCAAACATCGGCACTTTTTTGTATGGCTGGTCTACGGCGTGGACTTACCAAATCGCCGTCTTTAAATCTAGTAAATAAAAGCGGCATCTTTAGGCTTTTTGATAGGCCGGAATCTTATTCGTTATTGACAAAAAATTGTTAGTCTTCCTCTTGGTGTGCGTTTAGTTGTATAATTTTCTAGTCTACAAAGATTTAGAAAATTAATTTACAACAATTGTTAGAAATGCAAATTATGTAGCTCATGCGACCGGGAAGGGGCAAGCGATCAGAAATTTAAAGTAGTAGTCGCTCTGACGCTGTCGCAACCCCCGCGCCTGGCTGATTGTAAACGAAAGGAAGAAACAACAGAAAGAAGGCTGTAGCTTCGATTAGATTGATAGAAAGCAGCATATTCATATGAAGGTGAGTAGATATGTGAAGAGGAGCAGGGGAATTGACAGGTAAAGAAAAGAAACTTTTAGCAAGAGCCTGGAAGAGTTTATTGCCATGATATAAAGTTTGTAGTTTCGTCTGGGTTAGCTAAGTGTAAACCAAGGCTCTACTGGGCCCTAGCATAGGTGTATGCGAGGTATAGTGATTGAGGTCAGGAGTGGCCTCCAAAATTCCGATAACTATAGATATAGGTATAGGAGGGTCGTTGTCCCGGACAGAAAAACTATACAGTGTATGCTTAGATAATTAATTTTGGCACTAGGTATTGCATGAAAAAATCCTTTTTCATTTTTCACCACCTGCCGGTCTCAGAGGCCCCCTCTGCAGAGTTGGTCTAAGGGGGCCCCGATATTTCGTCTCAGGGGCCCTTTAGAGCTGGTCGTGTGGGAGAGGAGGGGCACAATAGTTGGTCTAGGGAAGCCCCCAAGAGTTGATCTTCATCCCACAAATGTTAGTCTTGGTGGCTCCCAGAGTTCTTTCCCACGAAGGTTGGTTTCAGAGGCCCCCCAAAAAGTTTTTATTTGTGGCAATTCACCAATTCCTTTAAAAAAATTGGAGACTGTATCAGGGGGTTTCAGTTGGTAAAGATTTACCGGCTTAACCCAAATTTTTCACATGGTAATGGTCAAACAATGCTGCTTGGGGACGAATTAAAAATATTTACTTTGAGAAAATTAAAGGAAATATCCATCCCTCAGTTCAAACAAGGGCTCTGAGAGTTTACCACGTGAGTACCCAAATTGGAAAATGTTTACTCCGCCATACATTTTGAGGGGAATTTTCCACTCACCCGCCATACATTCCGAGCTGAATTTTCCACTCGACACCCTAGCGCAAAACCTATTTTGGGTCACTGTTCGACCAAGGTGCCACATTGCCTTTAACGAGCTCCATACACTACAAGAGCCCCAGCTGTTTGACAGCACCACCACGGCGAGCGCACCGGGTCCTCACAATTTGGCTGCCTCGGCCAGCTGCGCCAGCCGCTCCGTGTCGTAGTGCTGGAGAACGCCGGCGCCGATCAGGGCAGCCAGCGCCTGCTGCCGCTCCTCGTGATGAGCGGTGTCCCCCGGCACCGTCAGATGGTCCACCACCTGGGACAGAGGGGCGTCAGGTCCACCACCTGGGACAGAGGGGAGTCAGGTCCACCACCTGGGACAGAGGGGAGTCAGGTCCACCACCTGGGACAGAGGGGCGTCAGGTCCACAACCTGGGACAGAGGGGCGTCAGGTCCACCACCTGGAACAGAGAGGCGTCAGGTCCACCACCTGAGACAGAGGGGCGTCAGGTCCACCACCTGGGACAGAGGGGCGTCAGGTCCACCACCTGAGACAGAGGGGCGTAAGGTCCACCACCTGGAGACAGAGGGGCGTCAGGTCCACCACCTGAGACAGAGGGGCGTCAGGTCCACCACCTGAGACAGAGGGGCGTCAGGTCCACCACCTGGGACAGAGGGGCGTCAGGTCCACCACCTGAGACAGAGGGGAGTCAGGTCCACCACCTGGGACAGAGGGGCGTCAGGTCCACCACCTGGAGACAGAGGGGCGTCAGGTCCACCACCTGAGACAGAGGGGAGTCAGGTCCACCACCTGGGACAGAGGGGCGTCAGGTCCACCACCTGAGACAGAGGGGCGTAAGGTCCACCACCTGGGACAGAGGGGCGTCAGGTCCACCACCTGAGACAGAGGGGCGTCAGGTCCACCACCTGAGACAGAGGGGCGTCAGGTCCACCACCTGGGACAGAGGGGCGTCAGGTCCACCACCTGGAACAGAGGGGCGTCAGGTCCACCACCTGAGACAGAGGGGAGTCAGGTCCACCACCTGGGACAGAGGGGCGTCAGGTCCACCACCTGAGACAGAGGGGCGTCAGGTCCACCACCTGAGACAGAGGGGCGTAAGGTCCACCACCTGGAACAGAGGGGCGTCAGGTCCACCACCTGAGACAGAGGGGCGTCAGGTCCACCACCTGAGACAGAGGGGCGTCAGGTCCACCACCTGGAACAGAGGGGCGTCAGGTCCACAACCTGGGACAAAGGGGAGTCAGGTCCACCACCTGGGACAGAGGGGCGTCAGGTCCACCACCTGGGACAGAGGGGCGTCAGGTCCACCACCTGGGACAGAGGGGAGTCAGGTCCACCACCTGGGACAGAGTGGAGTCAGAAGGTCTACCAACTGAAATATAGGGGTTTCAGGGGTCCATCATCTGTCAGATAGGTGTGCCAGGAGGTCTACCACCTGAGACAGAGCGGGCGTTAAGTGATCCACCACCTGAGAGAGCCGCTTCAGGTGGTTCATCACTGAAAAATGGGGAGATGGAATTCGCAACCAGCAGTGAAAGCCCTTAACGATGGCTCTGAGCAAAAATCAACTTGGTCCCCTGATATCCTTAAGAACGGTTTGCTCTGTAATTCCCTCAATTGTACATTGCTCTGCGTAGGAGACGGCATCGCACAGGTGAGAGACTAAACCGTCTACATTTTTTATCCGGAAGTTTTCCAATATCCGTTGAATTGGAAAATGTTAAGTCTTTCCCGGGGCATGAGTGCAAGGAAACGATAATTCCAGTTGTTTAACACATAAGTCTATCGCCGGTAAATGCAGAGCGGGCCGAAAGTTCCGACCTCTGTACTTTCCCCCGACAACGCCACCCACGGTTGAGCAGAGCTGCACAATGGTACCTGACGTGGACAGCTCAGTCACTGGTGCCATAAGCCGTAATTCTGATCAGTGCGTCCTCGGCCGCCGTCCTACCTGGCCAAACACCCTACCTACTTGCTTAGGATGCTACCATCCTACCTACCTGGTCACACATCCTCCCTACCTGTCTAGGATGTGACCATCCTACCTACCTGGCCACACATCCTACCTACCCGGTCAAACATCCTACCTACCTGCTTAGGATGCTACCATCCTACCTACCTGGTCAAACATCCTACCTACCTGGTCAAACATCCTGCCTACCTGCTTAGGATGCTACCATCCTACCTACCTGGTCAAACAACTGCGCCGACACTGACACCATGCTCTGGGGCAGCGCCATCTGCCGCGCGATGAATGTGAAGAGCGCGCCCGCCTGCGCAGCCTGCCGCCGCAACACCTCAGGTCAGCGGCGCTGGCTCCCACCAGGTGACGTCACCGGTCCACGGCTCAACGCGTGACGTCAATGATCTAATATACGTGCTCTACAAAGCATACATAAATAAAAAGGACACGTTAATAAAGGTGAAAATAATATATGATATATGTGTATGCTTCACATTGTTTTATATATACTTCGACGGCACTAGTACATAGACCAGCACCATCTGATACCAGGCCGAAACAATATAATCATAACGAGAACAATCAGCCAAAACATGTACCCACCAAGAAAACGCACCGAGCGCACCGTTCACCCCAAACCCACAAAATAACGATCCGTATAACCAACTGGACACTGGCCAGCCCCCACAGTACATGACCGCTGCCGGGCTACCCGTCAGCGCGCCGCGGTCCGTCCCTACCGAGTACAGGTGATTGCCGACTATCAACTGCAGCAGGATGTCCACGATACGCTGCCGCTGGCGCATGCCCAGCTCGGAGGTGAACACGTCCTCGTCGAAGGAGAGCGACAGCACGTTCAGAAACTCGCGCGTGTCGAACTGCAGTAGGGTCCTGTCGGGCGGGCGGAGGCTGAGGCACGCTACTGACTGTCTCACTACCTCAGGCCGGACGGGAGAAGACGGGCCCGCGACAATGGACCACTCAGACCCGCCGACCCGCTACCCTCAATGTTCGCTGGAGCTACCATCGGTCATAATCATCTTTAACATCGAATGCAGATATATTTTCTACCAAAATTACGTGTTTGAATAGCTACATATTTAACTATACAAGATATACATCCGAAATATCTCACGAAAAAATGCCGCGTTAACACACAACAGATTTCAAGTTTCCGGTATACATAGGTTGGCCACCAAATAGCGTTTCAATAGGGCTGCAATGGTTACACCGAAGAGGCACGTTACCGGGAATTGTCCGATCGGTACTATTTCCCAATGATGCTCAGCCAGGTCAGTTAGCACCGCCGGGATAGTGTTGTGGGGCGTTTCTGGACCCGGGTAATGTCATCACCTGGAGTAAGGGTGGGGTGGCTGGGGCTGTCCATATCACATGAGTTTCGGGTAAGGTAGTATTACTTGATGTGCAGGTACGGCTGTATAACCCAAGGTACGCGTACAGCAGTATCACCCAAGCTACGGGTACGGCTGAATCACCTGAGGTGCGGGTAGGGCGGCTCGGAGTCGGCCGCGTCCTGTGAGTGCACGCTGGTGAGGGTGCTGAGCACGCCCAGTTTGACCTTGTGCACCAGGTGGGGCGGCACCACCCCGGCCGGGTAGCCGCGGCCGGCCAGACAGCAGCTGACGTACACCAGCAGCTTGTTACCCAGCTGTGCCTCACCGTCCGTCAGCGGGGTGCCTGTGGATAGAGGGGGTCAGATCAGAGGGGTGCCTGCAGACAGATGGGGAGGGGCAGGTCAGCAGGATGCCTGCGGACAGATGGGGGGAGGGGCAGGTCAGAGGAGTGCCTGCGGACAGAGGGGGCCAGGTCAGCGGGGTTCCTGCGGACAGAGGTGGGCCAGGTCAGCGGGGTGCCTGCGGACAGAGGTGGGCCAGGTCAGCGGGGTTCCTGCGACAGAGGGGGCCAAGTCAGCGGGGTTCCTGCGGACAGAGGTGGGCCAGGTCAGCGGGGTGCCTGCGGACAGGGGGGAGGGTCAGCGGGGTGGCTGAAAGACGATGAGGGGGGGGGTCGGCCGGGTCAGCAGAGTCCCTGCGGACAGAGGGAGCCAGGCCAGCCGACTAACCTCGGTCCAACACAGTTCGCAGTCTGGCCAGCATTTCCAGCAGTGCTCCGGAGTAGTCGGCCATGCCCTCGGTGTGGATCCGCAGCACGGCGTCGTAGAGGGCGTGCCGCCAGCACAGGGGCACCACCTGGTGTAGGTCCAGCGAGGCCAGGTCGGCTGACACCAGCGCCGCCTCCAGCTCCTGGGGGTCACCGGGCGGCGGTCAGGACGGAAACAAGCAACCGCCATTCTGGGCGCACACACAGCCCAGATACCAGACCGAGTCAGGGCAAGTAGGTACTGCGTTTTAGGTCACTTGAATGCCGAAACAGAAAAGGGGATTGATTAATTATTTAGGTTTAGGGGCGCGCAAACATGTGAGTTCATATAGCCCCACTAACACTTCTCTGCAGTCAAAGCCTATTATATTGTCTGTCTGTAAAGGAAAGGAAAGAAAAGGGGATATTGTAGCTGATGATACCCCTCGATCTCCCTCTAAAGAATGTGATCAGCGGCATTATCCACATCAAAATTATCTTTAGACAATTCACAACACTTTCACAACAATATAAGAACATATTTAGTGCAGGGTAATACCTAACATCTCGTCACTATCAGCCGACATAACCATTAAATAAGCCTGCTAACAATTTCAAGACTGACATAGTTTCAACAATTTCAGACGTAGGACTCACACGAGTCCACATGCAGCTATCTAAAACTGGATAACTCTCAGAAGCCCCACAACCAGAAGCGTCAGCGGTGACTGGGTTGTATCTCCGGCGGCACTGGCGGCGTTACCGCTGGGGGAGGACTGGGGTTAGACGGGGGGGCGGCAACTGAGTGCGGCCGATTGGGGGTAGACAGGGGGTACCTGGGTGCGGCCGTGGCTGTGCAGGTGCTGTACCAGCTGCTGCATCAGCTGAGGCGGCGGCGCCGGCAGCCGGCCGCACGCCACCTGAGGCTGTAGCCAGTCTAGCAGGGCGGCCCGGCCCGCCGGCGAACCCTCCAGCTGTGACAGCACCGGCCCGAACAGCACCGACCTGTCCGCAACAGCACGTCAGGACCGACCTGCCCGCAACAGCACGTCAGGACCGACCTGCCCGCAACAGCACGTCAGGACCGACCTGTCCGCAACAGCACGTCAGCACCGACATGTCCACAACAGCACGTCAGCACCGACCTGCCCGCAGCAGCACGTCAGCACCGACCTGCCCACAACAGCACGTCAGCACCGACCTGCCCACAACAGCACGTCAGTAGACAGCACCAACAGACAGCACCGATCTGCTCAGAAACGCATTCTAGCAGACAAAGCTCACGTCAACAGACAGCACTTCTGCACATGCAACAGCACGTCAGCAGACAGCACCGACCAGCCCGCAACAGCACGTCAGCACCGAACTGCCCACAACAGCACGTCAGCAAACAGCACGTCAACAGTGTCCCGGAACAGCACGTCGCAGGGTACGGCACAGAGCTGCTGAAAACCGTGCAACTTTCGTCGACATAAAAGACCGTTACGCGTTTTTCTCAACGGAAAATAGTTTTTGACACGGTACAAACGCGGATTTATCACGCTGAAATCACCTCGAAATTGTAAAAAAAACGTAAGATATGTGGATATCCTAGACGTAGGGCTCCTCGGCACAAATCATATCATGGCGACTCATTTCCCAAAAAGGTCAGTTACATCTTTTTATTTAGGACGGCGGATATAGCGCGTGCTCTATACGGCAGTCCGGCAGGCTACTCACGTCTGGTCCAGGTCCAGCAGGTGCTGCGCGCAGACGGGCACCGCCTCCCTGAGCAGCTCCTCCGACCCCGGCGACTCCACACACAGCCGCAGCCACTCGTCGATCAGCGATAGCATCTGAGGCGGGCGCGACCGCGGTCAGGCGCGTCACACCGGGGCCGACGGCCGGTCCGACGCCTGGTCTGACACCGTCACGCAATACCAGATCTCAACAGGTCGGTACCGGCCAACCATAGTACAGTAGCAGCTGCCAGCAGGTTCTCACCCGTTCCCGGACGATGGCGCGTCGCCGGCCGGAAGTGCCGTGTAGCCCCGCCAGCGGGCGCGGCTGCTCGGCGTACATGGCGGCCGCCAGCCGGAGAGCCGCCGCGTGCTCACCGGCACGCACGTGTGCTTCCAACCGTTCTAGCCAGGAGCGCATCGTCACCGCGTGAAGGCCGTCAGCACCGAGCACCAGCAGCTGGCCGGCTGAGGCCGTCACCGACTCATAGCAGGCCTGCTGACCGGCCACAGCCTGCCGGGTCACCGGACAGTTAGTGCCGAGTAACAGGCCTGCTGACCGGCCACAGCCTGCCGGGTCACCGGACAGTTAGTGCCGAGTAACAGGCCTGCTGACCGGCCACAGCCTGCCGGGTCACCGGACAGTTAGTGCCGAGTAACAGGCCTGCTGACCGGCCACAGCCTGCCGGGCCGCCGGACAGTTAGTGATGGGTAACATGCCTACTGAACGGCCAATTAGTGCCGAGTAACAGGTCTGCTGACTGGCCAGTTAGTGCCGAGTAACGGGCTACTGACTGACCAGTTAGTGCCGAGTAACGGGCCTACTGACTAACCAGTTAGTGCCGAGTAACGGGCTACTGACTGACCAGTTAGTGCCGAGTAACAGGCCTACTGACCGGCCAATTAGTGCCGAGTGACAGGCCTACTGACCGGCCAATTAGTGCCGAGTAACAGGCCTACTGACCGACCAATTAGTGCCGAGTAACAGGCCTACTGACCGGCCAGTTAGTGCCGAGTAACAGGTCTACTGACCGACCAGTTAGTGCCGGGTAACAGGCATGCTGACCGGCCAATTAGTTCCCAGTAACAGGCCTGCTGACCGGCCAGTTAGTGCCGAGGAACAGGTCTATTGACCGACCAATTAGTGCCGGGTAACAGGCCTACTGAGTGACCAGTAAGTGCCGAGTAACGGGCCTACTGACCAATTAGTACCGAGTAACGGACCTACTGACCGGCCAGTTAATTTAATTTTTGGGTTTGACCCAACTGGGTCAAGCGTCCAACTTTCCCTGTTGGAAGGGTTTCGGGAGCCAGCTTGCTCCTTTTCAGGAGCCGCCGGGCCTGAACCCGGGTGGCTGGGGACGCTGCGACCACCCACTACGCGCCCCCGACCGGCCAGTTAGTGCCGAGTAACGGGCTACTGACTGGCCAGTTAGTGCCAAGTAATGGGCCTACTGACCAGTTAGTACCGAGTAACGGACCTACTGAACGGCCAGTTAGTGCCGAGTAACGGGCTGCTGACTGGCCAGTTAGTGCCAAGTAACGGGCCTACTGACTGGCTACACACTGCTGGGTCTCCACTCAGATATTGGTGAACCGTTCAAGATACAGAAGTCAAGAATGAGGAGGCACTGAGCTACCTGGGCGAGACAACCGACACATCCCGGCGACAGTTGACAATCACAAGGCGGAGCTGTTCAGCTGTGACGCCCGGAGGACATCTGACTTGGGAGCATTCATCATCATCATCAGTCACAAGGCAACCACTGTCACTCTAACAGGACGTAGACATTAGTCCATGCCATGGGTATGCAATAAGACCTTAGCATCACGTCGACTGCGTTAACTAACTACGGCATTTTAGCTCAGTATCATAATACATTATCTTAACTATTTCCCTACAGTGCCAGTGACATCTGGCTATCTGAGATCTGCTCACCATTGCTTTGCTGACATTGCCCCCTGTCGCCAAGCCCTTGAAGAAACTCGTCGAATAGGCAATTTTCATGTGACTCAAATCCATCATCTGAAAAGAAGGAAATGGTAAAACCGTTGTTCCGTAAATAATCATAAAAATATCGGATACAACGAGATGCTAACATTTTCACTAAGAATAGTAAAGTTTTTACTACCACTCTGTAGGGAGGGAAAATGGTAACTACAAACTGATACCACAGTGCAGTTGAAAATGAAGAAAAACAGAAAGACGCAGTACCAATCATTGTTTCTTGGCACCTGAACTGCCTAGCAAAGTACAGAACAGGAACCAGAGTCACATGGTGAACACAGTCACTCCAAACGTCTACCCCATTCTGAAAATAGAACAACACCCAACAAAAACGTGGTTTGTGCGATAATTCTGTCACATCACTGTCACTGCAGCCATGCAAGTAGCGGGGCCGGACCGCCGTCCGCCGCCGGTCGCCGCTGTGTCTGTGAGTATGACCCGGCTGCTGAGCTAACCTCTAGCTCCTGTTGTCCCCGCACGTCCCACAGGTGGAGCCGCTCCTGGGCGTCCACCAGCGCCAGCGCGCGCGGGCTCAGCCACCGCAGGCTCTGCAGCGCGAACGGAAACTCCACCCACTGCAGCGGCACGAACTTGGCCCGCTCCACTGGACAGCACACCTGCGGCACACCCGGGGCTGGAGTCACACCTGAGGCACAACCAAAATAACGTCACACCTGCAGCACACCAGGGGCTGGAGTCACACCTGAGGCACAACCAAAATAACGTTACACCTGCGGCACACCAGGGCTGGAGTCACACCTGAGGCACAACCAAAATAACGTCACACCTGCGGCACACCAGGGCTGGAGTCACACCTGCGGCACACCCGGGCTGGAGTCACACAGGCTCGTATAGCACACGCAGCACATCCGGAACGTTATACCTGCAGCCCATTAGAGTTGAAGCAGCACGAACAGCACATTGTGTTACGACACGTCACCAAATAACGCGACAGCATTACACTTACCAAGCCGCCTCGTTCCACCCTCAAAGTTGATCCAAAACCGAAACAGGATACAGAAGCATGCCCGACTAGACGCGGATGGAAACCATCGAATCAGTTTTCGACCCGGCCAAGAACCTTCAGAGTCGATGCCCTGCTTCACACCACTTGCTACAAGGGGGTTTGGTACAATAAACACATGCTTCTCGACGATACGAATGCGAGAAGTGAGTCTACGTGCAATAGATGTCCCGGACTGTCTACCGAAAGTCAGGCGAAAACAATACCGAAACGTAAGAAATTATTCAATTACCTGGGCAAAGTGGACTTATTAAATTTGGCGAAAATGAGACAAAGTGAGGACAGAAGACAGTCCGGTAAACGCAACCCGTCAAAAATATACACTTTGGTGATGCAAATCTATTACGCGCATCCCAGACAGCATTGGTCACAGGATTTCAGCGCGGTCAAAGCATTGGACATTTGTAGGTTTACAATGATTGTGGAAATTTCGAGTAGTCGCTAAAACGGAGGCGCCGAGCGAGGCCGGCTGGCGTACCTGGTAGAAGTAGACGGTGTTGTGTCGGGCGAACGTAAGCACGGGGTCCACCAGCGAGACACCACCGCCCACACGGATCACCACAAACTGCCAGTCCAGCAGCGGCACCTGGGCCGGCCCCGCCTCCAGCGGGTGGGTGAACAGCACGCGCAGCCGCGGCCGCACGCTCACCACAATCACCTGTCGGGAACCACCGCGGTCAACTGCCGGGAACCACCGCAGTCAGCTGCTGAACCTCAGCACAACCACCTGTCGGGAACCAGACACCTCACCACAATCACCTGTCGGGAGCCACCGCAGTCAAATACTGAGCCCCACCACAATCACCTATTGGACACGAGCAGCTTGTTAGTTCCGTGAAGACGTGTGATGAGATCTATTGGCGTTGTCGTTTTACTGAATAACCTAAACAATGTATGACATGTATGTGGTGTCAACATGTATATTTGACTACCAAAAGTGGCATGGCTGTGAGAATTGCGCCGCGCAGAGTTAGCCGTTTTTCAAGATGTCAAACAGAGAGAGTATCTTTAACGATCTTCGACAGAAAATCTGATTGATTGACTTACATAAGGCAAGGTAAAAACTACTGTTGCTTCGAAATTTCAACCAGCAAACTAAGGTCCCAGCATTAGTTCAGTGAGCCCCACCTAGAGAATGACCCCACAGCACAAAGTGCGGGAGCTGCGTAAAAGATAGTCGTACACTACAACAAATTTCACCTGCTCACCTTGGACATGGTTGCCATGGCAACAAGCATCTGCGGTTGCAGCGGGTGGTCTGGCCGGTCAGCAGCCAAGAGAGGCTCGAAGGTGACCACCTCACCGCGGCTACCGGAGAAGAGACAGCGGCCGGCCGGCGCCCGCCGCACCAGTGCGCGCCGCAGCCGCAGCTCGAACACAGAGCCGCCACTGTCGCCCACCAGCGCCACCCCCGGCACGTCTGTGAACTACAGCCAGCGTCAGCGTCACTGCCTCCAACTCAGCGTCAGGGACTCAGATACAGCAAACACCGGAGAGAACTGAATATGATGCTGACATAAACACCGACAGTCTGGATGGAGTTTATCGCTTCCACCTGGAAGTTAGAACACGAAGAACACAATCGTTTCGGGCCACCCCAAATGAGTAAACTAGTAAAAAATATGTAGTTTTGTGGTTTACAAACATGCCGCGAATAACAGCAGAAAGTTCAGGAAGTTCTGGGTATACTTTCCGCTTCCATAAGATTCAAACATATCCCAAAAAAAATACATAATCCATACCGCGAGAATGTTCCGCCTCAATACATCCATGACCCTTCACTTAATCCACAATTTGCAACATCACTCTGCAATGGTTGAAAATCAAAACGCAAACAAAACAACGAAACCAGGTTTAGATCTGTGAACCTAAGAAGTGACTTTAGCACGTGTCCGTTTCCAGGCGTCGCTACAGCCGTCTGCCACACCGGTCGTGACGAGGTACGGCTGCCACATACCCTGATGTGCAGGATGGCGGTGCCGGGCGCGATGACGTCAGACACGCTGGTCTCCAGCCGGCCCCGGGTCAGGTCATACACCTGGACGTGGCCGCGCGAGTGACCGGCGGCCAACCTGCCGAGCCAGCCGCTCCATCAATCGGTGCATAATAAAACATCAAGACAAAATAAGCATGACTCAGGTTACCACTATGAGTGGAATGTCAGCCGCCGACGCTCACCTGGTGCCATCTGGCGACACGTGCAGACAGCTGACGGCGCCCAGACGCCGGCCGGCAGACACATCACCCAGACAGTAGCGCATGGCCTGGTGCAGCTCGAACACCAGGCAGAGGCCGTGGGAGGTGCCGACGGCAATGACGGCGCCGGCAGCCAGCGCGGTCGGCTCACCGGCCGACACCCGCTCCTGTCGGCAGCACACAAACCAGCGTCACGCATCACTGACGTGACGACAAGGGTGTCACACATCGCTGACGTGACACGACCGTCACGCATCGTCGCCGTGACACGACCGTCACGCATCGTCGCCGTGACACGACCGTCACGCATCGCTGACGTGACACGACCGTCACACATCGTCGCCGTGACACAACCGTCACGCATCGCTGACGTGACACGACCGTCACACATCGTCACCGTGACACGAGCGTCACACATCGTCGCACATAGGCCCTAAATGCCTCCGTCCGTGGCCAATATTACTTTTCGTGGAAAACTCCTTCGCAATACCGCAAATTCCCCCGATTTTTTAACAAAGGAGCGCATTTGGCAGATAATTGAACAGCGCATAAAACTTGCATTCGAAATATAGGTTTTATTTTACATGGGTGTAATCAGGACAGTGAAAAGAGGGGCATTTGGAGCAACTTAATCCAGCCCGAGGTGTCCGTAAAATATTTTGTAGATGTTGTTGTGGCGCCATGAGTTGAGACCGAATTGTAGTTTGAAACACTGCAAACAATAAATATTTAATCCATGAACAACGATACAGCAATCTTGGTCTGCCATAAATTCATAAGCGTCACCACGAACAACAAAACGGGAGGCATCATAAATGTGTATTTGAGCTTGGTTTTTCTTTCTAAGCCAGCTTTTTGGTATAATTGTAACACTTTTTCTGCATGGGAATGTTCTATTATAACCGGTATTCGAGTGATTATTAACAACCACACTGGAGAGGGGCCCGACATTAACGCGCACGGGATGGGGAGCTGGTAAGCCCCCTGAGATATCGGAAACTTAGAGGCTTAAGAAATGCCGATTGGGGGGTGGGTGGGGGCTATGGTGATCTACATCATAACTAATTTTCATTGACCTAGGTCTATATTGTCGAGGTCAAACGAGGTCATAAAGGTCAAATTTTGGCCATGCTTGGGACCTGTTGGGAAATGCCTTGATGATGCGTGGAAAAAGCCGGGAGTAAGCTAAGGCCGGACCACGGTCATAGAGGTTGTGTCGCAAAGAATCTTTCCTTCATTTTTGAGGTCTAGGTCATTCAAGGTCATCGACCTATGACGCCACAATATGGTATATTCCCTATTATGCACACTTAAAGTAGCAGTATAGCAAACCTTGTGCTGGAAAGGAGGATTGACCTTTACCCATGATCATAAACCTTGACCTTTGACCTTGAACTTACAACTGGGTTACCTTTACTACGACGTCATAGCATAATATACGTCAGACTAGGACACGTAAAACACCGGAGTCAATGACCTTGAAATTGCTGGTATGACTTTGAACTTTGACCTCGACCTTCACGTGAGGTGACCTTGACATATAATCCCGTCTATATGACACTGTGACGTCACCACTTGGTCTCCAATGCAAGCAAACCGGTTCGACTGCGCGGTCGCGGCGATTTCAAAATATAGGTCGGACTTTAGAAGCCTATACATCAAACAATTTTCGATAAATTTTCAAAATTATTTCACTATTCGACGCGCTGTTAAATTTTCTCAAATGCGACCGATTCCCGTGTTTTGGCTACGAGCGGTTCTCCGGTCATCCCGGAAAAAATAGTTGGGAGAGTATCCGAGGCCCCTCCAGTGCGCGTGTTAACACGCAGAGTAGAAGAAAGGGGTAGAACATATCCCTACCATGTGTTTCCTCAACAAGGCATATCAAAATATCAGTCCGCGAAGGTCAGTACGTTTCTCTCCCCCCCCGCCCACCCTCCGCTACATATGATATCGCGGTATCGCCAACTATGGGACGTAGGTCACCTGAGCAGCCCGAGCGTCATCTTGCGTCAGCTCGTGACAGTGGGAACGGCGAGGAAATTCGATTCCCGATTGGATCCCTAGGACACCTCGGAACTCCGATGGTTACGGCGACCGTTCATTTGGATGAAAAGGTATGACTGGTACTCACCATATGTGGTTTAACGTGTGATATGCAGCAAAACAGGATTCCTAGGTATCGTTTTTTGCTGTCCCGGCATTGCTTGAAGGTGTTATAATAAATGCCTGAATCCCGGGATCACGAGAGGCTTAATCCCATGATTAAGGCTTTTTGAAAATAGCGGGATCCCAATCCCGAGATTGACATACCTAGCAGGAACATTTCTCATGCAATAAATGGTTCGTTGTAGGCAGTCCCTCCGGGTATTTGGATAACAGTCAACACAGCAGCCAATACACAAATTTAGACGGTTATAGTGCTTTGAAATTGTATAAACTAACTTTTGCACTTCTAGGCATTTATTATAGCCTTGTTCTCTGATAGTCAACTCATATTGCTCATTCTTGGCCGGTCCATGCCTCTATTCGGTAGCCCACGGCGTTGCGTTAGCACCGCAGCGGCCTGGTTGGAGCCACAACCTGAGTTATTATATGTCATCTGGAGCACGGGGCTGCAAGTGGACGCAAGATATGTTGACTTGCCCTTGTAGAGTACATCCTGGGGAATCGTTTGATGGTAGTCTTATGCTGGGCCGATGCTGGCCAAGTTTTAAATCCCTCTCTTTGTATTTGTAAATCGAACAGTTTTTTAGATATGCAGTATACTAAGAGAATGGTCTATAAAATAGTTGTCAAAACTATTTTTGCATTATTTTATACAAAAACCCATTGCAAAGGGCTCACACAACAGTGGTATTGCCATACTTTGACCTGTTCTTGCTTTCATGGTCGATTTTAAGCATAATGAAATGTAAGTAGTTTTCACTGCAGATCTCTGGTCCGCGGGTGGCGCACCCGAGTGCTTACTTCAGGCAACTCTACAAAGACTTCCGTAGCACGGTTTGTGTTTTCCATGCCTGTTTCAAGTGCAGTGAAGAATTCTCTATCAGTATATGTGCTCAGGAATTGATTTAGAAAAAGTTGCGTTTTCGTAATATTGGCCACAGACGGAGGCATTTAGGGCCTATGTGCGTCGCCGTGACACGACCGTCACACATCGTCGCCGTGAAACGACCGTCACACATCGTCGCCGTGACACGACCGTCACGCATCGTCGCCGTGACACGACCGTCACGCATCGCTGACGTGATATGACCGTCACACATTGCTGACGTGACACGACCGTCACAAAGCGTAAACACGGGCGATGAAGTGAAAAATTACGCGTCTAGATTGCTTAAAAAGGCAAGTCTACTCCTATCCAATTTTCTCTGAGGGCGCATTTATGTGAAAGCAATGAAAATATGATCAAACAGAACATTATTCACGTATAATTCTTACAGGATCTCAGGGGCAGCACTCGGAAAAATTATGTCCCGACTTTTGAATCCATGAAGAGTGCAGGACGTGAGGTAACAATTCCAAATATGACCCAGAGCAGTTGGTTTCGTTCCAGGAACAGTTTCGAAACTATTTCACACGCCTGCGCTCTCTTTAACCACCGCAGCAACCAGGTCACCCTCGCCGGGGAGTAACAACATTGCCGCCGCTACCCGCTAGAGGGGCGGGCGGATGCGGCGGGAACACTGTAAAAGCGTCACTGCACTGGTGGCGCTCTCTTTACCAGTGCCACTGCCCCATCAATCTGGACAGTACCACCGTGTCACTAAAGGCAGCAGTATGATAGGCTAATTCAGGGAGCAAAGGTACACATGTCCCTCCCGATCCACCATTCAGCGTCCCCATACTGTGTCGTGGCGGCCCCTGAAGCGTACTCGGCTTCCCTCCCAAACATTACATTCCACCTCTCCCGGGATGAATGCAGAATCGCCCACGCCATAAGACCTCTCCCATTGATAGGCCTCACTTGACAAACAGCGTCCCTTCTGGTCCAAATGGCACCTCTACCCGCCCAAGAGCCCGTCCCCGTCAACAACCCTGGAGCCGCCTATGGCCGGTGTCTCTCACCGCGGCCGAGCGGAGCTGTGCCGAGACGCCGGCCAGAGCGGTGTAGCGCAGGTGGGTGGCCGGCCTCTCCGGACCAGAGCTGCTGCCGCCCCCTCCGACCCCGTCTCCGACTGAGGCACACGGCGGAGCCGAGTCAGCGGACATGCTAGTTCTACCGTCACTGTCGGAATCGCGTGCTTCGCCGGCGGACTGACCCACTGACGCAGCGCTGGCTACTCAGCCTGTGTAAGTGGTGCTCTGTTATAAAAGGCTTTATTATAAGTGGTTGGCTACAAGTTACAGACATGGCATCACTACTGCTTTGATTTCCGGTTCAAACTGACCCTCTTTCACACCAAACAGACGTTGAGGCCACAAGAAAAGTAATGCAAAGTTAGGCATTCACTTTGAGTACTGTAAAATGCTTTCATTCCAATACTTCAAAAGTAATATTTCACAAGAATTTAATCTCAACATCATATCAATATTTATAACCTGGAATCCGGTAGGCATGGTTATAAATATCGCAATATTCCAATGAAGGTGAACATGTATAGACAATGTTCGCATCCATTCGCCGGCATGCTGACTGGTCTTGGCTGCAGTCAGCTGGTGCCTTACCTGGGTCTGTGAGATTGAGGTACCTGGCTCCTCCTCCCCGAGGATGCTCTCCAGGGTCGGCAGTGTGTCAACAGCTGGCAGCTGGAACTCCTCCTGATCCAGCTGAGCGTAAGAGGCCACGTCATACATCACACAGCACTGCAGTCAGCCGCAACCCTCACACTTCAGAACTGCATTCAGCCACAAACCTCACACATGTCAGTCACAAACCTCACACTGCAGTCAGCCACAACCCTCACACTTCAGAACTGCATTCAGCCACAAACCTCACACATGTCAGTCACAAACCTCACACTGCAGTCAGTCACAAACCTCACACTGCAGCCGGCGACAAACCCCACACTGCAGTCAGCCACAAACCTCACACTGCAGTCCGCCACAAACCTCACACTTCAGAACTGCAGTCAGTCACAACCCTCACACTGCAGTCAGTCACAAACCCTCACACTGCAGTCAGTCACAACCCTCACACTGCATTCAACGACAACCCTCACACTATCAGTAACTGCAGTCAGTCACAACCCTCACACTGCAGTCAGTCACAAACCTCACACTGTAGTCAGTCACAAACCTCACACTGCAGTCTGCCACAACGCTCACACTGCAGTCAGTCACAACCCTCACACTGCAGTCAGTCACAACCCTCACACTGCAGTCAGTCACAAACCTCACACTGCAGTCAGTCACAACCCTCACACTGCAGTCTGCCACAACCCTCACACTGCAGTCAGTCACAAACCTCACACTGTAGTCAGTCACAACCCTCACACTGCAGTCAGTCACAACCCTCACACTGCAGTCAGTCACAATCCTCACACTGCAGTCAGTCACAAACCTCACATTGCAGTCAGTCACAACCCTCACATTGCAGTCAGTCACAAACCTTACACTACAATCAGTCACAAACCTCACACTGCAGTCAGTCACAAACCTCACACTGCAGTCAGTCACAAACCTCACACTGCGGTCAGTCACAATCCTCACACTGCAGTCAGTCACAAACCTTGCACTGCAGTCAGTCACAAACCTTAAACTGCAGTCAGCCACAAACCTCACACTGCCGTCAGCCACAAACCTCACACTGCAGCCGGCGACAAACCTCACACTGCAGTCTGCCACAGCCCTCACACTGCAGTCAGTCACTGAATCACAAACCTCACACTGCAGTCAGTCACAACCCTCACACTGCAGTCAGTCACAAACCTCACACTGCAGTCAGCCACAAACCTCACACTGCAGTCAGTCACAAACCTCACACTGCAGTCAGTCACAAACCTCACACTTCAGAACTGCAGTCAGCCATAAACCTCACACTGCAGTCAGTCACACACCTCACACTTTAGAACTCCAGTCAGCCAGAAGCCTCACACAGCAGTCAGTCACAAATCTCACACTGCAGTCAGCCACAAACCCCTCAGGGGACCGATCTTCACTTGCCGGATTCGTCCGGCAGGTAAAGATTGGAGCAACGGGGTGTGACGCGCCCGGGGCCCCAGTCAGCCTTGGGAGGCACTTTATCGCATCGCCGTGGATACATCTTTTCTATCCCTCCGATGGCCATCGCCTCTTCCGACTTCGGTCGGTTAGAGTCGGCGTCTGTCGTCGGTGGCTCTGGTGATGAGGTCCGCGGCGATGCTGATGGCTGCCTTACGGGCCCTTTGTTACCTGGTCGGTAACCGTATTGGATCGGGTCAGTTCTGTCCTGCACCTCCCAATATGTAGCTCATGTTTGGTTTCGTTTTCTTATTTTGTTGATTATTTTTAGTTCCTGTCCTCTTTTTACACTTTAGTTATTGGTTCCACAGTTATTTGCCTTCTTCGGCATTTTATGGGTGTAAGGCGCCCACTCGAGGCCTATCTCGAGCCCCGACGACGAGGTTGACGGGATCCTGGGGGGTTGAGGTCCCCCTCGGGCGGGTCAGTCCCGAGGGCTCCAACACGCCCCCTTTGGCCCAGATATCTCGATCCAACCGGGGGTAAGCCGTCCGTAGGCTGCCGCCTACAGGCACTGTCGCTCGGTCCAGCTGGGCAGGGGGGATTATGTTTCGGGCGTGCGGCGCGGCGCCCTTCGCGGTGGGGACTGTGATAGTTCTTGCCGGGCGCGACACGGGCCGGGGTTTTGGAAACCGTCGATTTGCGAGACTCCGGCCTGTTGCGCGCGCCTGGTGGACCGCAGTCTCCGCTGCGTGAGGGTTGCCGCGTTTTGTTTCGTCCCGACTCATCGCCCTGCCGGCCCACTGGGCTGATGGCGTCAAGGGGGTGGGTGCGTTCTGATCGGAGGGGTTGTGTGAGTATCTCTCGCCCCTCTGAGACGGGCGCACCTGCCCCCGTAGGCTTTGTACCTGCCCCCGGGCCCAGCTATTGACAGCTGGCCACCCTGGGGGCCGAAGGTAAATCCACTCACTATGGCCACCAAACATGCATCCACTCTTCCCGAACTGATCGCACGGACACCGACCCCCGCCACGACTCAGACCACCTCTAGTCCACCCTCTGATACCGCTGCCGCGATGGACCTTACTGATGCCAGACCTCCCGCGCGAAACCAGACCACCTTGAGCTTGACCCTTGAGACTGTTGATACGGTAGACCGTCCGGCCGCTTCAACCACTAGACACATGCCAGTCTCCCCGACCTGCGACTCCTCAGGTAACCCAAGCCAGACCCGGAAGGCACGTGTACCGCTGATCCTCATTATGAAGATCCGAGACCAAACTGTAAAGGTGAACCCGTTTCAGCTTCACCACTCTCTGAGTGGGTTCAACCGCTTGGAAGTCTTCCGACATGCGAACGGCAACGTGGAGACTCACCTCGCAGATGACCAATCTGCTGCCAGACTCCTCAAAGTGCAGTCCATCTCCATCAAGCTCGCGAACCGTTCAGTGTCGGTCCCGGTGTCAGTTACCCCCCATCTGACGAAAACTACAGCAAGGGTGTGATAAGCTGTCGCGCCCTGTGTGACACACCGGAGAACGAAATCCTCGAGGGTTTGAAGGACCCTAAATTTTTTCCGAACCCTATCCGCTGCTACAAATGCCAAGGACTTGGACACATGGCCTCAGTCTGTAAGAACAGGGAGCGATGCGGGAGGTGCGGAAACGTGGAACACAAATCCACATCTTGTACCACCACGAAACCGAAATGCGCAGGATGTGGAGGAGACCATGAGGCCTGGGATCGAACCTGCCCTCGGATGACTCGAGCCAAAGAATCCCTAAAACAAGATTAGGGGAAAGCCGAGGGAACCCGCCTCCAAACCACCAGTGACCCAAACCACTGCATCTCCTTCGCCATACAGGAACGCCCTACTGAACGGTTCCACCAAAGCTTCTACGCCTTCTGCTGAGCCCTCTGCGCAAACTCGTCAGCCATGAGCCAGGACAGTAGCGTTGGTGATTGTTTGGGACTATCAGTTCGGGAATTTTTGTCCCTAATCGCTGGACTGTTGCCGCACTTTGTTCCGACGACCACCACTGCCACCTCCACTCGCACCCTGACCGTGGAAAAGGCAACTCAGACTACTCCAGATGTCTGTCACGTTGCTACCTGCGTAACGATCCCCCCAACTGGAGACTGAGCCTCCCACGGCAGACTCCAACAGAGAAGCCGTAGATGCAGGAGCAGGTGACCCCTGTGGGAAGAGAGCAAGAGAGGACTCTCCGCCCCTCCCGGGAGCAACTGCGGTGGCCGACACCAGTACCCACACTTTCGTCGAGTCACTGCTGGCCAGTAATAAGCGGGCTCGGGTTGTACTACCTCGATTGAAAGCTGGTGACATGACCAGTGGCAGTGACGAAACCACCCGTGAACACCTAATCTCAGAAACAACAGCTTCCCACATGACAACACCAATCGCGCCACTGGCCCCAGAGACCAGTACAGATTCTGCTATGCCACCTCCGCCTCCACCCCCAGTTCTAACACATAAATCATCTAGCACATCCAAAGCACTGCTGCCGATCCCAGCACAGTTACAGGATCGCCAACCTGACGAGGTTTTCCGGACTGAGTTACATGTAAACCCAGAGCAGCCCCAGCAGAACGGTGGCAAACGATATCCGCGTGGCCGGGCGCGATCTCAATCACACTCAGTTGACCGTGACGAACGCCACCGCTCCCAATCGCGAGAGCCATATGACCGCAGACGACCTCTATCGAGAGACCGTCCTGGCCAAAGCTGGAACAGATTCACCACCCACCACTCAGGCACTCTGGCAAGTGGAGCGATCTATGATATGCATAATAACAAATCATGATATATACGATCCTTGCGCCAAGGTTAGTTGTTCTTCTCTCCTTTACGACAACACAACGTAATATTTTACAATGGAAAATGCGAGGTTTTCGGCCCAACCTCACCGACCTACAGGTATTAGTTGCATCGAAAACACCTATTGCAGTTGTGCTACAAGAAACTAAGCTGAGACCAGAGCAAAGTTGTCAGTTACATCATTATAAAACGTACAGATATGACATAGCAAACACAACAGTCGCCCATGGAGGTGCCGCAGTTATGATACATTATAGCGTACCATCTCTTTCGTTCCCTCTCCGCACAGGCCTTCAAGCGGTAGCTGCAACTCTAGATCTAAGAGACGTTAAGTTAACAATAGTATCTGTATATTTACCCCCTGGAGAAACCTTCCCGGAAGGGGAGTTCCAAGATCTAATACAGCAACAACTACCCGCAAACAAGATTATATTAGGAGACTTTAACACATACAGTACCATATGGGGTTGTTCCCGCACAAACACGCGGGGAAGGCGCTTAGAAGAAATAATTACGCGAAATGACATATGCTTACTAAATACTGGCCACCATACACACATTGCCTTGCCATCAGGTGCGACATCAGCTATTGACCTATCACTATGTTCTTCCTCGCTTCCCAACCGCTTCCAATGGCGTACCCACAGTAACCCCTGCGGGAGCGATCATTACCCAGTTTGGCTGTGGTCGGACACCCCTCACCCTGGGACACGGGTCCCGCGCTGGAATTTCCACAGGGCCAACTGGGAAGCTTTCACTACTGACTGTATCTTCGATTTTCATCCAGAGCCGGGGAAAAGTGCAACGACTTACTATGAAGAGATATGCTCCTACATAAACTCATCTGCCGGGAAGTTTATCCCAAAGACTAGTCGGCTGCCCCGCCGCATTCCCGTTCCCTGGTGGACAGATGGTTGTGGACGAGCCATCAGAGAACGGCGACGGTGCTTCAGAATGTTTTCGAGGCGCCCCACGACCGATAATTTGATCTCATTCCGGAGGGCAAAAGCGCTAGCTAGGCGCACTGTTAAGGAGGCTAAAAGAACATCATGGTGTACATACATCAACGCCATTAATAGATTGACCCCTCTTAGCGAAATCTGGAAACGCATAAATAACATTTCGGGCCGGATTATACCTACACCACTACCAGTTCTGCAGTACAATAATAACACTATCACTGACCCCGCGGAAGTGGCAGATACGTTTGGGATGGTTTGGTCGGACCGATGGCGTGTGGGAACAACCGACCCTCGTTTTATCCGCCATAAGACCATTAGTGAACGGACACCAATCGATTTTAATTCGGGCGAATATCTGTCTTTTAACGACCACTTTACATTTGACGAATTGAATCTTGCTCTTTCACATACAAAGAATAGAGCAGCTGGCCCGGACAACATATACTATGATATGCTTAAAAATCTCAACGAACGATCAAGAAGGGCGCTCCTATCTTTTTACAATCATATTTGGACTGAACACGATTTTCCGGACGCCTGGCGAGAGGCCACGGTAGTTCCCATACTAAAGCCGGGCAAGGAGGGAAATGATCCCCTACACTACCGCCCCATTTCCCTTACCTCGAGTGCGTGCAAACTTTTTGAGCGTATGATAAATCGGCGCCTCATGTGGTATCTTGAGGGCACTGGGTTCATGGCTAATGCCCAATGTGGGTTTCGCGCAGGGCGGTCAACTACTGATCATTTGGTCTCCATTGATACAGCTATTCGCCGCTCTTTTGTCCTGAAGCAACATACCATTGCCGTATTCTTCGACATCGAAAAAAGCATACGACACGGCATGGCGGCATGCCATACTTCGAAAACTCTTCAACGCGGGTGTGCGAGGCCAAATGGGTCACTTTCTTGCGAGCTTTATCCGGGAGAGATTCTTTCGTGTGAGAGTAGGTAGTGTGCTTTCGCGGAGGTTCCAACAAGAAGGAGGCGTCCCCCAGGGTAGCGTGCTAAGTGTGACTCTTTTCGGTGTTTTAATCAACGACATCTGTGACGTCATACATGCCCCTGTTGACAAATCGCTGTTTGTTGATGATCTTGCGATGTGGATCAGCTCATCAGCGTCTATATCAGCGCAGAGACAGCTGCAGCTCGGTATCGACCGTCTTACTCAATGGAGCCTCAAAAACGGTTTTAGATTCTCAGCGGAGAAAACTGTGAACTGGTTGAGCTCCTTTCATCCGGTAGGCAAAGTTCCGCTGCGGCACTGTGCTCCAGGGTTGCACGCTGGCTGGAGGTATCCGGCATCGATTTTGAGACGATCGCAAAATCAATACCGAACATCCTGGAACCGTGGCGACAAGTCACTGCTAAACATGACTTAGAATTAATGCAGTACAGAAAGTCGGTGACACTGCCATCAGAATTCGCCCAACTAGCCGCTGAAAAGATCAGCTCCTACTCAAACTATTGTAAGCTCTACACCGATGGCTCAAAAGGAGCCGCTGGGGCCGGGTGTGCTTTTACTGGTGACGCAGTCCGTCGATGCTTTGCTCTTCCGAGTGTCGTTTCTGTATTTACCACCGAACTCTACGCAATTTTACAAGTTCTACGCTACATCAACCATCGTCCTGAGAGACGCTATCTTATCATCACTGACTCAGCCAGCTCACTTGCAGCGCTTAGATATGGTCATAACCACTCATCATGGCTCGTATTCGCCATTCTAAAACTGTTCACTGTTTCTGTGAAAGGTGTAGAGGTTAAATTTCTACGGGTGCCAAGCCATGTGGGTGTACCAGGGAACGAGTCAGCGGACGAGGCAGCTAAGTCAGCATCGTTGTTGGCTCCCCCACGACGGTTCAGGGTTCCACCTGGGGACATCAAGGTCCTCATCAACGACTCTCTACATTCTGAGTGGCAGACAAGATGGGAGGCTGAACCTGAATGCAGGTCAAAGTGCCTCCGGGCAACAATAGGCAGATGGGAGTCCAGCAGCCGGCAGAATAGAAGGAAGGAAGTATGCTTGACGCGTTTACGGATTGGTCACACCTATATCACCCATGGACATTATCTGTCTCGCTCCGAGCCAAGCACATGTTCCCAATGTGGCGAACGACTGAGTGTCAAACATGTCCTTTCAGATTCTGAAGTTTGCGTTGGGCTGCGTGAAGTCAGAAATAGATTTCTCCGCGGAGCCGATACCAGATATTCTTCGTGACAGAGCATGCGTTGATTTTAAGGGCGTTTTAGCATATTTGACCGAGTTAGACTTTGACATTATATATAATCCAAATAGAGCTAGACCAAATGCTGGTGTGTAATGTCTAGATGTATATATTTACAAAGATTAAACACGGATCTGATTATTAGCACCTGAGAGGTTATTATAAAGACGGGCACACCATAGCCAAGTCGCTGAAGCGCCCTTAAAACCCAACACACACAGTCAGCCACAAACCTCACACTGTAGTCAGTCACAAACCTCACACTGCAGTCAGCCACAAACCTCACACTGCAGTCAGTCACAAACCTCACACTGCAGTCAGTCACAACCCTCACACTGTAGTCAGCCACAAACCTCACACTGTAGTCAGCCACAAACCTCACACTGCAGTCAGTCACAAACCTCACACTGCAGTCACAACCCCTCACACTGCAGTCAGTCACAAACCTCACACCGCAGTCAGCCACAAACCTCACACTGCAGTCAGTCACAAACCACACACTGCAGTCAGTCACAAACCTCAAACTGCAATCAGTCACAAACCTCACACTGCAGTCAGTCACAAACCTTACACTGCAGTCAGTCACAAACCTCACACTGCAGTCAGCCACAAACCTCACACTGCAGCCGGCGACAAACCTCACACTACAGTCAGCCACAAACCTCACACTGCAGTCAGCCACAAACACATCCACACAAATATTGCCAGGAGAAAAAAAATGACTAGAAGTTAAAAGCAAGTGAGATGAGACGTCCACGATGGCACATAGGTCGGGCAACACGCGCCGGAGCGCAGGCAGGCAAGAGCGAGGAAAGCGGCCAAGCAGCAGACGGCACGGGCGACTCGCAGCCACAACACAGCGGCACATCAGCAGGACAGCGCTGTAGTCAGAACATAGATTAAAAAAATACATTGGGCTGGGGAAGATGCAAAATTTGCATAACGTAATTAAATAAGGAATCCGGTATTCTGTCATTTCCTTTAAAAGAAAGCTCAAAATACGTTTTAGCCATAGTCATGCAGCTATAGCAACAGGATCATGAGTGTACAATAATAAAGAGATAATACAATCGACACGCAGTGAATGTTCAATGATCAGCATGCAAAAACTCACTGTGACAATGTCCTCGTTGAGAGTAGCTTCCAAGTTGAGAGCATCAGCATCTGGCAGAACATTTTCATCATCTGACTGGCTAGACATGACAATGCTTGTTGGAGATGTGGACCGGATGCTGACACCTAAAAAGAGAATGCGATACAAATCATAAAAACTGATAAAAAGTAAAACTAGGGAGAATACTGAAGATCTCCCACTGTGCCCTAGCCAGAAATATGTCAGTCAAATTTTGCTGGTTGGGGGAGAGTCAAATTTCTTCCTGAAAGCAGGATATTTTCAGATTTTAAACATTTGAGCAAAGTATGAAAAAAGAGCTCACGAGAAAACGAACCAACGTCAATCTTAACATTTTTGGTGAGATTAATCAATATCAAAGCCACTAGATGCTGACAAAAAAGTTTATAAGAACTCCACTTGCATTAACCTATCTAAAAAGAATCTAACAATACAGAAAATAGCATTCCTTATTTTTTTCCTTCATTATTTTTTTACTAAAAGTACGCCTAATAACACTAAATTCCAGGATTCTACCAAGGTGCCACAGTCCCTTTAAAGGGAATGTGGCACCTTGGTCGAATCCTGGAATTTAGTGTTATTAGGCGTACTTTAGTAAAAAATAATGAAACCACTCACGACTTCTCTGAAAAATGTACAATAAGCTCAATATTTGGTTTTTAAAAATACTCCTCTAGAAAAAGAAACAAATATCAGCCTCTGGATGAGAGAGAGAGATTGAGAGAGAGATTTTTTATTGTTTTTCATATAACACACAGACATAGCCAGCACAAACAGGGCACCCAACCACAGCGACAGCGCACTCCCCGGCTATGGCACCACCACAACCTTTAAAGGGGAAAGAGAAAATAAACAGAAGCGAGCAAATGAAAAACGCAATGAACACTGAATTTATGTTAAATACACGTCAAAGAACAAATAGTCACAGAAATATCTTAACAGGGATAATTCCAAGTCGAGGGCCCACATATGCTACAGATGCAATAAATAGTACGCGGGGGCAGCGCAAAAAATAATTAATTACCAACTAAAGAACGAAGAGCAAGGGTTTCCGCAGTAATGAAACAGATCAAACTCAAGTCTATACTCACATCTGAACAGCGAGACAAATTATGAGGTTAGTAAAATCAAATCAACAAACCAAAAAACTACTAAAAGCGAAACAAAAACAATAACGGCACATATACAACAGAAAAAGCGGAGATAAACACAGAAGATACCGGAAACATACTTGAGAAAAACTAAAAAAGACAGACAACTAAATCATGCGCAAATGTCACGATCTGGCAACCATTACCATACTTGAAACTCTTCAAGAGCTTCGATTGGCTGATGCTCATCGTGATGTCAGCATATGTCGTCACACCAGTAGCTCACAACAATGCCCGCCGGCGACGGGGGCTGAGGGGGCTAGTGTCAGGTAGGTTTTAGCTTTTTTCTACGGAAATATCAAGTTCCAAGACAAATGAAATATGGAGTACCAGGTTTTCCGACCTGCTTTACAACTTGGCTATCTCAGTTAAAATCACATTGTGAAGGTGCCACATTCCCTTTAAACCCCGATTTTCAGCACTTACTTAACCTGAACGTTGTAATCGTGCGCCGTCCATCGCCGTAAATACACAAAACACTGAAAATTAGAAAAGACAATGGCAGCTGATCGTTAGTAAGCTTATGGATACCATCAGCTGACTGATCATCAGCCAACTGACGATTGGTACCTTTGTACCAGAGGTAAAACACCATTGTGAAAACATACCAAATCTTGGCTCAGTGCGCCGTAGGCCGGCTCACTAAATCGAGACACCTTACCTTAGTTACCTTAGTTGATCGGGTCTTTATAAGGCGCCGAGGAGCGCCTGTCTTGCCCGTTCTCATCGAGCTCGGTACAGGTACTAGTACTAGGATCATGTCGGGAATCTGAACAAGAGTTCACACCAGTGCTTATCGATGTTGCTTTTGAAACAGTTAGTAGATGTTGACTCGACCACCCAGGAGGGAAGGCTGTTCCATTCGGACACTGTGCGAACGGCGAAGTGGTTTCTCCTTACTCTTGAAATTGCCCGAGGCTTTCCCACCTTAAATCGGTGCCCTCTTGTGGTGCCGACGGGAGGATCTTGGAAGAACTCGTACTTCTATAACCCCAGCTGTCCGTGCATGAACTTATACATGAGGATCATGTCCCCCCTTTTGCGTCGATACCAAAGGGATGGGAGGTTCAGCCTGCGGAGGCGTTGTTCATAGTCGAGGGCTCGTAGAGATGGCACTAGTCTTGTTGCCCTACGCTGAACTCTCTCGACCAGAGCTTGATCGGCCTTATTGAATGGTCCCCATACTACATTGGCATATTCGAGGTGGGGTCTTACTAAAGCCTTGTACAAAAGCTTCAACACCTGATCGTCCATGTGGAGAAAAGACCTTTTGATGGTCCCAAGGATTCTGTTGACCTTTAGGACTGCTGCGGCAGCGTGTCTTCGGAACTTCAGATCCTCGTCCACAAGCACGCCAAGGTCCTTCTCATGCGCAGGCTGAAACAGCTCGTTTACTCCCATACAGTAGGTTTGGCGGGTGTTCGATGTTCCCAGGTGGAGGGTGCTGCATTTGATCACATTGAATGGCAGGAGCCATTTCTCCGACCAGGCTTCCAGCTTGTGAAGATCATCCTGCAGTCTGTTCTGACCCTCAGGATCCCCCACATCAGCAAACACCTTGGCATCATCTGCAAATAGTCGGACCTGGCACTGCAAGTTGTCGGGAAGGTCATTTATGAAGATGATGAAAAGGGTTGGGCCTAAAACTGACCCCCTGTGAGATCCCACTAGTGACAGGGGCCCAATCCGAGGTGGCTCCATTTACACGCACCCTTTGTTTTCTGTTGGTGAGGAAGGCCTGAATCCAAAGGAGGAGGTTTCCTCTCACTCCCAGGTCTCTCAGCTTTGCGATGAGGCGTTTATGGGGCACCGAATCAAAGGCCTTAGCAAAATCGAGGTATGCGATATCGACTGGACGACCTTCTTCCAACATGCTGGTCCAGGCCTCCATACAGCTAAGAAGTTGTGTGGAGCATGATCGCTTAGGGAGAAAGCCATGCTGTGCACCATTCAGGGATCCAGAGTCAGTCAGGTGGGCCAGCAGGGCCTCCCTTATGATGGACTCAAGTACCTTGGAGGGAACCGAAGTAAGGCTAACAGGCCTATAGTTGGATGGGCTGTTCCTTTTCCCCTTCTTGTAGATAGGTATCACCTCGGCAACTTTCCAGTCAGCTGGTAGGATTCCAAGAGCCAGAGACTTCCGGAAAACTGAGCACAGTGGAACACTAAGGGGGCAGCAGCTTCCCTGAGAACACGCGGGTGGAGTCGGTCAGGTCCGGCAGATGAAGACTGTTTCAGTGCTCTTAGTTTTTTCTCCACCATGGCCGGGGTGAGGTCAATGTTGTCCAGAATGTGCTCATTCTCAGGTCTCTGGAGGGTGGGAACTGCATCTGAGTCCGGTTCCCTGGTGAACACACTAGAGAAAAACGAAGAGAGAATGCCTGCCTTTTCCAAATCGTTGGTAGCAACAGTTCCGTCCCCTCTCTGCAGATCAGCAACTTGTTCATGTACTCTGGTCTGGGAGCGAGTGTATGACCAAAAGCCTTTGGGATTCTCTTTTACCTCACTAGCCAGCTTCCTTTGGTATCCTTTCCTGAGTTTCCGGGTTAGCCTCCTGAGGTTGTTCCTCTCTCTTTTAAACTGTTCCCAGTGGATATCCTTGTCCGCACTTGGACTGGCCTTGTCATATTTATGCCAAGCCTTCTGTTTACGCTTGATTTGCTGAAGGGCCTGCCTGTTTATGTAAAGCTTCCTTCTCTTTCGGCCAGGAGGCTTGATGGGAATGCATTCACTAATCATAGTGTGCACCTTGGAAACAAAGAAGCTGTACTCTTGTTCCAAGTCCAAACCATAGTATGACTGCCAATCCACTTCAGATGCCAGATCTCGTAACTTGTCGTAGTTGCCTCTGTTGAGAGCTAGTTTTGGACAGGACACAGATTCCCTGGACTTCTTGAGGAGGGCTAGCTCCATAGAAATGCAAATATGATCACTTGATCCAAGGCCTGGGAGGAAGTCTAATTTTTTTACCATCTGTTCATCCAGTGTGAACGCCAGGTCGAGGGTGTGAGGAGTTTCTCCAGGACGGTATCTAGTGGGCCTTAAGATATGTTGGTAAAGGAAGCAATCCTTTACCGACTCCAGGAATGCCTGGGAAAAATGATTTGGAGCATCAGAAGACAGATAGATGTCCCAGTCAATGCCTGGAAGGTTGAAGTCGCCTATGATGAGTAAGTGATGCGGTCTAGACTGGGAGACTGCCTCCAAAAAGTTTTAAGAGGGCATAGTTGTTCTCGAGATTGCTGGCTGGGCTCCTGTGCATGCAACCGACCAGTAGTTCCCCCCTACCAGCTGTCTCAATCTTGACCCACATCTGCTCGGAAAATTCTTCAGTGGGGAAAGATACTTCCTGGCAGATCAAGCTTACCTTGCTATACACCATCACTCCACGAATGCCACTGGCTCCTAGTCGTGGCAGAGAGGGGTCAAAACCGAGATGCATATTATAGTTAGGTAGAGCTAGACATGTTACACTGATAGGCAGGACTTGGGCCTTAGGGATCACTTCAGTGATGAGTATTATATCAGGTTCCTTTTCCCTAATCAGCAGTGATAGCTCATCCCGCTTGTTCATAAACTGATCTGCATTTGTGTACAGTACGAACAAGTCGCCAACACCATTCTGTCAATACTGGAGCTGGGAGGCAGGGGAGGAGCTGTCTGCCTGGCAGCTGGCTGGATAATGGCTGGCCCAGTTGCAGGATTGCTTGCATTGGAAGCTTCCTCCACCTGCCTCTCCTGAGTGGGGGCTGATGCCCTGGGTTCCATGTCACCAGCTCCAGGTTCTGTTCCAACTGCCCTCATATGCTGAGATGATGGCTCTTGTCTACCTTGTCTTCTGTTGTGGTACCGGCTATCAGCACCCAGGATGGAGACTATCTTCCTGTTGCGGATGACTAGGTCCTTTTCTCCACTAGCCCTCCTCTGTCTGAGCTGGTCACGAAGCAGGTTAGCTTCCTCTCTCTCACTTCTGGTGAGGTCTGGGTTTACATATAGATTCTTCCATAGAATGCTATGCCTCAGTTCAGGAGCTCCCCTAATTATGTCCCACTTGGCTGCCTCTGATTCCAGTGTGGCAATAAGAAGACGAGGATGATCTCCGCCCCTTTTGCCAGCTCGGTATGATTTTACTACCCTTACATGGACACACATTTCTTCTTTGAAGATTTTACTCAGGGTTGCTGCATCTTTTTCTGAACAGTCATGATGGTTTGTGCCATCAGATTCTGGTAGGTTATGTACAACAATATTGCACTTACGCTTCTCCTTTTCCAGTATTTCTGAACCTGACTCCTGAGGGATGGACTGAATTTTGGTGCTAAGGGTGGATATCACCTCCTTGCATGACCCCTTGACTATGTCTGCAAAAGATGGCTTATTTGCTTCTTGACCTTCTGTAGTCGTTCTAACAGCTGACAGATACCTTGTACCTTGTACCTTAGGGGATACGGACCTCGGGAGGCATCGGAGAGCCTGTAGAGTCTGGTCGCAGCGAGCTCATGTGCGCAATTTCAGAGTTAGTCGGTGTCAGGACATGTGTACATGTGCACAGTCCAGTGGTTATCGAGGCGTGCCTTGAAGGCATTCAAGGTGGGAGCGCAGACCACATCAGCTGGTAGAGAATTCCAGTCGTTGACCGTTCTGACTCCGAAGGCCTGCCGTCGTACTCTTGTTACAGCTCTTGGTTTAAGTAGTTTGAAAGGGTGTCCTCTCGTGCGGGAGTCCCTGTCTCTTTCAAAAAAGCTGAGCCGGGTCGACGTCCAGCATGGCATGGAGGATCTGGTAGAGCCGAATCATATCGCCGCGTCTGCGTCTGTAGTACAGCGTAGGGATTTCCAGGGTTTTGAGTCGCTCGCTATATGGCAGGTGGCGAATGGGTCTCACCAGTCTAGTTGCCCGTCGCTGGACTTTCTCGAGCATTCGTTGGTCCGCACGATTAAACGGGCCCCAGGTCAGGTTTCCATATTCGAGATGTGGGCGCACGAGTGTCTTGTATAGAAGTGGTAGTGATGTCCAGTCAATCTTGCGGAAGGATCTCCTAATTACCGCCAGAATCTGATTGCCCTTGGAGGCGGCAGAGGCAGCATGGTCCCGGAACTTCAGGGTGGCGTCGATCAGGACTCCTAGGTCTCTCTCCACACTGACTTCTTGAAGTGTATTTCCCTGCATGGTGTAACTGATGTTGGGGTTACTTGTACCAATGCGTAACACAGAGCACTTGGCGGTATTGAATGGTAGTTGCCAGACTTCTGACCAGTTTGTGACACGGTTGAGGTCCTGCTGAAGTCTCAATGGTTGATGTGCATCAGTCAGTGGCGAGTACAACTTAGTGTCATCCGCAAAGATCTTAGTAACACAATGAACTTCATGTGGGAGGTCGTTAATGAAGATCAAAAAATAGTATCGGGCCTAGGACCGAACCCTGTGGGACACCACTGACCACCGGAGCCCAGGGCGACTCACAGCCGTTGATAGTTACCCTTTGCTGCCGGTCAGTCAAGAAGGCCCGAATCCAGGTGAGCAGCCTACCTTGCACTCCATATCCCCTCAGCTTGCATAAGAGACGCTTGTGTGGTACCGAATCGAACGCCTTGCGGTAGTCCAGGTAGATGCAGTCAATAGGCTGTCCGGCCTCAATATACCGGCTCCAATCATCCATCATCTCTAGTAGTTGGGAGTCGCATGACCTATGAGGCCGAAATCCGTGTTGGGCTGATGTGAAGAGGTTGTTGGAAGTCATGTGTCGCATCAGTTGATCACGAATAATGGCTTCAAACACTCTGCATATGATTGATGTCAGGCTGATTGGCCGATAATTCCCTGGACTCTGCTTGTTGCCTTTCTTGAACACAGGTACCACTGAGGCTTGCTTCCACAGCACTGGTAGTGCACCTGAGTTGAAGGACTGCTGGAAGAGTATGGAGAGAGGAGTGCAAAAATGTTCAGCTGCCTCCCGAAGCACCTGTGGATGGATGTTGTCAGGACCTGGGGCTCCAGCAGGTTTGAGTTGTTTCAACTGGGTTTGAACAAGACCTGGGTTGATGACTATGTCCTGGAGGGCTGTACCCCTGAACTTCTCTTCAAATGAGGGAAATTGCTCTACGTTCTCAATGGTGAAACCCGATGAGAAGACATTGTTCATGAGAGTGGCCTTATCCAGATCAGAGCTGTGAACCATGCCTGCATCGTCTGTGAGGTCATCTACTCTGGTCTTGGTCTTCATTCTGGAGTGCACATGCTTCCAGAAAGGTTTCACACTTTGTTGAAGGCTGCCGATTATTTTAGCTTCATGGTCGAAGAGGAGTTTCCGCGTCAAACCTCTCAGTCTGTTGCTGATGGTAGTGTATCGTGCGTAGTTTAGTTGGTGTTCGATTTCCCCTCCAGATTGTACGTACGTCTTCCAGGCTTTCTCCTTCTTTTTCTTCAAGCTGTATGCTTCTCGGGTCATGTAGATTTGGTTATATCTCGGGTTGGGTCTGTGGGATGGGATACAGCCCTCAACGAGGATTTCATAAATATCCATAAACCTATTGTAGGCGGTGTCAACATCAGGCCCGTGCAGAACAGTCCAGTCCGTGTTCTGAGCCAGCTGGCGTAGTTTGGCGTAGTCAGCACGCCGAAAATTCAGCCTACTCTTCAGGGGCTGGACAGGGGGGGTGTAACAGCAGAATGAGAATTGTAGAATAAGGTGATCACTGGCACCTAGACTTGGTAGGTAGTCAAGATGGTTGATCATTTCAGATTCATTGGTCAGAATAAGATCTAGTGTGCTTGGGGTAACACCTGGTCTAATCCTTGTAGCTTGCAGGACATGTTGGAAAAGGAAAGTGTCCTGGACCAGTTCCAGGAAAGAGTGAGAAATGTGAGAGGAGGGAGCAGAGGAGGTAGAAGTCACCCAGTTGATATGTGGGAGGTTAAAGTCACCAACAATGAGTAGGTGGGAGGGGTTCAGGTTGCATACAGAATGAAACAGGCTAGACAGACTGGACATGGTTAGGTTGTCATTGCTGGAAGGACTCCTGTAAATGCACCCAGCCAGAAGCCTGTCACCACCCGCCAATCTGAGTTGTATCCATAAATGTTCAACATGGTTGCTTCCAGAGATTGCCAGTTCTGTAGCCTTCAGCCTGTCATTTATGTGGATGCACACTCCTCGCTTTCCAGACATCCCCAGACGAGGAACTGCAGGATCAAAATTCAGATAGACTGTGTAGCCAGGGATTGTGAGAAGAGCAGGGGAGATGGGTAGGAGCTGGGCTTTGGGTATAATCTCAGTCAGTAGGATGATATCGGGTTCCTTGCCTGCAATAACCAAGCACAGGTCATCTCTTTTGTTGAGAAATTGGTCTGTATTAGTGTAGAGTATTTTCAAGCTGGATTTCTGAGACTCATGATCTTGGCATCACTTACTGGGTTGATAGGGAGTTGCCTGCGGTCGTGCAGGACGGTCAGCCCTCAGCACATTTGCATTCCCTGTATTTGCAGCAGATGTCTCAGAGTAGTTTTCTCTATTCAGGATCCTGGTTGAAATTGAAGTTGGGAGAGTGCTGCTGGAGAGGGATGGTCCACTTGCTCCTTCCATAGGTGTGTCCTGAGGTTGCCCACTGGATGGCTGGTTGATCTGCGATGAGGCATTGGAGATGGTGAGGGATGGTTGAGCATCACTGTGGTCAGCTGCAGCAGATCCTGCATCTCGAGTGTGAATCATGGGACTTCCTCTTGTAATAATGTGTTTTCTATAGATGATGAGGTTGGTCTCCCCAGCTTCCTTGCGCCTTTTCAATTCATCTTGTAGTGCCTTGTTTTCAGTCCTCTCGCTCAGTGTTAGGTCTGGGCCTAAGTAGATGTGACTCCAATTATTAGAGCTTCTGAGCTGAGGGGCCATCCTCAAGAGATCGTGCTTAACTCTTTCGTCCTCCAGGGTCAGTATCAGGAGACGTGGCTTACCTTGAGTAGCTCTGCCGGCCCGGAATGATTTGTTAACCCTGACATTTGTGTGGAAGACTTCCCTGGTCATGGTCACAAACATCTCATTGTCTGCCAATGAGCGCTCACCTGGAGTGTTGCCAGTCTGCTCTGGAAGATTGTGCACTACCAGGTTTCTTTTTCTTTTGTCCCTATCTATGAAGTTGTCAAACACCTCAGAGATAGCACCTGCATCTTTGTTGCTTAAGCTGTGGGTAGACCTTTTTGCATCATCCATCTTCTTGGTGACACTTTCCACTACCTTGTCACAACTGCCTTTCACAATGTTTGCATATGATGATTTGAGGTCCCCCTGTTCTTTCAAGCCCTTTTGGATCAGCTGGGCTTGGTTGTGGAGGATGACATCTTGGTGTTTGAGGGTTCTTTCAATGTTTTGCATCTGCTGAGTGAAGGATGTTTCTAGCTTCTTTAAGTCTTTATTGGAGGAATGTGAGTGCTCACACAGGCTAGTGATCTTCCTATCCAAAGACTCCCATTGTTTGTGATTGGATGTGGCTTCCGCAGCAGACTTGTCCTCGGTTTTAAGCCAAACCTTGCACTCGTGGCAAAGCCACATCAGGATAGGGTGGTGCTTGTCAATGGCTTTGAGGGCCAACTTTGAGACTCCTTGACAAGCTGCATGGGACCATTCAAGACACTTGTCACACTGGAGAGCATCCTCACCATCCCGCACAAGTAATCCACACAACTTGTTTGAACCACCTTTGCATTTGTAGTCATGGGAATCATTGTTCGAGTCCCCGCTTCTCTCGAGCTTATTGATTTGGTCGTTTTGCTTAGTTTGAGCAACACTATCAAGTTTCTTAACTTCTCGGGATACCAGTCCCACCGGGTGAGGGGAGAGCTCCCATCGACTGATGGACTTTTAGTGTTTGGGTGAGTTCCTTCTGATGGGAAGAAACCCTATCAAGATACTGCTTCTGATCAAAAGCTATGGCCTGAAGTGTTTCCTCATGTTTTGAGGTCATATTCTGGAGTTCTGCAATCTTTAGATCCAGCTCCTTACAGATTGCTCGAGCTCCTGCATTTGGCAGAGAGTCTTGGCATTTGAGGCAAATCCAAAATAGACCCTTGTGCTTCTCAAGAGCACGGAGAGCCGGTACCTGCAGGGACTGACACTTAGCATGGTACCAGCTACCACAAATGTCACAGCGTACACCATCCTCGTCAGCTGCCACCGGGTTACCACAGGTCTTTCGGGGTCCCCCAGGACAGACATTTCCATCACTGCTGGCGTCACTGGAAGAGCGAGATGGAGTGCCAAAGGGCCTGAAAACACTCACATCAAGCCTACCAACTTGCTTGCTTGCTGGATCGCTCGCAGTTTCTCCGTGAGCAGTGCAGTCCATATCAACTTTGAGTGTGTCCCCCAAAACCTGTGACTGTGGGTCCTGTCCCTGTGTTGGCATGCAATCCGTGTTCTCTTTTGACCCTACTTGTTCCGATTCCTTCATTGAATTGTGAGAAGGTGAAGGGGACTGGAGATTGGTTTCCTGCTCCTCCTTACCTTGGTTAGGTTCAATCCCGGTTGAGGAAGAAACACTAACACTGTTCTTCACTGAAGTCTCATTACCACGCATCCGACGGCCCGCTGGTTGAGACAAAACATTGCGCTCAGCTTCGGGGGAAGATGCACGCGTTGTTTGCTTTTTTGCGACGAGTTGGGGGTGGTGTTCTTGCAAACATGTTTCGCTCCTAGCGGTGTTTGATAACATGAAAAAAGCTTGTAGATTTGTCAATCTAACTAGCTTTTGAACTACAATGTTCTTAAATATGTTGGGAATATATATATATATATATATATATATATATATATATATATATATATATATATATATATATATATATATATATATACATATATATATATATATATATATATATATATATATATATAGGGTCAGATATAGAACCAAGCTCGATGATGATATGGCAGGACAGGTCAACGGAGACGTCCGCTCCCGGCGGCTGTCAGATCCCGACACAGTTAGGTTAGGTTAGGTTAGGTTAGGTTAGGTTGGTTGTACTTGTCTAACGGTACTGTTGGGGCACAGCAGCGAGAAAGCCTTGCCACTTCATTTCATGGTGTTCTCACCACATAAACTCATCTAAATAAGAAGACAAAAATTTTGGGTCCCGCACACATTTTCGTCCATCTCCGGTTTCCAGGGGCCTGCCACTGAATTTTCGCAGGGGGACGGACCCGGGCTATTCGGTACCTGACAGTATTAATGACGATTTACCTAAAATTTAGGGGACGTCCCCCCTGGTTGGGCAGCAGGGGGACACATCCCCCCATCCCCCCGCTTTCGGTGCCCATGCCGGTATGAAGCACACACCAACCACAGTTAGTAGAGACACTGAAACGACTGAAACCAACAACCTCTATCACCGCAAACACAAAATGGCAGCACTTTCTACTACTTTATATTAAAATATTTTCAATATAATTTATTAAATTTATAGCTGTTACAAATGTTTTCATGTCTTTTCTTACTCTGCAAAATAAGGTTGCCAAAATGTTGTTAAAATGAGTGATTTTTTCTCTACCCATATTTTTTACACATAACATTGCACAATTTCCTTTTGAATAATTGGTTCGGAGCGTGTGGAAGTGTCAATGCTGTGGTTATTGTTTACGTTTTGATTAAGGTTGTGGAAGTGTGTGTTATACTTCTATTTCTGTCTTATTTCATAGCTAAAATTTGAAGGAACACTACAGTAAAGTATGAACCACCTTCTTCGTGATTTTACACATTTTTGCAGTTGGACGGGTATATGTAGGTGCGCCACCGCCAAGGAGCAGCCCCCTTCCCTAATAGCTTTTCAAAGTTAATTCAATAACTTTTGCGGGACAGAATCAAGTCTTACGTTCTCCCCTTAAGCTGAGCAGGTACCTCAACTTACTAGGTATTCCGGTATCCCTCGGGTACACAGTATGAAATACCAGCTTCTCACCCAGCGATGACAACTTTAAAACATGCACTTGTCTGTATCGCCTTACTTGGGGCATGCAGTGCACGATATAAACTCGTTCTCTGTTACATTGATCAAATAACGTGTAAATCCCTGGCCAATACTACTTTACTTTACAAACGTGCAGCCACCAAAACTACTACTAGGGTTGTTTCATTCCATGGTGGGAGCGTATTGTTTGCCACTTGTTCGCCAGGATTGAAAATATGATTCCTCTCCCAACAAAAGTTAAGGAAACCTCCATAAACACTTCAAATTAACCTCCAGCTTTAAATGCTAGCAGACACAAAACACCAATAGGCGGAAAGAAAGCAAATATTTTCATAAAGATGAAGAAAATTAACAAATCAAAAAGAGCAAGACATTTTCAGAAAGTCTTCTTAAAGGTTTGGGAAAACGAATGAGGTTTAGAAATATTTCCAGTTCCAAGGTTCATAGCAGTCTGAAAGTCAACAAACTTGACTAGTTAGCCCCTCCCCTCTTCATTCATTTCCGACAACTCTCCTCGCTCGGGACGCACCACCACCTCGTCGTCGTCGGCGGGTAGTGGTTGTGATAGGTGGGCGTGTCGTAAGTTTTTTGGGATTATTGAACTTGAAATTTAAGGATACGGACTTAATGAGGCTCTAGGCCTGAAGGTGTCCGGTCTTAATGAGCTCATGTACGTGTGGTTTCACTACCTAATCCGTGTCTGGTATAGTATACCAAGAGTCCTCCCATTGTTTGTCAAGCCTGGTCTTGAATGTGTTGACAGTGGGTGCAGTGACAACATGACTGGGGAGACCATTCCAGTTGTTAACAACTAATGCTGAATGCATTGCGACAGATACGAGACTCGGCACAAGGTTCAAGCAGTTTTCATTCAAATCCCCTCGTCTGCAAGTTAGCGTCTCACTGGAAGAAGTGTTCAGGGTCGAGATCGATGTTGCCATGAAATATCTGGAATATGCGGATCGTGTCCCCCGTCACCTTCTAAAGCATAGAGAGGGATGTTGAAGATCTTGCAGCCTCTCACTGTATGGCTTGTGCCTTATTTCAGGCATCATTCTGGTGGCATGCCGTTGTACTCTCTCGAACTTTTTCTGGTCTTCTCGGTTTATTACTCCGGGGTATTTGTCAGATTCAAACAAAACCTGTTGTCTCTTTGTCCTGCTTAGCGTTGATTGTGGTGTTGAAGCCGATTGCATTGCTGAGTACCTAGTTAGGCTCTCAGCACATAAGATAATAAGAGTGGGGTATGTGATTGCTCACCCTATGTAGCTTCTCACCATCTGGCATGGATAGCCTGTGTCACCTCTGGTAGGTTGTGAGCTGCCCCCTTCCCCACTCATTGTTCCTGAACCCCTTTGCCATGCTCCACAGATTCTTCTGTCTGCATATCTGTTGTTTCCATTGGTTGTAGAGTGTATTTTATGTTGTCTTTGTATGATTGAATGCATACATGATCTGGTTCTATAATACCAGGTTTTTATGAAAATGAAGGGTTGTCCAAGTGGAGAAAAACCTTCATTTTCATAGAATTTTATGGCCAAATTGTGATTTGTATCAGACTGCCAATCCATTCTTCAATGGTTATTTCCTCGGCATTTTAGCTTAGTCTGTGCTAGAGTGCTGTTGAAATAGTACTTTAAGGAATCAATAACTCAATTATTATGCTAATTGGCAGTACTATCTGGATCATATTTTGCCTGTGGAAACTAAGCCACTATCAGTAAATACTTATTCAACATTTCTATGTAATTGCTCCTCTTGACAGCAAATGTTCTGATATATTTGTATGCAGGTACTTACCTACCATTGCATGCTCAATGTTGTTGAATATGTCTGCATACCCACTCTACTGGGCATTTCCTAGTAAATGCATATTTAATCAAATGGAGGGGAATGCATGCATGCATGATTTATGTGGCTGGTGCAGGGCAAGGCTTGAACTCACTGTGATGGTGGATTTTGAAGTTTCCTCATGGAAAAGAGTGAGGTGAGGCTGCCAGATTTATTGGACAAAAGATGTTAAGAAACTGACTTAAAAGCTGAATTTATTTTTTATTGGACTGAAATGAATTCAATTGACCCTCAGTGGCCTTTTTGCCAAATAATACTTGGCAATAGGTATAATTGGTGCCCACCATTGTGAGTAGAAGGCTCTGGAACAGCCCCATTACTCTTCTTCAACAGTGGCTGGTTAGTGTTGCTGTCACTTTTCTGAAGTCTTAAATTTCCAGAAATTATGTGTAGGAAATTTTTATCATCAGGTTTTGACCTTAAAGGGAATGTGGCACCTTGGTTGAATCCTGGAATTTAGTGCAATTAGGTGTACTTTTAGCCAAAAATAATGAAACCACTTCTCTGAAAAATGTACAATAAGCTCAATATTTTTTTTAAATACTCATCTAGAAAAAGAAATAAATATCAGCCTGTGGATGGTGTCACGATCTGGCAACCACTACCATACCTAAAACATTTCAAGGGCTTCGATTGGCTAATGCTCATCGTGACATCAGCATATGTCATCACACCAGCAGCTCACAACAATGGCCGCCCAACGAGGGGCTGATGAGGGGGCTGGTGTCAGGTAGGTTTTAGCTTTTTTCTACGGAAATATCAAGTTCCAAGACAAATGATATATGGAGTACCGGGTTTTTCCGACTTGCTTTACAACTTGGCTATCTCAGTTAAAATCATGTTATGAAGGTGCAACATTCCGTTTAAGGTGCTTCGGGCCTTGACCAGCTTCAGTCCTGAAGACCTCCAGCCCATTGTCCCTAACTCAGTCCTGATTAGGCAGGGGCTGGCTACCCAATACAACTTTTGCCATGTGTGCATCAACTCTGTTTCAAGTGGTTCAATGGGGAAATAACAGCCAAGGGAGCAGGTTTTGATCATTCATTGATGGTATAACTCTTAAGTACGATTCACCTCACCTTTTAGATGCCCTTTGAGGCTGATCAGCTGCTATAAGTGGCTATCTACATGTGCATTTGAGCCCAGTCTGCTCTTTTGAGGCTTAGGCCACTTTGTCTGCCATCTTCCAACATCATTATGTACTATATGCCACAATGATATCTTCATTAGTGGGAGTGGCCATTGTGTGTCACAATAATTTGTTCTCTTCAATTTGTAGACCTTCAGAATCAAAAAGTTGCTAGACACTGTATCAATGGAGGACAATGCAATGGCTAATGTTGGTTTCAATCCCACAGGCATTATACATGAGGCAGACCATTGATTGCAGTGGTGCAGCTTCTGCTGAAGTTCCCTGGTGGGAATATGCGATTTACTTAGCGATTTACTTGGCATATGGCCTTTGTGGTGTCGCCTTGGCTTTGCCAGATCGATACCAGAGGCCTTTACAGCTTAAGCCTGTGGGGGAGCAAGAAGTTTTTAGCTAGGTGGGCATGGAAAAAAATGTATTCCTTAATTTCCTGATATTTCTCATACACACCCCGCTAGGGAGAGGGGGAATTCGCTGCCCTTCTGTTTTTTCCAAATAACGCAGAAACGAAACTACACAGTACAGTGCAGCTTACAGTACCTGATGGCCATTTCTTATGTTAGGTCAGCAGGGCAACAAGCTATTCAAGGTCAGGTAACCCGACCTCAGAACCCAAAATCGCGAATATGAAGTGGCGCCTAAGGAATATCTACCGACCACTACTGAGGTCTGCTGAGGTCATTAGGGCTTACAAATCTGTTGTCTCGGAATTTTCATACTGGTGACCTTATATTGGGTCAATTTTTTGGTCACCCCATTATATGTCTATGGTGAAAATAGAAAAGGATATTTTCAGTAAATACTGCATATATTAACTTGAAAATCCTCATACCATGTATTCTTACCACAATATTAACCATAAAGTCGAGTTTTCGAACATCTGACCTCTCAAAGGTTACTGTGAGGTCACATTGGCATACAGTGATTATTTTTCCAATAACTTCACACTGAAATCAGATGAAGCATGCAGCGACCCATTTTGCTTGCATTGTGCTTATCTTGTCACAGGGAGAATCTCTTGTGTTTTCCTGTTATTTCAAGCGCCTTGAAAATACGATAAAATCGTGTTCTCTGGACTTTAAGTTACAGGGCCTGTCAGCAACCCAATCCAATGTGTGATATTCTGCATGATCGGCCGTGAATTTATAGGGAAGCAGTGCAGGTCCAATACGCTGGTGTTAGATGTGTGAGACGCTTCCAAAATCGTGTCATTTTACTGGTGTTAATTTCCTTGAAATGAAGCTGCTCACCGTGCACTGTATGCTATTCAACGCCTATATTTTAGTTGCATTCCTGGTTTTGATGTCATGAATGGCTTATGCAGGAACTCTTTGCAAGATGGCGTCTGAAGCTATAGAAAACGATGAATTTCCAAGTGACAAATCAGTGAATGAAATCTTGAAAAACTCCATGCCAGAAGGAGATCCCAATTCTAATACCGACATTACAAAAGAAGAGGAAGTGAAGCCGCGATGGGGTCCAAATCACAAAGGCGCCAAAGAACTGGCCAACCTTTATAGCTCAGGTAGGTACCTACTCTGCTTTTTCCCGTGTTGTTGACTGTCCTACCGATTTGAAATGCCTTTATTTTGGATCGTGTATGTGTAGATGTGCGCGTGATCGTCTGATTCTGCCTGTCTCACACCTAAGCACGTGATCTGATGACTTATCCCTTTGCAGGGAAGCGAGTTCAGGAGGTGATGTGAGTTTGGTCTGACGGCTATCCATCCTTTGGAGGGAAGCATGTGGTGGGAAGCATGTGATGGAAGCAAGCAAGATGTATCATGCGGGTGCTTTAATGACGCGTTCTCTTCCTAGGGAAGCATGTGCTCAGACGTCTCCCCCTCCCCGACAGGGAGGCGTATGCAGGAGGTGGTTTGCGTGTCTTCTGGCAACTTTTGGCGTCCTGCAGGGGAGCATATAGTATGATGACCTCCTCTTTTCTAGCAGGGAAGCGTGCGCAGGAGATGGTCGCCATGTGTTCTGACGACCACTCCTATCTCGGCATTTGTTCTGACGACCACTCCCATCTCTGCGTGTGTTCTGACGACCACTCCTATCTCTGCGTGTGTTCTGACGACCACTCCCATCGCGCAGGGAAGCGCGTGCAGGAGATGGCATGCGTGTGCTCGGGCCTGGCGCTGATGTCGCTGAACCTGCTGCTGATGCTGCGGTACCTGCAGCTGGCGGCAGTGCCCACCATGGTCGCCTGCGCGCTGCTCGGCATGCTGACGGCGGACTTTGCATCGGGCCTGGTCCACTGGGCGGCTGACACGTGGGGCTCCATTGACATGCCCGTATTAGGAAAGGTGAGCTGGTGCGAATGTATGATTATTTGAGCTGAAAAGGGAATTTGAAATGGGCGTCGGTTAGAATTTGGAGGCGCCGTCTTATTTCCAGTAAAAAGCTTGTAGCTCAGCTCGTAAAAAAGTAAGGTTCTAGCGTGTACGATCCAGTTCTAGGTTATGTAAATGCCATACGGCCGGGCGTTTCTGCGTCTAATCACAATGCCGGAGTGATCAAACATGCTTCAATCTCTGATGGCTGCTGCTCCTGACATTCATGATAAAACTCTTCATGCGATGCTGTTCAGTTGAACATGGCCGTGCCATCAAGCGCAGTCCTGTTGGAGTAGAGTACAGGATTCGAATAGCAGCACGTTATGCTCCTTCCACCTGGGAACTAGGGCGGCTTTCTGGTAACCAGGATATGAATCTTCTCCAAATTGATGCGCGGCGAGCGTGCCGAACTCCAGTGCAGGCTCGTCAGCATTAATCTGCTCAATCGGTAGAAAGCCCTTTGGTGGTTGATATATTTTACTCGGACCGTGCCTTCACTCTCTTCTCTGAAGCTAGTAGGCTACCAAGACAAAAAAGTCACATTCCATAACTGCTTTTGGTGGTATGCCGGGTCGATCGTTTCCGACCCATGCTGCCATGGGTTGCTGTTGTTGTTGGCACCCTCCAGGCGCGTCTTAGCGTTGTAGCCCATCGGCTCTGGAAGGATCTGCAGGCGACCGCCGGGGCCGCTATGACGTCGCCTCCCCGAATCTGAGGCAGGCTGGGCTAGGTGGTTTCCAACAGTCGCAGTCTTGAAGGCCAGCCACCGTCGGATAATGTGCTCTTGGGTGACCGCTTTCTTTTCCAAATTGGGCGTGTTTCCGCGGGGCAACCGATGGTGTTGCACCCGTCGCAGTTAATGCTGCCATGGGTCGCCAGGGGATCGATATTTCCATGGAGAGAGTATTGTTAGTAGATTTGTTAAGGTTTGTGCCTGCAAGTCAACCTTCAGATATTTTTACCTGGAACTAATCCAAGCTGTTAGAGTTCAGACAGAGACTTGAAGACGCTACCCATTAGTTTGCTAAGGTCACAAAGTGGCGTCTACGGTTGTGCTTTTATGTATGCATGTGGTCAGCTGAAGTTTTCGGAGAGTTTGCTCGGGGACGCTGCAATTTAAAATGAAAAATGAAAGACTGGTGACATTGAGCGTGTTTGAGGAAAGTGCCAAAAGATGAAACGAATACTTATTCTCAGGTATATGCAATTAAACAAGACCTTCATACTTAAAGGGCCAAGGCAGTCAAAATTGAAAACTCGCTCTATAAGTTTTCCCTTCGTCCATTGAAACAGTAAGAAAATAGTTCAGAGTATTTGTTACTTTAACCCCCGCCCACCCCCCCCAAAGACGCTTAAACATGTCATGTACGTATATAATGCCGAAAATGATTAAGTAATGCATGAACGGACCCAAAATTTAATGTGCACTTACGTTACTGAAGCTCGAAATATATTATTGGGAAAAAAGTCTGGAATTTTCGAATATCCGAGACAGAAACGATTTTTTTCCGAAATATCACTAAGTATAGAAATGTAGGGCAGGAAACCAGGCTTGTTTCCAAGGAATACAAATTCACTGAATTACGAATAGAAAATGCCAACATGCCATGGAGCAGGGCAGGAAAGGTGAAATGTCAGAGTTGTGGCCGTGCTTCTCGTGGTCACGGTGAGCGTGGCTTGGCGCGCCTGGTGACCCTGGTTCGATGCCGTGACTGGCAACCTGTGATCGATAGCCGGTCGTTTGTCGGGCCGCCGCTGAAATCTGGCCCCGTCCAGTGGGGGCTTCGTTGATGTCTGGCTATCTGCCAGAGCGGGCGATATAACCGAGACAGGACCTCGTACCGTCGCGGGTTGTGGGAAAGGACTTGGCTGGTGGTGAGCTGCTCTCTTCAAATGAAGGTGTTCTTGCATATTCTGTGTGTAATGGTCTGGACGGAGTCCAATACAATATGGTTCAAAATCAGCATAGTGTGACAATACTGGGCCAAAGTGTGCCATTTGCCCGACACAAGCTTTATGATAGCGGCATTTAGGTTATTAATGGAAATAATGCGGGAAGATTGATTTACACTGCATGATGTTGGAAAATGTGTCTCCCGCTGCCGTAGCCTAGTGCGGCTTGTTTTCAATACCGCTTTGGTGATACCAAATGCGGTTGAAAAAAGCGAGGGAAATAATCTTCGTATTCATATTCATAAGCGACGGAACCATGTTTTTTTCCGTTAGAGCCGCGTGATTTCCAGGTGTGAGGGAGGCATCAGATGACGTAATCGCTGGTTGTGAGGGAGGATTTAGGAAACGATTGCCTCAGAGGAGCTGGGTGGTTTTCTAGGCCAAGTATCTGTAGATCACCGACAGGCTGTCGTACCCGAGTAAGGTGCAATTTGATTCCATGGCACCCTTATAATCACGATGATAATTGGTAAGAGGTGTAAGCAAGAAAAACTTGTCCGCGCAGCATGCGCAGTGGGGATTGAGTAAGACGCCACTTTCCCCCAATGCTCAACTTATACCACGTGACCACCGGGAGAGGAAGGGGTCGGTAGACGGTGAATTTTTGCCTTTGTCTCCGCGATCAGTAAGTTCTGGCGAAATGAAAATTCGAACGAGTGGTTTGTCGGCCTGCTCTATGACGTTATTGTTTCAGTTTAAATCCCATTATGAAAGTGCCACATTTCCTTTAAGGGAAACATTCACTGCTCCGGCACTGGGTAGGTACGGCGATGACATGAATAAGACGTAGATTCGTGCTAAGTTTTAATGGCTCAGCTCTATCCACCATTGAAGATGTTTCTTCTTTTTAAAAGCTACGCTGTTATCACTGGAGAAATGTGTCCCTGCGAATCCCCCACAGCTCCGTTGCCCTGCCGGGTCGGGTCGTGCGGCCTGACGTTTTTTTATGCCCACTTCCCATTTAAATAGGTAGGCAGGAGTGTCTTTCCATACCCGTGCGGTCATACCCTAATTTTGTCCGATTGAACACATCAGAAAATAGGTTAGTTTCATTATGTTAGTTGACCGCACCACTCCCCGCTCTTTTTATATATTAGTTATTCTCTGCCTTATCCCAATTTTAGTATGTTCCCACGTCATGGCCCCAACGAAGGCTTAGGTTAACTAGTTACTATCGATGGGGCCAGGACGATAGTCATGTTAGGGTATTAGTGGATGGGTTAGTTCCTAAATGGGCTATGAGACCAAGAACATGTCACATTGAAGAAAGGTGAGAAAATCGTAGAGAAGAAGAGCGAGAGAGAGAGAGAGAGAGAGAGAGAGAGAGAGAGAGAGAGGAGAGGGGGAGGGGGGGGTGAGGAGGAGAGGGAGGAGAGAGAGAGGAGAGAGAGAGAGAGAGAGAGAGAGAGAGAGAGAGAGTTGGTGAAATCAATACATTAGGAGCTTATGTCTGGAAAGAAGAACGATTATTTCAAGAGCAAAAGACAAACAATGCGTTATTATTGGTTTTGATTTTTTTAACCCTGCTCATCTATTTCCTCTGATAGATATTTATTGAAAAGAAAATTTCTGACCTGTTTTTTTAAGACTGGATTTCTCTAGGGGGACTTCGTTCAGCTTTGGAAATAATGGACACATTATATCATTCCACACCCTTGGAGCGTAAATCGAAAATGCAAACTGTCTATAAATTGTAGATGCAAAAGGAACTTTAAAGTGATGAACTAACCTGGTGCTGCTAGATATGTGAAGTTCCAAGAGAGATGCAATGGCAGTGGGTAAGGTTCTATTGAGATATTTTGAAAGAACGACAATGTGTTGTTCCTTTACAATATCAGAAAGCTTGACCAGCTCCAATTTTATAAAGAGTTGATTTGTTGGACGGAAAAAAGGTTTCTTAGCAATTATCCTAACGGCTCTTTTTTGTAACTTAAATAGACGATCAAGTTTAGTGGCATAGTTCGAGCCCCAGATAATAGCACAGTAATTTAGGTGTGGAAGAACTAATGAGTTATATAGTCATAAGAGTTCACGCGATGAAAGAAAAAACTTTGCCCCGCTCATTGTCCCAATATTTCTGCTTATGATAGTTGATATGTGTTCAATATGGGAGTCCCATTTTAGGCTTTCATCAATTTGAACTCTTAGATACTTTAGCTTGCTTTCGCGAGATAATTTTTCTCCATTTAGTATTAGTTCCAAATCAGCTTCCTTCCTTTTGGAGTAAATCTGATAACATGGTTTCGAAACATTCAGTGAAAGGCGATTAGCTCTAAACCAATTCGTTACTTTGAGGAGCGTGATTTGATGTTTTCTTGAAGCTGTTCTCGAGATTTACTTTTGATTAAAATAGCTGTATCATCAGCAAAAAGATAGAAGGTTGCCAATTTTCAAACTAAATGAAGATCATTGATATAAATTAAGAAAAGGAGAGGGCCAAGGACTGAACCCTGTGGGATACCCATGGATATTTTTTCTAAATCCGACTTTGTGTTACGAACGGATGTTGACTGGTATCTGTAACATAGGTAGGATGCTAATAATTCAAACAGTTTTCCACCAATTCCAATTCGTTTAAGTTTTTTTCAAAAGTATGTCAAAATTAACGGTGTCAAATGCTTTTTTTAAGATCTAGATAAATACCACATGTAATACAGTTGTCTTCGAGTGATTTGGTAACTGAGTCATAGACATGAACAATGGGCATATAGGTGCTATGATTTTGTCTAAATCCAAATTGTAGACAATAAAGTAAATTTTTTCTTGCAAATAGCCCGATAAATATTGATAAATGATTTTTTCTAAAAAAAATTAGAAAATAGGACGAAGAGAGATGGGGCGATAGTTTGTAAATTCTCGGTGGTCTCATGCTTTAAAGATGGGTATGATAGATGCAATTTTCAATTTATTAGGAAATAAGCCTGAATGCAAGCAAACATTTAAGAAATGAGTCAAACAAGGAAGACAAGCTTTATATGTAGACATAAGAATGTACGTACTAATCTGATCGAAGCCTCCGCTTACGGGGTTCAGTCCTTTGATGATGGTTTCAAACTGCACGGGATTTGTAGTCAAAACAGGTTCAAATAATTCACACTGAGGGAGCAATAAATCTAAGTAGTCATTGTCTGGGGACGGAATGTTTTCTTCTAATCTAGATCCTATGTTAGAGAAGAAAGTATTGAAACCATTTGATATTGCATCTCCCTTGTAAACTTTGCCTTCAGCATCAACAAAGCTTGTGGGATAATCATAACTTTTTTTACGTTTCCTATTCATTACTTCATCAGTAAGTTGCCATATTTTTACCATTCCCCTTGTTGGCTTCAAAAGACTGCTCATAGTATGCTCTCTTTGCATCCTTTAGGAGTTTAGTCAAAATATTTCTATATCTCTTATACCTTATCTCAGGTTCACTTGTTTCGGTATGTTGGAAGGTTCTTTCCCTGAATTATTTTATGTTTTTCAGCTATGGCTTTATTGAAGAGTTTAGTCTTGCGATTAATACATGAGAGCAGACCAGGAGTAATCCATGGTTTTTAGGCGTTTTTTTCCTGCTTGGCGTAAATATTTTGGAAGATTTTTCAATTCCACTTCTGTATATGTCAATCAGTTTATTACAAACTATGTTTGGGACAGTTATTTCTTCAAAATTTACGAGCCTATCTGTTATATTTTCATTAAGCTCAGGAATTTTTGTTTTGTCAAATAATTTAATCTGTTTATTACAACTGTATTTTTTACACTTTAAAGATATATCCAGGCTAAGGAAGATAGGAAAGTAGTCTGATACATCATCAATGATGACGTCTGAAGATGGTATCAAGTCTAGATTATTTATAAAGAAATTATCTAGCAAGGACTGATCATGGTTTTTGTGAATCCTAGTTGGTTTAGATATTGTAGGCCATAGATTAAATGAGACCATAATGTTGTGAAACCTAAGAGCATTTTTATCCTTAGATAGTTGCCAAAAATTGAATTTGAAATCACCCCCAATGACATGAGTTTCATTGCTGTTATCAATCTTGCACAGGGTACGTTCCAACTGATCAAAGAATATCGACTTATTATAAACTGGAGGCTTATATATTTCACCTACAACAATATTTCTGCAATAATTTTTATCTACAACAGGGATTTCAACAAAAGTCGACTCCATCAACATTTCCTCAAGATCACACCTGCGTTTGCTCTCATACTTTTTATGAACATATATTGCGGTACCTCCACCTTGGAGAACATGCCTACTGGATGCATAGAGAACATAATCGTCAATTTCGAAAAAGATGTTCTATGTCTTTTTTGAGCCAGGTCTCTGCAATACAAATTACAGGTACCATACAACTCCTGATCTGGTAAATAAATGTTGAATGTCGTCAAATTTGTTTTTGACTGATCTTGCATTCAAATGAATTAATGAGAGCAAAAGTGACGTATGAATTTAGTGTTGCTTCTTTCAAGTAACGTTTCATTCTACTCAGTGCTCTCTCAATAGAACTGAAAATAAAGTTCTGGACATTCAGGAATGAAATGGAAATGAAGTATTTGTATATGAATACTCTAACAATGAAATGTGCAATTTTGTATGGTTCTATCAAATAGCAGTCCTCTGGTCACCAAAAGAATCCATGCCTCCGATCTCACACTCCCCAGGTCCTAATACCTACCAAATTAGGAGAGAAAAGGAAGACAGTACAGAATCGGTATGCAGTGCCTACTATGATTATATTCATATGATGCAATAATCTCACAATAATATTTTCATGAAAAAAACATCCAAAAACATCACCGATACTAACTTGAACACAAGAATTCATTACTGACAGATTACTAAGCATTAAAAACATATACATATGCGGAAAGGTGGAAACACAACACTACTGTACTCTTTTTAAAGATCAGCATGGGACGAACCCAGGTTCAAGACAATGGCGGCAGAACAAACCATAAAACAATGAAAACTTAAAGGCATGTATCTTTAAGTTTAAATATAAACACAAAAAAGCAAAGTAAAGCTAGTAAAGTAAAGCAAAACCCCTCCATGCACCCACACCAGGATACCCATGATCAGTCCAGTCCAATTCCTGGCCATAAAGCAGGAACATGATCCACAAGTTTGGCACCTTTCAGTCAGGTCCATAGTGGCACACCATATCTCAGAAGCCTTCACATAGTCCTGGTATTTTCCATAGCTCAGTATCCATTGAAAATTCGGCAGAAGATATCCATACATTATTCAGCCACGCGCAACCCCCGACCGCTCCCAGGCTGAACTCATCTGATCAGCCAAGATTGTTTTCAACTGATGTATTTTTTGAGGCCCCAGTGTCCAGGTTAAAAATATTAAAACTGGTACTGAGCACACCAGGTACCACATTCACACACAGAATCACTCGACAACCACCCACGCAGCTCCAATAGCACCACGGCAGAGCTGGCGGGGGCTGCCTGGGGCCTTCATAGAAACCCAGTATCTTTTTTTCAGGCCCCAGTGTCCAGGTTAAAAATTAAAACCGGTACTGAGCACACCAAGTACCACATTCACACACAGATTCACTCGACAACCACCCACACAACTCCAATAGCACCATGGCAGAGCTGGCGGGCGGTTGCCTGGGGCCTTCCGAGAGGCAAGGTAACATAAGAGAGAAAATTTAAAAAGGGCAGCCAGGGAAGCCACACGTGGATTATTGCAATGCAGTTCTGCACACTCAAGACACTATTTATCCAATCATCTACCAGCAAGGCAGCTCAAAAGGAATCACAGGTGTTTGCGCGGAGGGGAAGTGCATGTGGGAAATTTAATCACTTAAGTGCAATAGATCAGGATGGCCCCCTTCAAGTAATCATAACATGCTTGGAAAGTCATAAGTCACCATCTTTAACTAAGCCCCTCCAATGCATGATCATCGCTGAAAATCAAGCAACATTTGAAAATGGAAAACTTCTTAATAGTTTTATCACATAATTAGGTATAAACTGTAAATAAAGTGCCTGTGTTTTAGCTGAATACTTTATTGTTCACATTTTTCTTAATATCTACTTCAGCTATTCTTATTCTACCTTTTAATCGGGTATAGGATGATTAAATTGATGTGATATCTAAGGTATTTACGTGACAGAGGTGTACACTGAAAAGCTATACCTACAAGAAAGTTACACATGTGAAAAATAAGATGCATGGTCAAAGGAAAGGACCCGGAAAGTGTGAGACCAGAACCATGTACAAAGCAGTATTGCATTCATATAAGTGATGCTGTTTTAAACATCAAATTCACACATTTGGGTTTCATGCATGACATCAATCATGAGGTGACCTTGAAGTATCTGTACTTTGCAAGTATTTACTAGAATTTCATTCTTCTCCTTTGGGATCTTTTTTGTTTCTTTACCTTTTGTGGTGAAGGTGTTTTTTTTTAATAGACTGTTTCCATAAGGGGCAGTGGGTGGAGTGAGCAGGGGGGTTTCATGACCATCGCTCTCAGATGATGCGGAATGTGTCTCACTGGCTGTGTGTTTACTGCTGGGCTTCTGCTGAGTTGCCTGCTTAGTCTGAGGTGGTATGTTTGGGCCTACTTTGGAAGACAAGTCTGATAATGCTGTAGGGGCATTCAAGTTTTTTTATTCCTCACCCCCAGTACCGTCCCCCTCTTGGTTTTGTGGCTGTTGGCTTCCCACCTGAACTCCACTCTCACCTTGAACAGTGTGGTGACTACAGGAAGGCTCTACCTGACCGTTTGTTTGACTATGTCTCTGGAGATGAACAGGATGCAAGCTTTTGACAGCTGTTCCACTGTATGCATGTTCTGGCTGAGGTTTGGCAGCATTGCTGTAAGTGGTTGGTTGGTTAGCCAGTCTGAGCTTGATCTGCTCATCAGACCAGTCTGGGACCACCAACATGCCTGGCGACTTTTCACTGCCCTTGACATACACATGTCCATTTTGTGTCCAGTAGGAATGAACTATCTTTTTGGCTTTCAAACCCACAAGTCTGTCAACCAACTCAGATTTTGGCTTGGAGAGGCACTCGTGGATAATCAAGCTTCCTCTTTGTTCCCTTTCCCTTGGAATGCGTCGACTGTAAATCATATTCCGCAGCTCCTTATTATTAAACCTAACAATAATGGAACTTTCGAACTTCAGCCAGTGGGCAGTGTTGATGCTCCATGGCTGCAACTCAACTCTGGTGTGCTCCCACAACAGGCGAGCCACCTCAACTCGTAAGGCCATTCCAGATCTTAATTTTGAGGCAAGAGGTGCCTTTTTTCCCCGCAGAGTGAGGCAGTCTTGCCTGCTGTATGTTTCAGCTTGTTCGGCAAGCCTGAAAGCATCCTTGACCTGGACTTCTAGCTCCTGTATTTTAGCCTGCTGCACTGCAACTATTTCTCTCAGTTCCTGAATGGTCATTTGATCCGACATTTCAAGTGTAAAATTGAACAAAGCCCCCTAGTATCAGTATGACTGCTATTTTAGAACCCTTTATTGAGATCAGTCAAAGAAAAAAGGTAGGTGATCAAAACATGGAATTAAGATGATGCCACATGCATAGATCTAAAGATTTAAAGACAAATAAATTGGCAGTAAGTTGTCAAGAGAAGAATCAGAGACAAAAATAGGAAGAAGCCAGGTGGGGTGCAAAATAATTAAGAGACAGACACCAGAGTTTGTACAATCTTTGTATGGATGTGTTAACTCACTTATACTAGTAGGTGAAATGCTGACACTACATGCGACAACCAGCAGAAATAAAGAAATATGCACAACAGGGAGCACCACCACCACTCAAATAGATTTCTTTTTTTGTTGAGAAGAGAAGAAAGCATCTCAGCATCAGCAACCAGCCAACTCCAGTTAAATTCTTAGCATGTGTTTTGATTCTCAAAACCAATCTTAATATAATAGGTTCCTTGTGGAATGTTTATATCAAAGTACTAATACACAAAGTTCGTTAATGTGACAATAATGGCACACAACTAGAAAAAAACTATTGTCCTGAAATCAACTTATTTAGGACACTAGGCTATCTAGCCTTTTGCAGAACACACAAATATGTATTCTGTCCCACTTTGTTTAAACCTGAAACCAAGTCTTAGCTCGAAAAATTCAAGATATAGTGAATAAATTTCACGGAGAATGGCTGTTTGCATCCGCCTCGATCTGGCGATCTGGCGATTGAATACGTTCCCTCTGTCTTCTCGGCAGAACTTCTTACGGCCGTTCAGGGAGCACCACATTGACCCCACCTCCATCACTCGGCACGACTTCGTGGAGACGAACGGCGACAACTTTGCGCTGATCCTGGTGCCCCTCCTGAGGATGACGCACGGACTAGTCACCCTGGAGGAGGCTCAGATTCACAGCAACTACGCCTGGTACAGCTACATCTACCTGCTGGCCGTCTTCGTGGCGTTGACCAATCAGGTGAGTTGAGGACGAATGAGAGACCAATGACGGGAGCCGGCGGGAGGGGGGAAACAGTCACCTGACGGACGTGATGAGAGAAAAAAGTGATCATGGATAATTGAATAGGATCGTGGTATGGATACAAGAATTGCTGATGCGAATTAGAAGATATATTTGAAGATCTGGATTTGTTCATAATCTCTTTTAAAACCAATAGGATCACTGATTGTTAAGGATGTTGTGCGACCTCAACTGAGCAGGCTGGTGAAATTGATTAGTCTTTAAGTAGAAATTGGGTTGTGATGCGGCATATTTCTCGGGTATATCCTTTTTCGTCTAGTTTGTTACCCGTTTGCATTGTCAGTGTGCTTGTTATGCCAACGAAAGTCTGATTATGTCGGCAATGCTGCAAAATTAATGTGTGGTCCTAAAACTTAATGTGGAGGCAGGACCAACACTTAGACCTCAGCATGGACCTACCCCCTCAGTAATCGGAAATATACGTCGGAACAAAGTATTCTTGCACAGGATGTTGGACATACTATTAAGTGAATAATGTGTCGTACGCTCATTTAATTTTGTCTCAAAATTCTAGGATTTCGTCAATGGTTTTCTGCCCTCAAAAAAGCTTTCTGCGTTTTTTGTTGTCAAAAAAGTTTTTGCTGCGGAGATTGGTTTTTGTTTCATCAAAAGATGATGTCAGTGGTGCATCGGAAAAGTGCGCTCTGCTGTTACCATGAGTGTCTTACTGCTCGCATTTCGTCATCTGAAGTGTCACGCACTCGTCGCTATCAGCACAAGTGGTTGGGTTTGCTACTCTGAACACTCGAAGCAGGTGTGTACTGGTTGTGACGCGGTCATTTGTTGTTGTACTACTGAGGGCGCTGTCAGGTTTGTGGCACCTGCGTGAATGATGGCTGTTGTTCGGTAGGTGGTTAGGGGCCACGGGAAAACGCAGCTGTTAAAACAAGTTGCGAGCAGAGCAAACACAAACTCGTTACTGCCCGTGCGGTGGTGACGGGGTAAACTGGGCAGTGTGACAATCCTTGCGGCTCATTTTTCAGTAGCGGTGTAGTTTCTGTGGGCGAACACTTGGGCTTCAAATTTTGCTCGGCCCGGGGCTGTGACGGCGACAAAATTTAGTCAAAATGGGTCGTGAGGGAGCGGAAAATCTCGGTCGTAAGCTGCCGGAGATGCAATTTTCGCATTTATGTTCGAAGCGAGTGGTAATATTTCCTGTTAATTTCCGGAGGCCGGCGTTCCTGTTTGGATAGGGACGGTGCCTTAGGAATCAATATTCGTAAGAATCTGTGGATCACGAAGGTGCAGAGAAAAGTATTGGACAAAGGCAAAATATAGACATGAATTTCAACCAACTGGACTGGACTATTGGGCTCAAAACCGCTGTAAAATTTGGAAAAAATCAATTTGTTACGGATATCTTCTCCTCCTCAGACCCTAACTTTTCAGCCGTTGGCGACTGATCGTTTTCTGCGAAAACGGTGGGAAATGAAATTGGAAAATGTTTAATAAATGTCCTCCGTTTTCACTTTTCAACTTTGCTTGCGCTGAAAATCCAAGCCATGCAGAACAAGTTCCTGTTTCATACTGCGCTGTGCGATAAGGTTCAGCTTTAGCGCCAAGCCCTTGCACGTTTTTATATGATGGTTGCTGCTTTGATCTGATATACATATATTTATATTACACATACTGCTTAATATGATATACATATCGTTGATATAATGGATATGCTTGATTCGGATATCTGCATTAGGCGAAAGCTACCTATTCTGATGGTTGTATACCTGGATCTTTTTAAACAGCAGTGCGGCTGACTGGCCGTGTCACCATTCGTTTAGCGAGGACGCCACCACAGTACGCCTTCGACTGCGCTCTGTCATGCGGCCAGTGCGACGGCTTAAAGCCGTACCTTCCGACTGTTTGTCCCCTTGGTTCCACCATAGTCGTAGCATTTCATACACTTCAGACACGAGCGACTTGCTTCAGCCCATACCAGAGGGGCATAAAGCTGCGCCATTTCGTGATTCCGTGTCGTCTCTGTGGTCGTTCGCTGTCGACGGAGTCTACTCTTTGTTGAAAGTGAAACTTTGTGGCCCGTCAACTTATTACTGTACAACTAAGCCAAGTGCTGAGGCATGCTGAGTTATGTTATGTGACCTCACACGACAACCACAATTGAACGTAGTACTAACTACCGCATAGTTCTAACTAGGTACACCATATATATGTCGAGACCAGCTAATTATCTGCGCAAAGTCGAGCTAATTCCAGATATCAGCGTTCTTCTGACACAGGACGGGCCGTGCTCACGGCGGGCCGGTCGTGCGTGCAGAGCCGCTGTCCACCTTCACAGCGGGACAGAGCGTTTCACTGCCGGCGGGCACGCGGCGTGCATTATTTAGTGGCGCCGACCCCGAGGCGCCCGCCGACATGACATACCGGCCGGCGCGGCGTTGTCGGGGAGACGCCGGCCGCCTGTTTGTACCCACGCGTCATGGCCCAGTCACACCCCAGGCGGGTGTTTTGCCGGTACCGGCCAATGCCCGATGGAACTGCAATGCATCAGGCTCGTGGTGGGTCTGGGTCAGGCTCGTTTTGCTGCTGCTTATGAGTCGGCACCGTTGATGACGTGCATATTGATGCCGCTGATGATAAGTATAAGAAAAAAACGGTCGATGTCGTCCTTCGGGGTGAAGAATGGGACTTGACCTTATTAGTTCACGCAAGTGTTTCGTGCTTGGAAATGTCTGTAATTGTTTGTGGTTAAGGAAAGAGTCAGGGACCTGTTGTTTTTTCTCTTTTTGCATCTGGCTCTTAATAATTTCCTTTTATGTTATTTTATTAGTGCAGTCCCAACATGTGCGCACACCTGCCCAATTGCAGGGACTATTGGCGTGGGTGTTTAAGTAGCCGTGGGCAATGAACCGACGGTGATCCATTATATCCCAGTCTGGGTGCAGGCAATGAAAAGATTGGGCCGCCGACCACTCCTTCATTAAATGAATAATACTCTTCATTGTTGAGGGAAAGGTCCTTTTTCTGCTGATTTAACTCCAGTGTACAGCCAAGCGAGACAAAAGCGTAAATGTCTATGAACTGCGTTGGTTTGCGAAACACAAACATTGTCACGTGATATTTTATTTAGATGATCCGAACGTATGATCTTTATGGTTAGCCAATCCAGACGCAAACATTCTGTCAATTTTTCCATGTTGCGTAAATGTTTTTTTGTCGTCGAATCAGCAATTTTCCCCGGGATCTTTTTGGTTTTTCAATTTTCATGGTGTTTAAAAAACAATGGGGAATCGATAATTACTCGACCTCGTATTTACTATTAAAGAAAATTGATTCGGTACATTCGATCTGATATCTCTGTTCCCACGCGGAAGATTTCTTTTCAGACATTTTTAGTTTTTAATGTAAATAGTGAAATGATGTGCACCATCAAACAAAATTCAAATATTGTCATGTCCCTTATAGAAAGTCAATGAGCTTAAACCCGAAAATACGCGCATTAAGCTGCACGTTACGTAAGCTGCTTGTCCACCAGTCTCTGGAACTGGTGACTTGTGTGAAAGCCTGGCGTGTTATTCAGGTCTGAGTTTTATCGATCAGCCTGGTGGGGCCGTGCCGCTCTTCATGTTGTGCCCTTTGATCGCGCTAACGCGCCCGGAGAGTTTACATAAGGATAGCGCTGAGCTGATCGAGACCGCAGCATGCACTAAATCGAGTATCACAGTTGCCAATGGCGTTACTTTTTCTAGGGAAATAACATAATCTAATGAAGCGCCAATTTTTGTTGTATCGCGGTTTATTAGTTTAACACCGCAGTGGACCTAATTTCTGGGAGGGAGGGGGTACGCACGGACGGCGGCGCTCTGACCGGTTCAGCAGGAGTGTGTCGCTCTGAAGGCGTCAGGAATGTTGGCAGCCAGTCATGAATGCCACTGAGCGAGTGCCAACCGTCACAACGGCGGCGGCCCCGCTCGTCACGCCGGCTGCGCGTGCCCGGCCCACCCGCCATCTCGCATGGCAGAAGGCGTGTGAGCAGCACCAGGTTGCGTAGCTACCGCCGGCTCACTTCGATAGCGGGGACAGGTATCTCCAGGTTCTGCCTGAATATCAGTCTCAATTGAATATCCACATGTTCAGGTTTGTCCGCCGGATGAGCTGGCCAGATTTGACCGGCGGCGCAGGGCGCATTGCTGGCGTTGGCTGTGGGGCGCCGCGGCCGGTCACTATTACCGGCGTCGGCTCCGACACTTATGGATCAAACTGCGGCTGCGTTTGTGTGACGGCGTTCGCTGAAAATGATGCGACCCGTCTGCGGCTCAAACTGTCCTGGTTTCACCATGCCGCCCACTTTATTTGCCATGCCAGTCACGCCGTATTATGGCGGCTTGAGTGCCAGAGAGCTTGGGGGAGAAGAGGGTGTGTGCCCATTTACATGCAGATTTGGTTTCACCAGCTCAAGGGGTCTGCCTCTTGAGCGTTATGGGGCGCGTGCTTGATATCATTTAAATTGATGGCTGTATAGAGGGTGTTGTGAAAGTGTAAAACTGGGAGCCCTTGTCTTTTTCTAAGCGCGGCTCATGCGCAGCTTACGTTGTATTGGGATCCTGAATACATTGTTCTCATATTGGTAATAATTTTTTCGTAATATTCTGCGGCAAAGCTTATTTGCCACCGTTGCTACCGTTGCTGATGCGGTGCCGTTGCAGGAAGGCGAACCTCGGGCAGGATGTAAGACTAGCGGTGGCAACCTTATAATTAGCACATTCAATGCCGAAATTGGCTTACATACACACACTTTTTGCAACTGCGAATCAATACCGTATGTAGCTTTGGGTATTGCTTTTACGTTTCCTAATGGAATGTTTTATTCGCTATTTCCCCGCTAAGTCTAATGGCCGACCCACGTAAGTAGCACATTTGTATGCTGAGAGGCACAGTGAGCACTTTGGTCTCCTCAGCCTAAATTTACGGCGAGTGCTTGGTGAAGGTCGTGATAGTCCTGGGAGGAAAATCCGCACATTCTCATTAAAGCTAACGGGTGTCGCCGAGAGAGGAAGCTGTCCTGTAGAACACGTAAGGAATACCTATTCCTAAACCATTCCAGTATGCAGCTGTCAAGGCAGTGAAATAGTCGGCAGTTTCTGCAGCTTGCAACGGATTTTATGTATATTTCCGAGACTGAGACTTTAAAATATATATTAGTTTTTTTCTGAAACACTGGAATAGTTCCCAGTACGCGGATCTGATTTTTTCACCTTTAAACAAGCTGCTGCAAAAATGCTGGCCAGATCCGCTGGTAAATATTGCAATGGTGCAATGGCGGAGAATATAATACTTAACAGTAGTAATTATTTTAAGGAGATTCCTGATCTTTTTTTGCATAACGCTCAAATGTCATGTGCGATATCTCGTAGGAAAATTGCTTCTAGTGTGCGACCAAGGAATGAACAAAATCAAGCGGGAAAGGACATTTTTCGAATTTGCAATTTAATCCTTTGCACTCAGGACCATTGCGGCTACTGCAACTTGATTGCTTAAGTGCCAAGCTGAAGCAATGGTGCCGGTAAATTGGCCAACTGCTCCCTTCTTAACCCCTCACCGCTTGCGGGGTCCAATCGAGCCCCTTCGGTATGTTGTGAATGATCCCAGCCGCTTTTAATTAGACATGTCGCTCCACCAGGCCATGGATTTGACAGTTTTTAGCTGAAAACTGAATCAGGTCAGGTCACCAAATTATCGCGTAATTTCTAAACCCATGTGAGGTGACTTTGCCCTTTAAAAGGAGCCAGACATGAATAAGAGACATGTAAAAATAAAATGCGTGGGTGGGTTAGGGTGATGTATGCTTTCTGGGCAGACATATGAGGTCTGTTAAGTTTGTCCTGAATTCCGGGCGGCTGATAACGTCGCCACTTGCGAATTTAGCGAAGGCACTGACAAATGGCTGCTCGCCTGTTTGGGTGATCGATGTTAGTTCTGCAGCTGTGGAAAGGTAGGGCTTTTGTGCGCTGTTCGGGCTTCTCGAATTCCGGAAGAATGCAGTGGCTTTCGCCGTCTGTGAAGAATAGATGGGTTGACTGCTCTGTAAGTGGTGAAGATAGATGATCGGCGTCGAATGTGCGTTGTTTGATGCGCAAATTTTTACCATTTCCACCAGCGCACCGCCTTCTTGATATATATGATGTAGAAACCTCCAAACAATCGCTTGAAGTTGACCACGGCTGATTATTTTCCTCTGGCTACACCACTTTTGGGCTGAACGGATGTGATATCTGTAACGTCACTAGGAAATTTTAAGTACAAGACTGCGTATAGCCAATGGCGTAAAAATCGGGGTACATGGGACGTTTTTCCATTCCAGAAGTCGCTAGATATCGATTTAAATCGTCTGGACGTCCCATACGACGCTGTAACATGGCGCGTGCAATGTGAACCGGATTTAGGGACCTGTAACAGACGGAAAGCAAGCGCTCCTCTCAGTAGTGAAACCAGCTACCCTCCTCCATACTCGTCATGGTCAGGATTGTGGAAACACGTGACTGTACAGTCCGACGCAAAGCTGATTTTTACTGTTTAGTCTACAATCGCTTCCCGAATTGCAGGCAGCTCCAATTGGGCTGCCCTGGTTTCAGGCAGGGGTGGGCTGACACACCAGAGTTTATGACCTCGCTGGCCGACGCGCCGGGGCAGTAAATTAACGAAATCAGAATCTACGGCACCCAATCAGACCGCCCCACCGGCCTCCCATAGATCGGAGGTGGCTGGGGAATTTGTGGGGATTATTCCTGATTGTCGGGTTTAGTCGGAATTCGGCGTCAGCTTCGCCTGGCGGGAGGGACGCTCATATCCCTTCCGTGGCCCGGCCGTCTGGATATCGCACAGGGGCGTAACCAGGATTTCGCTCAGGGGGGGGCAGCGCCCCAAAAAGGGTCCCTGCGACAGCGCCAAAAGGGCCCTCCCTGATGGGTAAAAAGGGCCCTGCTTGTTACAGAATAGAGGGCTGAAGAGGGCCCTGTCTGGTATGAAATTTCAAATTTGGCCACAGAGCATAGTGCAGGTGAGCCGCGCTTCGCGCGGCCCATGTCCTCAGGGGGCCCTTCGGGCCCCTCAGGGGAGGGGGCTGTCCCTGCCGCCCCCTTGGCTCCGCCCCTGATATCGCACAACATAAAACGTGGTTGATGATTTATATTTCTTGATATTAAAAAGCTTTAGAAATTATGTCATAACTTTGAAACGTTGCAAGCTGTCTAAGACCGTTCAGGTGACTCCCGCGGCAGAATGATTTTGAAGCCATTTAATTAGAATGTATTTACTTGACCTTAATTTCCTCCTCGAAGTGCTAAGGATCTGCCTGGGCGGCGGTCAAACGCCCCTACGACCTGGCCACCAGAAAGTTTCAGCATTAGGGAATAAAGCCCATTACTGGGATTGTGATTCTTCACATGAATATGAATTGATGTTATCTTCAGACAGCTAAAGTAGGATTGTTTTTGTAGCTGGTATAAATGCTGCAAACCGGCTGATGGGCGTCTTCTGTTAATTGTCCTTCAAATGGAGCCTGGTGGCGGCAGGCTTTGGACGCAGAACTAAACCGGAGGAGTGGGGATCGATTGCCGAATCGAAGAGTGGCCTGAAGCAGACCCCAGCCACCAATCCGGGGCTGTCACGCTGACGGTGAAATTTTCCTTTACCCGCAGGGTTCCATGTTAAATTTATCACGTTGAAGCGTCTCTGGCAGGTTAAATATGCCTTAAAGGGATTGAAATTATGTTTCATCATGATCTCACCAATAATTTGTTCCGCAATTGATCCGTTCAAGAGGACATCTTTCTTATTAAAGATATGTGCGCCTAAAGTAAGCTCTGCGAACCCTATAAAGGCTGTGCCTTTGTTATTACAGCCATATTTTTCTGTGCCGTCCATTTGGCTGCAAGATTCCTTTAATGGGTCAACCCTATGTAAAATAATTTTGGATCAGAAGACCTGCTATTGCACTGTTTATATTTAATACATAACATGCGGTTTTTATCCTGAATGCGTTCGTTTCTATCAACGAGTGTTTCCTATGTTTTATGCTTTACCTGTTATTATAGACAAAAGGAATGTATCGTATTTTTTACCTTTAAATGCTTGCTTCCAAACGGAAGTTCCTCGTTCTTGCTTAGCAGTTCGTCCTTTCCCCTCAAAGCTCTGGAGTTTCTCCGCAGGGTTTTTGTTTTATTTTGTACTAGACTGCCTGTGTGCCAACGCTGCGTCAGAGGGCTCTGAGGCGACCGTCAGTGTTGTGGTCCCGGCGTAGGGTATCGCCAAGACGGCTACTTCCCAAGTGAGTGATGATCTGGCCCCCTGCTATCTATGCGCAGTCATGCTGCTGCGCTGGATATCCTCCGATGCTTCATCCCACAAAATGTATTCTAACCACGCGCTTTACGAGCTCTGCGGCGCCCCGGGTGGGCTTTACCGTCACTAACAGCTAGCGAAGTGTTTGACTTCTCTACGTGGGACCTGTCTCCGTCTCAGGAGTCGAGGTGACGTTATAAAGCACTGTGATGATGAGGGATGGGAAGCAGAACGAAATGACAGACGTCAGTGCTGCGCTTCACCTGGCTGGTACCAAATAGCCTTAGCAGCTGCTGGACCTGCCACTGTCATTTTAGCACCTAGCTTTCGTGCCACGGACTTCTCTGCCGATCACACCCACTTTCCACGCTTGAGAGAAAACACTATCGTGGCCTTGTTTGCACTTGTGGTTTGAAATTGTCATTCAGAACAGCTTTTCTTTATTTTTAAATAGTTTTCTAGATAACGTGTTTTTAGGGAAGGGGCTTGCTGGCTGGTTGTACGACATGTTGACTCCACCAGCACACCGACTGGTTACACCCAGTTCAGCGCGTCAACAGGGCCACAGCTGAACCGCGTACCCAGACGGACCCCGCCGAGCATTTCATAGTCTTTGTAACAGCCGTTCGTCCGCCACGACCGGAGCAGGGGCACTGTCGATAAGCGGGCAAATACAACCACATCTGAGGAAACTCCAACGTTATCCTGCCCCACACCACGGTCAGGTCCTTCCAGGAACAACACAGGGACTGACAGTAATAAGGTGTATTCAGGGACTGGGACCAAGAAGGTCGCAGGACGGTCCGAAGGTTCTGCTGCAGCGAAGCGTGCTCGGGTCGCTGGAGCAAATGTTAACGGCTTCTCAGGCACAGAAGCGGCTCCTGCGGTGGTCTACAGCACAGCACTCACACATTTGAACGGGGAAATGCAGTGACGACACCTGCGGCCATAAAAATGTGAACACAACGCACATGCAGACAACTGAAAGGCAGGGCAGTCTCAGACCGTCACCCTGAGCCCAAAAGCTACCAAAAGTTATGGTACAGGGCGGTTCTCTCGAGCTCCACTAGAGGGCCGTAGCTTGCGCAAGCAGCAGGATGAAGCCATTTTATGGTCGGCTGACGGTGAATTGACACTAATACTGGCGCCATACCATCCACCAGCCCCCCCCGCCCCCCAGCACCTTCCGCGAAAGCTATAAACAGAGACTGCCTGGACGCAAGCACGCGGCACCACAAGTGTAGGCGTCCCTCCCCAAATTCTCCGTCTGACAAAAGGTTCCCCCAACACGACGCCTGGAAACTTCTGAAACCTGATTTTTTCTTTCGAGGTGCAAGGTGTGAACATGAATAGAGACACGTTTGTGCTCCGCTCTCCGCCTAAGGGTATCAGATACCCGAAACGAATGGAGAGAGACAAGAGTGTGGTACCCGGGCAGGCAGTTGCGTGGCAGGAAGTTTGACGGTTAGGGCTGGGAGACCGAGCGGTGTGTTCGTTAGTTTTGGTATTATATCGTTAGTCGCCGTCTCTTCTAGATATTATTTTATGCTAGCCATATTTGAACTGACTTAAATTGAATTTTGTGCGTATTCTAATCACACTTTGATAAGTTGTTGAATGGCTTTTCTTCTCTAATCCGGGATGCACAGAATTGCAAATGCGGAGGTGTGCGTGTCATTACTGTGCGTGTGTTATTACACCCGCGTGTGCATGTGTATTGGTGTTTTAGGGCTTTTTCCGCGGCTGAGCTATATCGCGCCTGGTGAGTACCTGCCCTTCCTCCTCCCCCCACTAATTAGTCTTTCGCTATTTGGAGCTGTATGGATCGGATAATGGTATTGGACAGCGGTGCTTTGGATAGATATTTTGGGAAGATGAAAACCTCTTGGGATCCTTTAGTGTGAATATGTTGTACATGCAAGATTCGAGGAGAAAGGCGAATTAACGTGTCAAATAATAATCATGCTCCTACGGTGAAACACCGATTTTTTTATCACATTTGGATGAGTAAATACTCGTCGAATGATCCAATGGTGACATGTGTGTGGGTGTGTGTGTGTTCCGGTATACGTATTATTCATACGCACATACATTCTGGTACGCGTACATTCATATCGGAGTAAAACGACTAACACTGACTACAGGAATGTGTCACTGACCGCTGTACCTTAAACAATCTGGAGGTCAGACTACAGCCAGTGACGCACCATCACGTATGCGTCCAGTCGTCCACACTCCCCGTTTATGACCCTCTCCGCCTTGCTCTGGTGTCCGGCAGATCCACAAATGGTCACACACGTACTTTGGCCTGCCGTGGTACGTCACCCTGTTACAGGACTGCCACGTGATCCTGCCGCGACGCCACCACCGAATCCACCACGTGGCGCCGCACGAGACCTACTACTGCATCACCACCGGCTGGCTGGACGCGCCTCTGGAGCGGATTCGATTCTGGTCGCGGCTGGAGATGGTGGTCCACCGGCTCACCGGCGCCGTGCCTCGGGATGACGACATGCGCTGGGCTAACAAGCGCACGTAATTGGCCGCTGCTGCAGGGGATGGGACTCGTCGTTGCTGTGAGTATAGGTGTTGTCGTCTTTGGAAGTACGCGGAGGGGTAGTGAGGCGGTTAGGAGCTTTGGCGGAGGGATGGGACAAACGGTGCTCTGCTGGCGACATGAATGCGGGATTACGGTCAGGACTGTGATTGAATCGACCAGGGCACTGCGAGGAAATGTGCGGCTCCAAACCGTGTGTGTGTGAATGAGTCTTGTAACTTGATGGATCATGTGGTATGTCATGCGCCGCTTCTCTTTACTGAGATGGCTTTGAAATCATATCCTGGGCGACTCTGTGTAGCAATAGATCAATGTTCGATGGCGCTAGACCGGGTTGGTGCAGAGTTCTCGTGAACCTCACCTGGAGGGCATGGAAGACTACAGTATTTACAAAGCATTGATGTGGAGAGCCCGATTTACGGGACCCTGCCGAAACCAAACGTGTTGTATTTATTATTTATTTAACTTTGACTTTATTGCTATTGAAAAATATCGTTGAAAAACGTCTGGTTTTGCTTGGGGTAATCGCTTTCTTTAGAACGGAATGGGATGAACCATTGACAGAATCCTTGTCACCTACTCGCTTGTGAACGTCATCGAGCAATCGGTCTGTATTGCGCTGGTTTTTATGTGAAGTAATCCCTGGGTGGGACATGGCAGCTTATTTTATTTCCAAACATGAGACCAACGGCCGCGGCTCGGCTTCGGTTGTGATGGAAATGACTCCGTAGGATAATAGCGAACGGTAGCGGAGGTGGTCATCAGCTCCTGAATTTAGAGTAGGCCTTTAGTGTATGTTTCCGATGGACCTGTTTTGATTGAAGATTCATTGCGTTTATTTTTAGCTGTGCATGTTTACTTACAGTTGAATTGTGATCGGGTCTGGGGAAAGTGCGCACCACCATATTCGTAGAGTGAAGATGCTTTTGCATGGCGCCGGGCGTAGTCTCATCTCGGAATCGCTTGTGGTCACACACGTGTGCCTTTGCATTATGAATAATACCCCAGATGTTTTTATTTAACCACCGCGTTGATGCCTTTGTAAACACTGAACCGAGACCTCTTTTACATGGATTGCGGCGACGCCTGTATGTCCACCAGTACACGGAAACCGCCAGTGAAATTATCTGCTTCTTAGTTACTCTTCTTGTAACCGTTCTATCTCATGCATTTTAAGTCTGAGGAAAACATCATGGAGTTCTTTCCTGCGAAACCACTCCTACGTCACTTATCATTGCGCCCCCCCCCCATCACTGTCCAAGGGCAGACTTAATAGTGTTGCGGCTATGAAGACAGACTATGTGGGAATGTTCCTGAGACAGGCTGGCGTGCTGTAGGACATTTGGGATGACGGTCGCCGTCGATGCTGAGATATTGCCGACCACCATTTTCAGGCCTGGTGCGCCTGCTCAGGTGTTTGTGTAGCCGCGGCACCGTCGTTTCGGAGGTGTTTTACATTTGAAGGGTTCGACCTGCAGGCTGACAGAATTTAATGTAAAGGCGCGTGGGAGTGACCCGAAACCCTGAAGAGATGATAGAAGACATTACAAGAGCTAAAATACCTAAAACCCATCCGAGAAACCCACCCTTCAGACAAAATAGCAAATAACAATAGACCACAAAATTTGAAAGGCTCTAAAAACGTCTGAGACCTAAAAGACAAGCTAAAATACTTATGACCCCATCTAATAACCTAAAACATCCAACACGGATAAGACAAGGTAAGAGCCAAGAGAGGCTAAAGTGTAGGTAAAGGTAAGCGCAACGTTTCGATCATGGACCCCTCGCCTATCAACAAGGGGTTTCAAGAATTTTAGCTTCTCCTTTTCAGCCAGACGCTTTTTGAGCCTTTTGTATTAATGCTGCCTATTTTAGAGTGGTCAATGCTTGAAGGGTGGTTTTTTCGGGTGGGTTATAGGTATGCTAGCTCTTTCTGTCTGTCTTCTGCTTTGTCATCGTTTTGGGTTTTTGGGTCTCTTCCAAGACTTTGCGATATATGATACCTTACCTTCAGCAGGCTTTTCCAAAACCTATTATTTAACATGCATGCTTGTTTCACAGCGAGCAAAACTTTTTGGCCTGCATTTTTTACGTCATCAGGGAACTAATTCCTTGAATTTCCATCTATTGCGGGTGCACCAATGTCTTCGTGGCGTTCTTTGTTGCATGATGCAAATATTAAACTTTGGCATTGCTTATCTCCGGTAGTTGTGCCTTTTTATTTCCCATGAATGTCTCGGTTGTTCATTCAGGCCCGAAGCTCACTATTCTTTACTGAAGTTATGATGAGTAATCGTTCCAAAAGTCGGCAGCAAATCATGTCTCTTCCACTTTGTCTAACATGTATGGTATTTCATAGAGCGCTAACACTTGACTGCAAGAACGCTATGTTCTCTCTGGAACAGTCCAGCGTTCTGCGCAACCGCGTTCTCTACATGTGGCCCAATTTTTGTGATACACTGCCGAGGTTGAAGTACGTTTTATTCCAAGCGTCGGTGAAAAATTCTTCCTGAAGCAGGTGCTTTCAAAATGAGACTGTGAAATCAGCAAAGAAGTAATTAAATATAGAACACTTGGAGAATATTTTTCTTCGATTCATCTTGACTGCACACACGTACTCGATGTATGTTCCTGAAACGAAACGAACGCTTCGAATGCATGCTATCCGAAACGAGCTGGCTGCGGCGCTGTGGCTACAGTGCACCGAGACGGTCGGGAACCCACTGTGGATGTTGCCAGATCAAAATATTGTTCGGTGTTTGTGGCATCGCGCTCGTGTCTGAGTGGCTTCATGTATCATCGTATCAGACAAATCGCCTGCACTGCATAGGAAACACGTGCATTCTAGCGCGGCTGCGGGTTCACTAGCCTTGTATCAACTGTTCTGAAAGAGTGGATATTTGTGGGGCAGTCGGGAGGAAAAGTGTCTGCGCGGCAACTGAACCCGAATTGTTCCGAGAATCCAGTGATCAGCCCGACTCTCCTAGTTTGCACTACCACTTGTTGCTTGTTTAAGCTAGACAGCTGTATTCCTATGCTGCGGGTTGTTTTGATTGTCTGTCTCGGCCGAAAGTGTGATGAATGTGCTTTTGTAATCAGCGCACTCTGCTTTTCGCGGAAACTATTTTGAGATGAAACGTCCCATCCAAGAAGCTGATGTTTTCGGCGCGTGATTTTTCGTAACGTTTAATAAATTGCTACAAACTCGTTCGGAATGTTGGCCTTGTGCGGTGTCATCAATCACCTCTCGCTGCAATGCAAGTAATTTCGGTGAATCCTCATTCATATTCTAAGAGTTCAGGCATCCAATTTTGCCACTGGATTGGGAATTACTAGCGTTGCCACTCGACTCGGAATTAATAGGCATTGCTACTCGACTCGGAATTACCAGCATCGCCACTCGACTCGACATTACCGAGTGAACGCGCTTGCACAATAGGTGGGGTCGATTTAACGATGGCATTGCCTTATTCCCACAGTTTTATAGCGGCGTTGCCTTTTCATCCTTATACCCCCGCCCCCCACGCGTAACGGACCTAGGTTCCATGGCCAAACTGCGATTAGTATCAGACTGCCAATCCACTCCGTCAATGACTATTTCCCCGGCACTGTAGCGCGATCTGTGCTGAAGTACTGGTGAAATTACACTTTGGCAATCAATGACTCCTTGATTATCCTGATCGGCTGTCGCGTCCGGATCGTATTTTGCCCATGGAAACTAATTCATGGTCGCAAGCGGCATCGGCCGTGGATTATGCGTGTCCCATCCTCCTCCGTGCCACTCTTTTGTCTGTAATTTGTCTTCCACCAGCCATTTGTTGCGCGGGGCGGGGAGCTGTGCGCGAGCTGTCCAGCGGCAGTAATAACGTGCTCCGCCGCAGGGCCCGGGCGTGGGAGAAACACCCCTGCCGTGTCTGCTGTCGATAAATCGAATGTCGTCGGTCATCCCTGATGGACAGTGTGACAGCTTACGAGTCATTGAGCTATGTCCTTATGGGCTAGTGAGGCGACGGAGGAGCGGCCAGTACTGATCAGGCCATCCTCCGGGGCGCAACCACGCCGGACCAGGGGGCGCCGTCGGCGGAACTTCAGACGTCAGTGACGCGCCCCGCGGAGCAACTCAAATCGGCGAGAGGAGCCTTTAACGCGATTGTAAAAACGGTAGGGATGATAACTTGAGTGGAGTCTCCAGAGACCCGTTGGGTGGTCTTTAGTATGCTCTCAACGGTACTTTGGTAATCGTGTGGTGCGCAGGAGTCGTGTGCAGCGCGATGGAGTCATTCGGAGGTCTCTTGTCGCTGGGTGCCAACTGGTCCTCCGCCGCCGAGGAGAACTCACTGGTCGATCGACCGATGCGCCTTCTGGCTCTGCACGATCCGCCTTACGTGAGGATCTCCCAGTTGAGCAACGGAACTCACGTGTTTGAAGGCTACCTGGTGGATATGTGGGAGATGATAGCTACCCAGTTGGGACTGCAGTACTACCTTGTGGCTTCTTACGAGACCAACTACGGCAGCGTGGACGAGAACGGAACCTGGTCCGGCCTGGTGGGGCATCTGGCCTACAAGAGGGCCGACATGGTGCTCTCGTGGTTCCAGCTGCGGCAGGACCGCTCCAGGGTGGTGGACTACCTGGACATGGTACCCGTGGAGACGGACCAGTACAGCTTCTACCTGCTGCCCAGCTCGGGCGAAATCCCGCGCATCACGCCGGCAATGTTCAACGCGCTGCTGAAGCCGCTGCATCTGCATGTGTGGTGGGCACTGGTGGCCTTCCTGGTCGTCACCTCTGTTGTCCTCTACCTCACACTGAGGTGTGGCCGCAAACGTTCCGAAAGTAAACTGGAAACGCTTGAAACATCGTGGCCTTCGTGCCTGCTCTCCAGCTTCATGACGCTTGTCAACCAGGCCTGGGCACACACGCCCTTTTCTATACCCGCTCGCACCGTCACCATTTTTAGCTGGGGCCTTGGTATCCTGATATATGCCAACTACACGGCCAACCTCATCTCCTACTTAACCTTCTCCACAGTGGCTAAACCCATCGATACACTGCAAGAGTTCTCCGAACGCCAGGACTGGGTGTTCGCCATCGAACCCGGAATGGGCATCCTGAACGACTGGAAAGTTAATCGGGACCCCTATGTTCGCGAGCTTCATCGACGATACGAGGAACACGACCGCACACTCATGCTGAACAACCTCTCCGATGCATTCATGAGTCGGATCCTCCAGCCTCGCATCCTCACTTACATGGATTTCAGCCGCACCTTCAAAATCATCGGCACGAAAACCTGTCCGATGGTGCCGCTGAAGGACACGCTGCCCCCGCGACAGAACAACTACTTCATCATGGCGCAGGGCTTGGAGAGCACCCACCGAGCCATCAACAGGGTCATGCAGGAGATGGAGCAGACGGGGATGGTGCAGCGCCTGCGGGATTTCTGGGGAGTGAGCGTCGATCGCAGCCGCTGTCCCGTGCCCTCCGGCTTCCGCGAGTTGTCCTTTGGCGAGCTGTTCGCTGTCCTGACGTTGGTGCCGGCAGCCGTCGTGTCCAGCGTCGTCATCCTTCTGTGCGAGATGGCGTGGTTCAGGTGTACGGCGCTGGAGCGGCGCGCCAAGCGGGCGGTGAAGCTGTTGGGTTCCGACTATAGCCTGGAAGATTACCAGAGCCGCTGAAACATGCGGTGGTGGTGTCTTCATTACACCGGTCAGCGTCTGATCATCACAGAAGAACGCAAGATTTACACTGCCATTTCGGCTTGTCGCAGTCCATGTCGCAGGGGGAGAGATGATTATAACAGAGATTGGGACCGACTCTCCAACTACTACATCATCACGAACAGAGGTCGCCAGTTGTGAAGCAAGCAGAGCAGGCTGCTCCTCGCCAAATCTCTACAAACCCTATCATTTATAGAAGCGCTGCAGAACCGTTGAGCCACAACTTCATGCGTAGCTGGCTAGTGAGTGGTCAGTGTGTATGGTGGCTGTAAAATATGCAGGCGCTCGATGCGTTACAGCACACTGAGTTTCTTGTCTGTGGGACAGAACTGGGGTCAAACCACAGCAGTATGGGTCTAATTGACGGATCCGACTTTTTTGCCAGTATTTACAATGATTCAGCTAAGATAGGTGAAATTGATATTTGAAAACGAAGGCAACAGCACCCACCATTTGTAAACAGGCAATTGTAAAACAGGGATTGTATTCATGTTCAATACGGTACATTTTCCGGCAAACACTGCATCGTACTCTACACGCACAGCTCATTTAGTTTAAAACAACCAAACCAGCATAAGCTAACCCGTAAGGAGGGCGTTCGACACAACGAAATGACTCAATAAACAGCATGATGCCACATCTCCATTATGGAAAGTATGCCTCGTAAATTCCGAGAGAACCGCCATGGCGCTGAATTGGTGCCTCCGCTTTGCAGATCTCCCAGGGAGGAAAGCCCGTAGCTCCCTAGGCGCCCCAGCTATCACAGACTATACACTATGTGCGGCACCCACTCTACCCGCCCCAACAGAACACAACACAATCCAGCCATAAGTCGTAAAAACTCTAAAATGGCAGGCCGCCTCGCCTACCCACAATTGCGCAGCAAAGTCCCCGACAAACAGCTTTAATGGTAGGAAGAACACAGGGTTAGTACAGCGAAATATGCAATAGTGCGGCCGTACATCATAGGCTTTCAACAAGCTCGGCTATTTGTCCCGTCTATTATGGTTGCTAGTTTGATTGGAAGCCGCGTGAAGAAACGATCAGCGACCAGTGAATCAGGCGGCATACATAGAGGGCGACGCAACAGTGGTGGCAGCAGCGGCAGGCGAGCGCATGGAATGAGACGGCCCCCTACCGGCCGACACCAGGCGAAGGAGTCGCAGGACACGCGCCTCCGATCAACGGCACGGTCACAGGCCAACTCCACAGCACGCGCGCCACAACTAGGCATTGACTGGCGGCTTATTCATTGCACGCGAGGCAAATGAACGCACAGACTGGTTCACTAATGTATGGTGGTATCATAATAGCCCCAGAAGAGTTGGTAATAATTTTTCTATGTCTATCCATAGAAGAACGTAACCCCAGCGATAATGTTTGGAGAATGGGGTCTTCTTGAAAGGTCCCAGAGTGGAGAGGGAGACAGTTCGTAAAAATCCAGCCAAATACTTGCCTTATTTTTCGTACCAAAAAGCACACTTAACATCCGCACTGGAGAGGGGTCTGGCACTGACACGCATTGGAGGGGGGTATGGTAGGCCCCCTGAGATCTCGGAAACCATGGGACGTCAAAAAACGCCATTTGGGGGAGGTGAGAATGGGGGCTGTGGTAATCTAAATTATAGCAGGCTTTCATTGACCAAGATCAGTATCTTGAAGGTCAAACGAGGTCAGATATGTCAAATCTCGACCGTGCTGGGGACCTATTGGGAAATGCTGTAATTATGAGGGAAAAAGTCGGGAATATACCAAAGGTGGACCAAGGTCATAGAGGGGAGGGCCCAAATAATATTTCTAGGGAATTTGTGGTCAAAGTCAATAATGGTTGTTAACCCATGAAGTCACAATATGGTATATTCCCTATAATGCACACTATCACTGGTACTACAGCAGCTGTTAGGTTAACTACGACGTCATAGCATAATATACATCATACTGGTAACGCCATTTGACGGGAAGCACCAAGGCCAATGACCTTAAAATGGTGGTATGACCTTCACCTGAGACCTTTGACCTTGGCCTTGTGAGGTGACCTTAAAATATAATCTCGTTTATGCGACATTGTGACGTCACCACTCGATCTCCAGTGGAGGCATACTGGTTCGACCGTGCGATCTCAAAATGTAAGACAGATTTTAAAAGCCTGTAGGTAAAAATATTTCGACCGATTTTCTAATCAATTTTTAGCCAATCAACGAGCCGTTGAATTCTCTCAAATGCGGCCGAGTACCGTGTTCGGCTTAGAGCGTTTCCCCGGCCACCTCGGAGAAATAGGTTGGGGGAGGGCTCCGAGGCCGCCTCCAGTGCGCGTGTTAAGCTGATACCTGGAGTATTGTGCATACAGTTCTGGCACAGGCTCGGTCAAGTCCACGGTGAACACTCGTCGTCAAATCCGGCCATTGGTATCAATACAATACTCCAGATTCCCGTACGGCGTGGTTATCGTCAATCAGCCCAGGAACAAAATAACTGATGACGCCTGGACCTCCTAACCTCGCTGTTAAAACCGGCTCAAAGTGAAGGCCCATGTATCTGGAACATGTTGGGATCACAACCAGCAGTATGCATATACCGGATATCTCACACATGGTTCAAGACGCGGCACACTAAAATGAAACATTTTCCACGTTTAGCTTATCCCATCTGCCCACGCGGTTGCATAGACCAAAGCACACACACACACACACACCGGCTTGGTCCCGACGGACCGTGCGCCGTCCATTGTTCATACAACGCGCCATCACTCACAGTTTACTCTCACTCAGCGGCAGCAGCCCCAGCAGCAGCAGCAGCCCGCCACCTCAGGAGGCGGCCTGATGGGAGGTGTCCGTCTCCACGCCGTGCGCGAAGATCAGCACCAGGCCCGGCTCCAGGATCATGTCCTCGTTCATGTGCTGGTTCTCGCAGGCCATCACCACCACCGCCTGTTTGCCGGGGATGCGCCGCGCTGCATAGTTCTCGTAGTGGCGCCGGTTGGCTTGCCGCGTCTCAAGCGTGGAGAGGCCTGCGCCGAACAATATCCACTGACTTGAACAAGTCAGACGCGAAAAATATGACTAGTTTTCTTTAATTTTCGCAGAGAAACTTGTACGAAAATTTACTTTAGACACGACCACAGTTGGAGTTGAATGGTATTTACAAGCTGATGAGACAGCTCGGGTGTTGATCTTTGACATAGTCTGGGAAAACGGTGGCGCCACATGACACATGAGTGCGACAATGGGCGGCTGACAGCTGACGTCACGCCTCCGAGGCACACAGAAGCTCACTGATACGCATAGCTCGTGAACGCCAGACTCGCAGGGGTGGTAAAAAGGTAGCCAAACAAAGAAAATGGAAGAAAATATTCGCTGAAAAACTGGTATCAGTCGAAACTTCCGTACATATATAATTTTTTGTCAACTTACTTGACTAAGTCAGGTATCTTATTTCCACGCTCCCCCTCTACCGAATAATACAACCCAGGGGTAGAGCACCCTGGCTCGGTCGCTAGCGCCGTCTCTGTTCGCGCCCCCTGCAACGTTGCCGACACTTTACCGGTGGGCCAGCGGCGCTCGTGCGAGTTGTCCATCAGCTCCTCCAGAATGTGGGGCGGGGAGCCAGACTCGGACAGGGAACGCCGGATCACAACCTGCACAGGGTCACAGAACGGGCGTCAGACCCAGAGCGGAGTCACAGAACGGTCATCACAGCCAGAGCGGGGTCATAGCACGGGCGTCAAACCTAAAACAGGGTTATGACACAGCCACCAGAACCAATAGGGGCGCTGAACCTCGATCCACGCAAGAAGAGTCAGTCACGGCACAAGCAGGTATGGCGAGATCAGAGGTGAGCTGAGAAAGCTCGCATATCAGAGGAAACTACGAGGGCCGTAGCTGAAAATGGTTGGACAATTATCTTCGCAGTTATATCTATACTAGCTCGGACATACCTAAATAATCCAAGTATTATAACATAACTTTTATTTATTTTCTGCATTCATGTCATAAGCTTGATAATTGGACTTGCTATAGAGCATATCTACGTCTATGCCTATCTCCCTAAAATAGGTTCTTAGGCACCCCTTAGAACCAAAGCATAGTGTACTTTACTACACAGCCGACGGCTCTCGTCACGTTAAGAGATATGCTGAACCTGCAGTTAGATACGGTAGGGTACAGGGGTTCCAAGGTAGGGCCATCAAAGGTAGGGTACAGGGCTTTAGCTGATACCACGCCTCTTAGAATGAAATACGCTGTGGAGGTATGTGGGTCTATTTCATTTGATTCATCTTTAGTACGCTGAACGCTTGACATAAATCACAGACAGGGATTGTCACCATGCTATTTTCACATTTGAATGGATACACAAATGTGCGATGAAATGTGAAAGAGCAAAACATGGAATATCCAAGACTCCAATTGAAAGGCTAAGAGAACGTGCGATGGATCTTACATTACGTGTTAATCCTTTATCATGTCGATTCGCTACATCAGAGCTATAGCCAACAGTTAACCTGACACACAACATTGGTAGCATAGCAACATAATTGAAACGGTTTGGCTGGGATATTAAACACCACTATATCCACCCGGCATCCAACGCCAGCAGACCACACAGTCATATACTCTGTTCAATGGTTTTCATTGGCACATGCTCGACAAATTATTCAAGCATATCGCCACAGAAAATGATTTGTGGCGGAATGGATCATCAACGAGGGGAGGGTAGACAAATGACACGAGACCAATCCGAACATACAGATAAAGTTTTTAATTTTATTATATGTAGCACAGTGGCGTAGCCAGGATTCGGCCAAGGGGGTTCGACTACCGTCGGGGGGCCCCCAGGCTGGGGGGCCCTTGGTAGTCAGGACCCATCTTCTATATGTGTCGTATAATATTTTGGCATTATAACATTTACACGACGGAAATTGTTCTATCCCTTTTTAAGTGTTTGTTATTATTTTGTTTATAGCTTGATGTTTCTCGATCCGACCAACTGTTGGTAAATTTAGGTTACCAAATATCAAGGCTGGCCCATACCTATATATGACAGCGTGGCATTAATAACAGTTTTCTGGCACATTTCGGGAAATCAAATGTTGCTGCGTGCATGATGTTAAACCTGATTTTACCTCAATGCACTCTGGTAATCAGGTATGAAGTCATTGAAGGTCAGTCGTTTTGAGTACGAATAAATGGTCTTTTACGGAAAAAATTACAAATTTTTTCCGGGTGTCGAATTCATGAACTCTTTAATCAAAAAGTTTCCAAAGAAATGAAAAAAGAATAAAAATACAAGGGATATGGTGGAAGGTGGTGTGTTCTGGACGTCATATAACGTCTGTTCCGCGGAAAGATCCTGATGAATTCACCACAGTTACTTTCTTACCCTTGCTATGTTGTAAATGAGCAAATTATCAAAACAATAGGCGCCTGAGATAACTATCACCTTGGATTAATCTGTCATTGTTATTTTAAACCTTTCATACCTATTTTTCTTTTTGGGATTATGCTCATCAATGTGTGTCATTTTCCTTGTTTGTCTGGTTTCCTACGAAAATATTTGAAAGTTGTTTATTTCAGAATATTTAGGATAGTACTTATTGGGACTAAGCTAACAGATTGAAAACCAGCTGAAGTTCCAAATTCCCTGTTCGATTTGCTATTATGGATGCTAAAATTAGATTAATTTTTGCCTTTCCTTCAGTAATGGTGCCTGATCGACATGTTTCAATTTGTCTTTTTGGTACGCAATGGGAAAATACAAATTTTTCCGAGGCATATGATTTTCGAAAATCTTCTTTGAGCCTAGGATCTCAAGCGATATCTCTGGATTCTATTCTAAAATCTAAAAGAAATGGAAAGGAAAAAGGACGCTCAATGAAAAGGATATATGAGTGTGCCCCAGATGCTATATAAAACCTATACCATGGACGGTCCTACTGATGAAACCGCTCACTTACTCCTCCCTAGCCATTGTTTGGAGATCCCGGGGGTTTGGGGAGATGAGTTCCTCCTTGGACTTTAGGTCTCTGATAGGCTTTGTACAGGGCTTGTATTGCTATGCCAGTGTTAAGCCATCCAGGACCATCACCCACCGCCACCGCCACCGCCCCGCCCCCCTGACCCCTGGCTCGAGCAGAGATCTCAAGGGGCCTAGCACTTGACACGGCGCCGAAACCAGTATCTGGGACCCCCGAAAACAACACTTTTCCAGCAAATCAGTACTAACGTCCCCCAACGCCCTCCTTACACTAGAACTGAAAGGTCCTCTGCAAATAACTCGGGCTTCCGAGATCAGTTCTTGGGGAACCTGAGACTAGCTCTGGAGCCGCCTAAGACCAACACTTGGCGGTACTCACAAGGTTAATTTCCGGCCCCTCTCCCGATCAGATCTCAGGGAGTCTCTGATACTGATTCACGGCGCCTCTTGACCAAAATTGTGGACTCCTGAGAATCTCTCGGGGCTCCCTAGATTAGTTATCGGCAGCACCTCTGGGCCTATTTATCGGGCCCCCCAGATTTGCCCTGGGGGAGGGGGCTGAGACTGACTCTCGGGGCCATCCAGATAAGCTCTTGGGGGTCCTTGAGGCTGTCTCTGGGGTGGGGCGGGGGTCTGGGAATGACTTCCGAAAGCCCTCTGAGACTAACCCTGGGGCGCCCCTGAGACTAACACTCGAGGAGGGAGGCGTGGAAGCACCCCTGAGACTGAGTATTTGGCACGGCACTCCTGAGACTGCCTCTCGGAAGCCTAGATTAGCCCTCAGGGGCCTAAGGCTAACTCCGGGCCGTGAGACCATAATTCGGGAGCACCTCTGGGAATTACTCTCAAAGCCCCAAAATTAGCTCTTGCACAAACCGGAGACTAGCTCCCGGGAGCACTCTGAGACTAACTTTTAGGTGCTCCTGAGATTGACTCTCGGGGCCTCTTATGCAACAACTAGGGGGGACAGCCTCAGGCTAAATCTCGAGGGTTCCCAAGATTACCCCTCGGGGGCCTCCTGAATCAGCACTCTGCGGATCAAATGAGACTAACTCTCGGACCCCAGATTAACTCCCGGGGCCACATAAAGTAAATATTGACTCCTGAGAGAGACGCCCGTAAGACTATGGGACCAAATATCGGGGTCCTCTGAGACTGACTCTCGGGGTCCCCTTGACCGACTCTTGGGGTTCGAGACTGACCCTCATGGAGCCCCTAAAATAGACTGTCGCGGGGCCCTGAGAGCCACTCTCTGGGGGACCTGGAACGAGCTCGGCCCCCTGAGACCGATTCTCGGGGCCCCTGAGACCGACTTTCGGGATCCCCTGAGACTAACACTCAGGGACCCCGAAATCTACTTTGGGGGTCTTGAGACTGAACCTCAGGGCGGGGCCCTGAGGCCGACTCGGACGCCCTGAAAACGAATCTTCAGGGGCTTCTGAGACTGATTCTGGGGGCTGCGTGATCAGAGAATACTTGCAGTGGTTCAGATTGGCCCAAAGGGGGTCCTTGAACTCCTAGGACCCCTTGGCTAGCCACTGCATCCACAATTCGGGGCCTGCTGGGATCAGCACTTGGAGGCCCCTGAAAGCATTGCTTCCCCCGATACCAATAGTCCGGAGCCTCTGGATACTGATGCGCGGGCTCCTAAGACCAAGCTCGGGGTTCCACTTAGATCAGGTTCGGGGGCACCCTTAGGCCCATGCTTGCGCTTTTCTCAGGATTAACTAGACACCGTTGTTCGGGGGTCCCCAGATCAACATTCGGCCCCGAGACTAATGCTCGGTACTCTGGAGCCCCTCGATACCAATGCTCGGGGACCCTGAGCCCAAGCCTGGGCCCCTGAGACCAAACTCTGGGTCCCATGGGGCCAATTCTCGTGCCTTGCTCATAAGTCCCCTCGATATCGATAGTCGGGGGCACCCCGAGATCAATATTGTCCCCCCACCTCCCGAGATCAACGTTCGCTGCTCCGGAGCCATCGATACCAATGCTCGGGGATCCCTGAGACCAGCTCTGGAGCCCCTAAGACCAAGATCGAAAGGCCCGTGAGACCAAGCTCGGGGCCCCGAGACAAGCTCGGCCCCTGATGCCAAGCTTGGGGCCCCTAAGACCAAGCTTGGGGCCCCTGAGACCAAGCTCGGGGCACCTGAGACCGAGCTCAGGGCTCCCCCCGAGATCCATGTCTGGTTCCCTATAGTCTCGATACCGATGATCAGGGGCCCCTGAGACCAAGGTCCCCTGAGACCAACCTGAGGGCCCTGAGACCGAGCTCGGGGGCCCCCAGAGACCGAGCCCGGGGACCCCTGAGACCAAGCTCGGGGGGCCTCTGAGACCAAGATCGAAAGGCCCGTGAGATTAAGCTCGGGGGCCCCTGAGACCGAGCTCAGGGGACCCCCGAGATCCATGTTTGGTACTCTGGAGCCCTCGGTACCGATGACTGGGGCCCCCTGAGACCGAGCTCGGGGCCCCCTGAGACCAAGCTCAGGAGGCCTGTGAGACCAAGCTCGGAGGGCCTCCTGAGACCAAGCTCGGAGGCCCCTGGGACCAAGTTCGGAGGTCCCTTGAGACAAAGCTCGTGCCCCCCCCGAGATCAATGTTCGGTACTCTGGAGCCCTCAATACCGATGATCGGGGGCCCCTGAGACCAAGCTCGGAAAGCCCGTGAGACCAAGCTCGGGGGCCCCCTGAGCCCAAGCTCGGGGGGCCCCTGAGACCAAGTTCGGAGGTCCCTTGAGACCATGCTTGGGAGCTCCCTGCGACCAAGCTCGGGGGCCCATGAGACCGAGCTCGGGGGCCCCTGAGACCAAGATCAGGGGGGCCCGTAAGACGAAGCTTGGGGCCCCCTGAGACCAAGCTCGGAGGTCCCTTGAGACCAACCTAGGGGGGCCTGAGATCGAGCTCGGAGGGCCCCCTGAGACCAAGCTCAGGGGGCCCCTGAGACCAATGCTCGTGTTTTCCAGTGCATAAGGTCAGCCCAAGGGGGGGTCCGCGGACCCCAAGGACCCCCCTTGGCTACGCCACTGATGTAACATAAATTTTAGGAATTTTATTATATGTAGTATCAAGGTGATAATGAAACAGGGCACTAAAGAGTATAGACTGTCTTAGCTCGGCAAAAATCGTTTGCTCCTATTTAGTCTGATCAAAATAGCCATCATCCGACGGATATGCTTCTTGGACTGGGGTCGCGGACTTCCTCTCACCTTTCTTTCACTAATTACAAATATTCTGCCAAAGTATCTAATAAGCTGCAACGTGAGGCCATTAAATACCACAGTGTAAGGGGCACATGACCATATGATTTGTCACCTTGTCACCCAGAAATCAACAGCCAAGAAAACTTCAGATGTTTTAATCGACTTCAATCTTGCTCTTTTGGGAAATCAATGCATTTTACCCGTTTAACAAAACAGATGCTTCAAGCCCGAAAAGAGGGATATGAGGCATTCCCCACTCTTTGGTCAACGCTCATGCTGCTAAGGTCTTGTCTCAGTCTCGAAAAGGGCGCAATGTGGGTCATTGTTACGAGCATGCAATGCAATCGACGGCGCATCTCACCAAACTGTCGTGGAATTGCCAATTGTTAGGTCATGACGTTTTCAATATACACCAAACTGTCACGTAGAAGTGATGAGAGTTCCTAAAATGGCATATTTATGAGCAATACATATATATTTTCGCGCACAATGAAACAATAAGAAGATAGACATTCATCACGGCTACCTATAGAGAACGTCGGTCTCCTACTGAGAGCAGAGATTCGGTGACCGTCACTCCTGCACTATATATAGTGGTATAAGCCCGTTCCGACAACATGACAGCACGCAGATAAATGGCAGCGTTGGAAAACTTCCATTATCTGGCAGCGCACGGAGTGGGCGGTGCCATTTTCACATGAGATCTGTCATGTATGCCTATTGCGGATCGATATGTTCACCGCAGTAAGTTAACAAGAACAGTTGGCTCGGGGAATAGGCTTTGATATTCAAAAGGAACACAAGCTCCATGAAAAGCATGACGTGCGTTTCAATATCAGACTATCTCGATACTTGACCGATGTGATTTTTACCGTGGTTTTTAACACCATCTCCGTTGTTGTACAACCTGTTGCTAAAAAGGGCTTGAGTTTGGCGCTGAAAATTGGTTGCACGTTCCACAAATGCCATTTTACCAGCCCGATACGAATACTAAATATAAACCAATCTGTGAATAAACAGAACAGAGCCAGCCCAACAGGGATACAGCACCGCCGCATCAAAGGTTCGGCCACGGTTTCCAGGTGTCGCTAGTGACAATGCCGACCGAGACATGACGCGCACTAATGGCTGAACACTAGGCGAGGAAGCTCTGTTCTAGTGCTTGGCTTGGACCTGAAAACCTCCTTTAGAATTTGCGACGGCACAAATAATTCCGGGAAAAGAAACATTTGTCTCCACTTTAGCGCATTAACACACAGCCTCTTTTGTTGGCACACAATGTAACATACAGATCCCCGTTTCAAAAATAAATTCACACGACTAAACCTTCACCCTCCGCTGCTCCCACCGACACCCCATGTTGTATCCCCGGTGCTGCCCCATTTCCCACCTTGAGAACGGCGTCTGGTGTGGAGATCATGCCGCCCCAGCGGGTGACACGGGCGCGCGGCAGCGAGCCGGCCCACCGCACCACCTCGTCCTGCTCCATACGGTCAGCCAGAGTGCGCATGCGCGGGTCGCTGCCGCGCATCGCGTGCATAAACTCCTGCCGACCGGAACAGCGCGTGTGATGTCGTGGACACCCAAGGAGACTATCTATCACACCCCGAGTGTATTCGAGTCAGGACATTGTAGCTTACTAGTATTGAGCTAAATGCACAATGCTCAATAACCAAGCGCTTCAGGGAAACTTGACACTAGAGCACGAATACGTCTAATGATGCTCATGCACACCAGGGAGAGTTGGTAACGAAAACCAGAGTTAGAAAGACCGCTTAGTGGAAGGACTTCTCTCGCCGACTCGCCAATCCAAGCCATCCATTGTCTGTCAGAACCGATCACAGTGCGGCGGTCTTGAACAGGCTGGTTATGAGAATTCCTCCTGGAAACAATACCAGATGGAACAAGGTCTCCCTTGACCACAACACGCCGCGGTGGAACCACAGCGCGTTGGTGGTCCCGGCTTTTTTGACGAGGTGGAGCTCCCTCCGCCGTTGGCTTACTTTGACAAGGTGGAGCTCCCTCCGCTCTTGGCTTACTTTGACAAGGTGGAGCTCTCTCAGTTGTTGGCTTACTTTGACAAGGTAGAGCTCCCTCCACTGCTGGCTTACTTTGAAAAGGTGGAGCTCTCTCAGTTGTTGGCTTACTTTGACAAGGTGCAGCTCCCTCCGCTGCTGGCTTACTTTGACAAGGTGGAGCTCTCTCAGTTGTTGGCTTACCTTGACAAGGTGCAGCTCCCTCCACTACTGGCTTACTTTGACAAGGTGTGAGCTCCCTCCTCTTCTGGCTTACTTTGACAAGGTTGCGAGCTCCCGCCGCTTTTGGCTTACTTTGACAAGGTGGAGCTCCCTCCGCTGTTGGCTTACTTTGACAAGGTGGAGCTCTCTCAGTTGTTGGCTTACTTTGACAAGGTGCAGCTCCCTCCGCTGCTGGCTTACCTTGAAAAGGTGGAGCTCCCTCCGTTGTTGGCTTACTTTGACAAGGTGGAGCACCCTCCGTTGTTGGCTTACTTTGACAAGGTGGAGCTCCCTCCACTGCTGGCTTACCTTGAAAAGGTGGAGCTCTCTCTGTTGTTGGCTTACCTTGAGAGGGTGGAGCTCCCTCCGCTGTTGGCTTACTTTGACAAGGTGGAGCTCTCTCAGTTGTTGGCTTACTTTGACAAGGTGGAGCTCCCTCCACTGCTGGCTTACCTTGACAAGGTGGAGCTCCCTCCGCTGTTGGCTTACTTTCACAAGGTGGAGCTCCCTCTGCTGCTGGCTTACTTTGACAAGGTGGAGCTCCCTCCGCTGTTGGCTGATCTGAAACTTGGTCTCGCTGATCTCCTGCTGGAGGGCGCTGATGGTCTTGTTTTGCTCCATCACCACCGTCCGCAGCTCGCGCACACAGTTGTGCTCCTGAGGACCAGTAAGGTATCTATGAGAAAAGGACGCCACAGGAAGGAACGTGTCCGTACTCCTCAGGAAAGCAGAGAACACACCCCACAATTATTTACTACTAAAGGATCAGCATGGCGTCTATAGAAAAAAACAGTGGAAAGGCACACGGTTTTGCTTCTGAGGATCAGTGCGGCGTCTGACGAAGAAAAAAAGCACAACGCGTCCCGATAAAGTTGGGCTATCGAGATTGGCAGATTACATCTATGAACAAGGAAAACAGAATACAACAAAGGCACACATAAGCCTACTTGCAGCATCTTTTACGACTTCATGAAACAGTAAGTCAATGTTTATGAAAACGAAAAAAGATTTAGAGAGCAGCAGAGCATTGTTTTGCTGGGGAAAATATTCACGAACCCTGAATTCAATCCAAATCCTCCGGGAGGTGGTCGCATATAAAAAGCGAGTGCCCTGGAGCTTTACGACTCCCGAATCCTGAGGTCATATAGCGCTGCTAACTCTCATCCAATGGAGAGAGTGTTATGAGAGTCTGAAAACTTATCCATAACAACCAGCCCCACCACCTGGGATTTGAGTCCGGGTCAGCTACGTGTACGTCGACCTCGCTTCCGGAGGACACCGCATCCCCAAGATCTGAACAGAGACTTATCTGGCTACCGACCGGCTCTGCGGCCCCAGACGCCGGCTGTGGCCCGCCCTACCTTCAGCTCGTCCATGGGTACGACCAGGCCGCAGCCCTGATCACACTCGATGGGCCGCTTCGGGTTGTGCTCGCACTCCTTCAGGTGCGCCTCCAGCCGGTCCAGGTTGACGACCACGGCGCAGCCGTACTGCTGGTTGTCGCACACGATCAACAACCTGGGGGAGGAGTGGTGCGTGAGCGGCCAGTACTCACCGCTGTCCTGGATGGACCACTGGTATTGACACCGTGCTGTCTTTTATCGCATTCGGTTAGGGGTTTGATCAGGGTGACTTATTAGATGATGCACTTTTGTGGCACAACCGATGTTAGGTGCGGAACAAGAAGGTGAGATCAGGGCGAATATCTGAACAGAGAGCGACAATTCGTTCCTTGGATACATGCACGACACAATTTATCATAAGGGTAAAATCATCGAACAAAGATGAAACTTCATCGATAAAAAGGCATTGGCTGTGCTGTGCTGGCTTATGCCAAGATCCAAACCAATGGGCAATCTAGATGAATTGTCAAACCACTGAAGAAACAATAAAATGCGGACCATTTGTGTGTTTCTGACACCCATGAACAAAACACACATCAAAACACGAGCCGTGACCTGCCCCAAACCAGGCCCGGAAACAGCCAAAATCTCTAACTACAAGTAGCCATTCCAGCTCTCCCAAGCTTAAGCCCCTGGCGGACCGTCCATACCTGGCCAGCAGGTTGCGCAGTATGCGCGGCACAGGCTTCAGCTGCGGCGCCGTGATGGTCTGTCGGTCCACGGGGCAGATCTGCTGGCGCGACAGCCACTCTGTGATGCAGCCGCGGCAGAAGGCATGCTCACACGCCGGGGCCTGCGCAACACGAGATGAAGCTACAACTACTGCATGGCATCGCAGCTCATCCAATAAACGCTGGTAAGGAGTAAAATGGCGTTGGGATTGTGCCAAGGCGGCCCGGTGCAGACGGAAGATACACATCCACGCTCAACTTCAAAGTCAGATAAATTAATAAACACGTGCTGACTGTCACTTGGTCACCACAACATGGGTACTTCAGCTGGCCTTCACAGCTTAACTGGTATAAATGTGTACCCATAGTCTTCTAAGCATCCACTTGAGAGACGGACAAAGGTGCCTTATAAAATGTCCTTAACTAATTTCTTAGCATCCTCTCTCTCCTTCAGCCTGTTCCTGCTGACAATCATATCCCAGATGCGGGCTTCATTGTCAGCAACTGTATGCAGTTGCAACGTATCTTTGTCCCCAGTGTGCTACCGTATTTCGGACACAAAATTGCATACCTTTGGGCAGGGCTTCTTATTCCTGGAATCCTGACTGTGGCGCGCGACATGACTGTTAGTTCTGCACGCGACATGATAAATTATGTCAGTTTTGGGGGAAAACCGTTTCGAGTTTAGTGTCCAGGGCCCAATGTCATAGAATCTGAAGAAAAGCGGTGCAACAGATGAAATCGCCGCTCCGTTTTAACTCGCCTAAATGTGGTACATTTTCTTGTCATCTGGTACCGATATCACTTTGCCGTTAATGCCGTGTCACTTTGGGGAATAAGAAGCCTTGTTTGCGGGTACACACATGAAGCTGGCACGCCCAGGCCAGCTGACACTCTGCCCTGAGCAGCATGCTTTACACATCAGTAACACCACTGAGCTGTCACTGAAGCGATCATCATACCTGAACAGGATCCTCCAGCACCGCCGAACAGATTGGACAGATGAGCTCCTCATCGACAGTGCCTTGAAACCGGTTACTGTCGATCCCCATGTCTGTGCCTGTCAATGGATGGAAGATAGTCAGATGGCCTCAAACTCCAATCATATGAGAGAGAGAGAGAGAGAGAGAGGAGAGAGCGAGAGAGCGAGAGAGCGAGAGAGAGACTACATAGGTACAACTGATTCATTTTATGCTCTTGTCATACTTGGTTTGTCAAGGCATTTCAAAGAAGGTACATTTTTCTTATTTACCACCCCTGAAAACTAGAAAACTGCATGCATAAAGCAAATATGTGAATATTGGCAATGTGTAAATTTAAAAACCAATTATACTAAAATCCTTGAATCCTGATCCTGAGATCCTAGAGGAGGGAGATTGGGAGGTCAGGACCCCTGGATCTTAGGTCTCCCATAGGCCTTGTATAGGGCTTGTATTGTTGTGCCAGCATTAACCTATTCAGGACCAGAAGAAATCTCCAGCCTTGTGCCTGTCCTTCTTTTCTTACGTTTGTTCCTGCTTAATTTCACTAAGTAGTGGTTTTCTTAGATTAAGTATACTCAACATATGTGGGCCCTCTATTTATCTACTGTACTTATCTATTTATAAATTAACTGCGTTGATTTGTATTTGTTCCTGTCTGCTTTGTTTGCTCTTAACTTTCACTTGCTTGTAAGTGTGTTTTGGCATTAAATTTTCTGCTCAGTTCGTTTGTTCTGTTTTGTTTTTGTATCGGCTCATCTCGTTTTTGTTATGTTCTGTCAGTCTTTCTGTTTGTTATTGCGTTTTCGTTTTTCCTTTGTTTTTTGCTGTTTCTATGATTGTTGCTTCTTTGTTGGCGGTTTATGTTTTTATTTTTCTACCTATGTTGATCATCTGAAATAATCTAACTACGTGCTCGCCTGCTTCCTTTTGTTTGATTCTGTATACCCATGTCTTCCTTTTGTTGCTCCTTATTGCTTTGCCCTGCTCATGTCTTCTTTTGCTGTTCTATTCCCTTACTTCTGTTCCCTATCAATATTTAAAATGAAATAAAGAAGATGATGATGATGTCACTCCCATAACAGCTATTCTGGTACAGAAATACAATATGATTAGATAGACTGATTCAATTTAATTTAATTAGACCAAAATTGCATGGAGCCTGGGAAATTATATATTACTACATTGACAGCAACAGGGCAAAAGAAAATGGAGACATTATTAAGTAGTTATCATGAATGTCTCACAGTTTGCAGTCAGTAAAATTGTTACAAATGACATGAAATGACACATCAAAGCACAGCATCACATCACACACCAAATGACACACTAGTTGTATGCTGGACAGAACCCACAATGATTGATTGCACATGCCTAACTGGAACAGTGCATCAGAAAGCAGGTTAGTTATGGTGGTTGCATTGATTTGACGTCAGAAGCTTTACAATATTTTGGATGTAACATATTTGAAGTGAGGTTTACGTTTAGAATGACTAGAGCTTTTGTTAGTTATTGCTAATTGTTGCTAACATTTGTCGTGCATGTTGTTGTGCTCTAATTGTGGGTTTGTGTTTGCTGATACATGCTGTATACTGCCTGCCAGATGCACGCACACATTGCATCATGCATGTTGATGCTAGCTGCATGCTGAGCTGATTTATGTTAAATAAAGCCTAATACTGAGGTATTATCTGTTTGCATGAATCTGCAACAACATTGTTGTACACATTGATACCATACAGTGTATTCAGAGCAAAGCACCAGGAAAGTACACACAAGCCACGCACTCGAGGGCGCCCCTGTCGCAGAGCCCCTGAATTACGACGGGGACGCACCGAGATACGGACATTAAAACAGCGCAACCATAACACTACAAATATTGCATCCCGCAAACATCGATATCGCTGTCACCACCTTAGCTCCGCACTCAGAGAACACCGTGTCCGACGCCCAGCGACCCTGGCCGGCCCGTCAACGCACGCAGGGGGGGAGGGCCGCCAGCTCGTCCGCAGCAGCAGCAGCCGAGGGAGCGGCGTCGCGCCCGCCCGCCCGCCCGCGCAGCGGGACCCACGGGAGGTGACAAGGCGTCCCACCAGCGGACGCGACCGGCCGACCTCCAGAGACGCCCTAGAGGCTGCCCGCGCAGGGTCCGCCCAGCTCGGGCACCACAGCTCGCAACGGCTCGGGCTCGGCAGTAGCGCATTATAGGGAAACAGGATTCAGATGCTTGTCTAGCCTTGCCTGGAAAGTCTTGAACAAATATATCCCGGCCTGTCTTAAAAAAATACAATAAAATATGATGCTAATAGTCTAATGGGCTTTAGCACTCCAGTCCAAATCTTAAAAAAACATAGTATCTTAAAACTTCCCCACCTGGTTGAATTCATGCAAATCAGCTTCATGCACGAATATCTCCTCAATGAATTGCCCCAACCTCTCTCTACGCGACTATCCTTCTTTGAGCATGCACGAACTCAACGACATGTCAGGCACATACAACACTTCAACGTCCCTTTCGCTCCCACTATGTACCGAAAATTCTCACTTTTCATAACCGCCCCAAAAGTCTGGAACAAAACTGTGGCATCAAAGATTCGGAACCTAAACGATGTACCTCGATCCAAGCCGTTCTTTAAAAAAGTTGCTAAGAAAATATACACTGACACTTACGATGAGTGATGGAAATGGAAATGGGTGAGCGAACTGTGCGCTTTCCCATATTGATATCTAGCTAATTAAGCTCATAAAAATTCCCAACTCCATGCTTCTGAATAGAGCTCGCTAGAAGACAAAAGCTGTGTATCACTGTATTACGAAATTGTGTGAAATATTTTGACCCACATTCCTCTGCTGGCAAAATCTTTAGACTATTTAGCGCGGTCATGATCTAACTTCGGCACCGCAGGAGTCTAACAGGCCCGCCTCGGGCACCCTACTGCTAATCCCGAAATCCCATGCTGATACCATACCGTGCGCCTCCCAAATTCCCATAGCTCTCTCTCTCTCTCTCTCTCTCTCTCTCTCTCTCTCTCTCTCTCTCTCTCTCTCTCTCTCTCTCTCTCTCTCTCTCTCTCTCTCTCTCTCTCTCTCTCTCTCTCTCTCTCTCTCTCTCTCTCTCTCTCTCTCTCTCTCTCTCTCTCTCTCTCTCTCTCTCTCTCTCTCTCTCTCTCTCTCTCTCTCTCTCTCTCTCTCTCTCTCTCTCTCTCTCTCTCTCTCTCTCTCTCTCTCTCTCTCTCTCTCTCTCTCTCTCTCTCTCTCTCTCTCTCTCTCTCTCTCTCTCTCTCTCTCTCTCTCTCTCTCTCTCTCTCTCTCTCTCTCTCTCTCTCTCTCTCTCTCTCTCTCTCTCTCTCTCTCTCTCTCTCTCTCTCTCTCTCTCTCTCTCTCTCTCTCTCTCTCTCTCTCTCTCTCTCTCTCTCTCTCTCTCTCTCTCTCTCTCTCTCTCTCTCTCTCTCTCTCTCTCTCATCTAATAAAAATGCCTTCGGCATCTGCTATGATTCTCTTGGGGGCAGCCTGCTGCATTGGCGGCTGTGCCCTGAGCGGGCACTGCGGGCCGCGCTGGCTGGGCGCGACCTTATCTGGCTGGCGGCTCCGGACAGCTGCGCGGCCCTGCTGCTCGGCAGCAGACGGCGCTGTGTTTGCCGCTAGGTGGCAGTACGGTGGCTGCTGGGCGGCGGTGCGGTGGCGTATGGGCGGCGGTGCCGTGGCCGCTAGGCGGCGCTAGATGGCCGCTGGGCGGCACTACGGTGGCCGCTGGGTGGCGTCAATGTTTGACCGCGGGGCTGCTGGTCGGCGCTTCTGGGGCCGCTGTTGTGTCGCGGCCACACGATGGTTGAGAGAAACTGGCCGTGAATAAACACTAACCCATGATTTTATTTTTTTCCTTTTTTATTTTTGTCCATTTCCTTTTTTACTTTTTTATACAAACCACTATGTGATCTTACCTGCCTGCGTTTTTACCACTCGTCCGGCTTTAGTCGACACGTTCATTATAGTGGCCTTCCTACGATCAGCCCGGGGCTGGGGCCACGTTTCCATCGCCGCCACACACAGTGTTCCCCGACCACATGTCCGGAATACGGAGTGAACAGGACAATATCATATGACACGTTCATATTGTTTGTTTTCTCCTCATCTGTTTTTAATCCTCATGTTTGCATTGTGTTTATCGTCTTTTTTGGGTTGTCTTGTCTTTCTGTGAATACACGTATGGATTTTAAAACCTCATACAATTGCAATGTCCAGTCTTGCCACCAAGCTCTTATCAAGTGGACTTAGCTTATGTCTTATGATGGTATTTTATGCCTAGAATGGATCCAGAAGGTGCTGCAACACAAATCATACTTTAAAGTGGCAAAAATGTATTGTTAAAATATAGATATAGAGCAGAAAAACATCAGCAGACCAACAGTTCCACAAGTTCACATACCACATGGAAAATGATCTGTGTTATGATCATCAAAGCTGAAGTGTGTGCATCATCTGTATCTTATGGCATTGACACATGGAATTCATAATTTCCCTTCCACCTTCTTCTTAACAAGTCACCACTGGCCTAATCCCAGTCTGCAAAGCATGGCAGCAGACCAGACAAGTCGCACCAGCCATCTAATATTCTCACACCGCCAGCGCCAGCCACCAAAAATTCGCACCAATCTACCATATACCAGGAAGAAAAACACACCCATGCCTACCCACACGATGCAATGCTACCTCTCTTATTAGTTAGTTAGTTATGGACTTTTAATAAGGCCCCCTCCTGTGTCTTTATAATCATTCAGCCATTATTTATTTGATTTTCAGCGTCACCTTCCTCGCACCAGTCTAAAATTTGCACCAGGTTGATAAAATTCGCACCACTCGCTCCGGTCTCCAATGGCAGTCGCACCGACGAGATCTTGTCGAAAATGTCATACTTTGTACACTGGGCCTAATCTCTCACAGATCAGTTAGAGATTAGGCCCAGTAATAAATGAACAAATGAGTCACAACAAATGAGATCCAGAATAAGAAAGTCTAAAGGATATTTTCTCCAAAACAACTTGTTTTCTTATACAGAAGTTTTCAAGATTTTCGACCCCTTGCCCCCAGACAACCGGTCTAGATTGGCTTCTGAAAAGAACATATTAATTGGTAAATAAAAGAAACGACAGATACCCACATAATACGGTGTACCCATCCATTCAATTAATTCTATAATACACTATACAACAGTGACCCAAAACAGGTTTTGCGCTAGGGTGTCGAGTGGAAAATTCAGCTGGGAATGTATGGCGAGTGAGTGGAAAATTCCCCTCAAAATGTATGGCGGAGTAAAAAATTTCCAATTTGAGTACTCAGGTGGTAAACTCTCAGGGCCCTTGTTTGAACTGAGCAATGGATATTTCCTTTAATTTCCTCAAAGTAAATATTTTTTAATCGTCCCCAAGCAGCATTGTTTGACCATTACCATGTGAAAAATTTGGTGTTAAGCAGGTAAATCTTTACCAACTGAAGCCCCCTGATGCAGTCTCCAATTTTAAGGAATTGGTGAATTCCCACAAAAAAAACTTTTGGGGGCCTCTGAGACCAACCTTTGGGGGAAAGAACTCTGGGAGCCAAGAAGACTAAAATTTGTGGGATGAAGATCAACTCCTAGGGGGCTTCCCTAGACCAACTCTTGTGCCCCTCCTCTCCTCTCCCACACGACCAGCTCTAAAGGGCCCCTGAGACGAATTATCGGGGCCCCCTTAGACCAACTCTGCAGAGGGGGCCTCCGAGACCGGCATGTGGCGAAAAATGAAAAGGGATTTTTTCATGCAATACCTAGTGCCAAAATTAATTATCTAACCATACACTGTATAGTTTTTCTGTCCGGGATAACGCCCCTCCTATACCTATACCTATAGTTATCGGAATTTTGGAGGCCGCTCCTGACCTCAATCACTGCACCTCGCATACACTTATGCTAGGGCCCAGTAGAGCCTTGGTTTACACTTAACTAACTCAGACGAAACTACAAACTTTCATGGCAGTAAACTCTTCCAGACTCTTGCTAAAAGTTTCTTTTCTTTACCTGTCAATCCCCCCTGCTCCTCTTCACATATCTACTCACCTTAATATGAATATTCTGCTTTCTATCAATCTAATCGAAGCTACAGCTTTCTTTCTGTTGTTTATTCCTTTCGTCTACAATCAGCCAGGTGCGGCGGGTTGCGACAGCATCAGAGCGACTACTACTTTAAATTTCTGATCGCTTGCCGCTTGCCGGTCGCATGAGCTACATAATTTGCATTTGATACCATACACGATATTCACACTACAGGGCGATACATGATCCATACAGTGATTTTAAAAAACAAGAAAACAAGCCCCGGCCGTGGTGGGCAAAGATAAACTACACACGGAGGCGCTGGGCCCCGAACCCATGACCGCCGACGGCGCGAGCGCTCTAAATTACGCCCAGACGGGCACGGGCTCGGAGCCCAGCGACGCCCACCGGCCGGGTGAGTGGACAAATACATCAGAATGATAATGAGCGGTACAAGATCGGTACTAGCAACACACAGCTAAGGCGTGAGCGACACCAATAAAATACGGAGGCGGTCTCACACCGCGCAGACACCGCCCAGCATCAGCAACGTAGACCCGGCGAATCCACCACACCGCCCCGGCGAAACGCACAACGCTCTGTCCACCCGGGCAGCAACAACCGGACTCTGAAGCCGGGCCCCTCGACTCGCAGCCGACCCCAAAAATTTCAAAAATTGCTCTAAATTAATTTTCTAAATCATTATAGACTAGAAAACTATACAACTAAAAGCACACCAAGAGGAAGACTAGCAATGTTTTGTCAATAACGAATAAGAAATTGGCCTTTCAAAAAGTCTAAAGATGCCGCTTTTATTTACTAGATGTAAAGACGGCAATTTGGTAAGTCCGGGCCGTAGACCAGCCATACAAAAAAGCGCCGATGTTTGAAGGGTAACTGATGCATTCTTGTTGCCCAAAAAATCATTTAATGAAATGTAGAGTTTCAATGTATTCAAGTACCGGACACTTTCAGTTCAACTTAAATATCAGCGTATTTATGCCTAGGGTGTCGTGAGTGGATTTGGGTGTCACAGGGAGTGGACGCAGCAATGAAGGGCTGATATGGATAAAAATTATTTTCATCACAATAAATGGTCAATTTTCTACAATACAATGTCAAAAAAATATGCTGCTTAGCATACAAATTTCAAGATAATTACTTTTAACAACAAGATGACCAAAAATGGTTTTTACACTATTCTCAGTACCAGAAATACAAAAACAACTTTGCAAGGACGTAAGCCTAGAAATCATGTGCACAGATAAACAGTTTTCCAGAAATGTATCTTTGAAAGCTGTCAGCTCATTTTTTGGCAACACAAGGCTAGGGTGTCTAATTTTCCACTCACCAATTTTGTGAGTGGTGGAATTTAGTAGCGGTGTTCACCCATTGGAACTTTCACCGGTGGGGCAGGGGGCACTGAGCGTCTTGCCCGCGCCAGAATTTCAATTCAGTTGCTCCACTGAAATCGGTGGAGCTAAGGATGCCAGGTATAATTGGCCAGAAAAATAGAAGTCGCCAGATTTTCTTTCAGAAAAGCGAAAGAGGCCCATAAGAGCCGAGTTAATTTGGCGATCTTCTAGTTGATTCTGCTGCTCTCTTTTTCCAGTGGACGTTGGTAGAGGAGGCAATGGAACTGTTGAGTAAAATTCAATAGTAGTAAGTATGGTTGGAAGTGAGTGGAAAATTCAGCAAAAAAATAAAAGTGAGTAGAAAATTCTGCTTGACTGGGTGTCATTCTGCACCCAGCACCCCAGGTTTTGGGACACTGCAAAACAACAACCACCCAACCAACCAAAAACACAAAACACCACCAATTAAACAGAACCCACCTCCTCCTTCTACTATACAACGGACTGTGATATATTGTGATTTATTGTGACTACATAATGGACGTGCCACTCTCGTGATTTCCCGTATCAAAACACTTTTCACTGCCATCTAGTGAGCAAACGACACAAAATAAGTACCTGCCACCATCTTGGATGCTTTTAACATTGTAACTAGAGGTGGGACTTTTTGGAAAAAGCTAATGCCGGTCCCGGTCCCAGCCAACATTTCTTGGTCCCGGCCTAGTCCCGGCGAGAAAGACGTGGTACCGGCCTGGTCCCAGCAGCCTTTTTCCCACTTATTGGCTTTTAAACATACTAATTCTTGTGGATTTAGAACCGAACATATTAAGCAAATTTATATCATCATTACATAGACAAATCAACATAAGGTATGGACTATAGCTTCAGGAAATCCTTACCTACTATCATGAAAAATAGCCACAATTATCTGACAATGCTCTCAGAGGAAACGTTTGCATGTTAAACCCTTCAAAGGTAGCTAAGAAATTATACATCAATCCAAATTCAAGCTGCATCACACCTCCCTTCAGTCCATCCATAAACATTCAATCAATAGGCTTACCTAAGTTTTATCAGGGAAGGTCAGGACACAAATACCTTCAAGAGCCTTAAGATCAAATCACCAAAGCACAGGAGCAATTTGACCTATCACTTTTGCAGTTGCCATGTGACTACAAGGCTATTTTTGGCTGTTTATGAAGAAATATGCAAGTTGATACACTGGATGAAGGAACTGACAATTATTGTTTTACATACCTAGGTAGTTCTCAAAAAACAATTAGGTAAGCACCCCCGTCCTTCCTTCTTTCCTTCCTCTTTCCAGCAACCATCCAACACACACCAAGGCAATAGAGTAAAGGTAAAACGGAGCGGGCCGCTCAGCCATGGCCAATGCCAGCAATTTTTACAGCTGGCACAGGATAGCTGACTGCTGGAAAAGCATAGGGTGGCTGCAGAGCCAGAAAGTTTCCATCAATACATATATCTACTGAGGAAGTTACAGGTGAATATAATATTTTATTATATTCATTTATCCTATTTTGTAGACACAAAAAGAGTTTCAGTAAATTTTATTGTCAACTGATTGCCGCCAGGTCCCGAGCTGGCGGTGTGTATTGTCTATGGAGCTGGCGGTGTGTTGAAGAGATAGGGACTTTTTGGCGTACAACTTGGCGTGAAAGAGACAATTTACAAACAACGTTCATGTACCGTTATTCTCACATCTACCAGTGTCTTGTTTTGAAATAAATTTGAGGCGTTGGGATCGATTGATTTTCTGTTTGTGTGTGTGAATTTGTGTATGGACGGAAAGCTGTTGACTTTTTAAATTACCTACCTATAGTGCCAACTTCTTTGGTGTAATACTAAGCGCTGTGATCACCGCGGTGCCCAAGAATCATATCAGGCACAGATGTGTGCTCAATGCCTGGATGTACGAAGACCAAGGAAAAGGATCGTGATCTGCCATTCTTCAGGGTCCCAAAGGAGCCAACTAGGTAAGAAATATGGCACAAAATGATTTTACACTTTTCAAAATTGCCTATGGGGCTGTGGAAGTTGGGCGGCTCTCCTCCTTGCCAGTCTGCAAAGTATGATAATTCTGGCCAGTTTTTGGTGTAAAGTGTACCTCAAGACTGGTCCACGCAAAGCAAATTTTGGAGAAAATGAAATGTTGACCAGTATTTACCAATACTGAGTGTATAAATGAGAGTGGCAGTTGCCAATACTGAACTCACATAGAATTTGCAGCGTATAGAAACTGGACGAAAGAATATAAAATACCATATTGTTATTCTAAGTTAAACAATAATTCATCACATTTATATTTCATGCCCTAGGGCAGCTGGGGATATAGTACCAGTTGTGTGGTTGGAGTACCAGCCAAATTGTTTGGAAATAAGTAGAGGTCAGTGTGATTTTATGCCCATTTTGGTTCCAATTTTAGGTGAGTGGTGGTACAATCATTCTCAATAGCTGGTGCAACTTCTTTGGCATGCTGCCATACTTTGCCAACTGACCGTCTTACTGGATGGTTTCCTCTTATCAGTACTGACTGACTGCCGCTTGATTCAGCATGTAGAATTTGACAGATTTACACAAGATCTCATTGGTGTAGCCTTTGGGCAGAATTACTGGTTTGGGGCAACTCTTGTCATTCTTTGTGGCAGGTACAACAATATTGGAGCTGAGTGTGACAGCTTGGACAGTGCTGACCCTTGTTAAAAGTCATAAATGTGTCAATAAGTTAGTAAAACAGGTAAAATTGATGAAAAAGAAAATGTCTGCTTCAGTGTACAGAGGACTCTGGCCCAGCTGCTGAATTTCTTCCCCAATTGGGGTAGGATTTGAGCTACCCCAAGCATATTTTCCAGTTTCCTGCCACATTCTGCAGATCAGCCCTTGACTAAATGACATTCCCGTCATAGGCGGATCCAGGATCACCGATGGGTAGGGGCACCGTGCCCGGGGTGGTAAGAATTTGATGCCTGGCTTCATAAGAATTCAAGTCCTGTCAGCTGGTGGGGCACTAATAGCCGTTTCATTAATATATTTGGACAGGCTTCAAAAGCCTTATTCATCAACATGATTTGATTATTTATAATACCCCTCAGTACCGATTGTTAGTTATTTGGGTTTTCGGGCGCACGAACCAATATTAATTATCGCCCATTTGGTACCCACTGTAATCGTGTTGTATTGTGTTCTTTTCCAGCGCGACTGAGGTAACCTGGACATGCGAAACCTCTTCGGTCGCGAGCAGCAGCGCGCGGCGGAGGCAGCCTGGACTTGCGAAACCCTTCGGCGGCGAGCAGCAGTGCCGGCAAAGCTCGCGTGCAGCAAAGCCGTCATCCAGGCGCTGTGCTACCAGTGCTCTCACTGATATGGTGGCGTGTAGCCGCAGTTCAATTGATAGCTGGATTTGTCAATCAATTTGGGATTCTTGTCTCTGCGTTTGCAAGAAATGTTCAAAATAAATACCAATGAGATATTGAATAAGCTACGAGTGGTACTAACGGGGTGAACATTTATCCCATGCCTTTTTAGATTAGATGAGTATTTTTATTAATACTGTGTCCCAGTTCACACAGAAGATCTATTGGTGCCATGCGGGACTTGGCTCGCAAAACTTTCGAATACCTACTTTTGATAACTGCAATGGAACTCTTCACTGTTCTTGTCATTTGGCCTTGCTCAGCGACCAACTCCTCTAGATTTGTCATCTACCTAGGATGGCAAAGTGACTTTGAGTTATACGTATGGTAGAACAGTGGCCCACCAATATAATTGCACATTTACGGTGGACTCATTTTGCACTGCCAAATTTCTATATTTTCGTATGTCGCGCCGGCTCCCCGCCATTGGATTCGCCATTCCGCCATTGGAGAGCCATTGACCTTTCATAGTGGTTTGATGGGCATTTCAGGAAGCTTCGTATAGATCGGCCAACAAGTGCTCCCTCACCCTCTGAATCCGTTCATTGTCGGTGCCATCTAAAGCCATTTTTAGGCACAGGGGCAACACGTTTGAGAAAGGTGTTCGGCGATAAATTGCCGCAAGCATGGTGTTTTATAAATCAGCTAGAATATAGTCATTTGAGGAGACCATGGCCTCTCAACTTCCGACAAGATTTGGATTGCCTACGTACACATGGACGTCGAAAGCGGGGGGATGATGAGACGCGTCCCCCTACTCGCGGATCAGAGGGGGACGGTCCCGCAAAAACTTGGTGACTCGTCCTAGGTTTTTATTTGGATCCTCTTATTACTTGCGTTTACCTTCGTTAATTGCGTGGAATTCTGCAACCCAACTCGCTAAGTTTGTCGGTGAAGTGTATTGCCAGTATCGTTTTCAGATACAGCCCATTCGCTCCAAATTTTGCGCCCCAGCGCCCCTCCCCGCCTCTGGTCGTCCCGAGTCATGGTCCGTCCCCACCGGTAAAAATTCCGCGGCGACGCCCCTGCCTCTGCACCGCAGTCTCACATTTTGCGGCGCCCGTCATCGAAGTGATCGAGCTTCATATGTGTAGGTGGGGGTGGACAGGGGCGGACGCACGAGTGCTGTTTGGGGGGGTGGGGCAACGCAGGAGAAATAGTAAAAACATAGTATTGTTAAAAGATCGGTAAAAATTGCCATTTTGGGGGCATGGCCTCTGCCCCCTCCGTACGCGGATCCAGGGCAGGTGCCCCCCATCAACTCTCGTCGCCCCCTGAAATGGTCACGGCGTCGCCTTGGAAGGCCAATGGTGTCCCCTGAAACGTCGCTTCTTACCCCCCCCCCATTGATGCAAAAATCCGTGCCCACGGATATGATTTTGCGCCCACCTGATAAGTTCTGCCGGTCAAAAGTGACACCCCCTGGTCCGGATGTTGCCCCCCTCACCCGATCGACAATCTTGAATCCGCCTAAGCCCCTCTGCGTCTGCCAATGGGGGCGGGGAGGGGTGGGTAATGTTCTATTCACTCTCCTCCCCTTGGAAGTTGGATTCGTCGCTGCTCCGGACATTTTTTACTTTTACCCGATTATATGATGACGGGAGTATGGTCACTGGCGGCGGAACTGGGGGGGGCACCGGAGCACGGTACCCTCCCTTAAATCATAAATTTTAACAATAACCCAATGGCGTTGACTGGAAAGAAATGGGTTGAAACATAAGCGGATCCAGGATTGCTGATCGGGGGGGGGACGTTTCCGGGTGGGCGCCATCCGGCCCGGGGGTGCCACTTTTGACCGGAAAAACCTATCAGATGGGCGCAAAATTCTATCGGTGGGCGCCGATTTTCGCATCCTGGAGGGGGGCAAGCGACATTTCAGGGGGCGAGAGTTGATCGGGGGGAACGTGCCCCCCCTTTCACCCCTGCATCCGCCTATGGGTTGAAAAGCTCATGGTGCCCGCCCCCCTTACATTTGGACGTTCCACCGTCGCTGAGTATGGTAGAAATCCGTCGGAATATATATATTTTCCACCGTTCCGCATATTATTTCTATGCGAATGCTACTTTTCCAAGGTACTATTACCTTTCCAATTTTTTATCAAGCGTCGGTGAAAATTCAGTGCACTAGAATAGTCTCCGCTGATGGCATTGCTAAAATTACGTCGAACTGCATCCTTTACGTTTACGCTCTTTGCTTGTCCCATTTGAGCATCTCCGGAATACGAGGTTCAATCATCAGCTGGCATGAAATTGTTTTGATGTCACGTGACCGTGCCTCCCTGACACACACACACAAACTAATGTCCATGTATGGATTTCCAAATATGGAGGCCATGCCTAGGTCTGTTGACAACCAAAGCTAGTAGCAAAAATATCTTCTTTGATTCGTGTTTAAACGGCTTAAAATCATTTTATACAAATCAGATTTCAAAATTATTAATACCAATAACAATGTTTGCTTGTAAGGGTCTATATGATTAGGCCCTCAGTTAAAATTGCACACGGATCAAAAAGTCCACAAGCCCCAAAACCCACCCACGCAGAACCCACATCCTTGTGTCCACAGTCCTTAAAGTCCACTCCGACAAAGGCCACGGATCACAAAGTCCACACTTTGCCCTTGTTAGGGCCAAATAAATCGGCCCACTGTTCAAAAAGCCCACGATGGAATGTGGCCACAGACAACAAGGCCTACGGATCAAAAAGTCCACACAACTGTAGGTAAATTCTGAACTGAAGCTTTGCAATTTTGCCGCCAGGTTGTCGTTAAGCTGCTGCATACGTGTTTCTTGATCACGCACAGTGGAGAGTCAGGCGACTGAGATGGTAATAAACGTGTCGGTGACCTTGAACGGCCGCGGGATTATCTCACCACGTGGTTTGTTTCCGGTGTGGTGGTGCTCGATCTCGCGCTGAATTTCACGGCCTCGTGGAAAGATGGCAAGGACTAAAATGCTGATTAGTCCATGCTCCGCAACCACAGCACCTAGCTTCCTGCAGTTTTTACGAAAATGGAAAACGAGTTTTATTGGATTTCCTTTGGGTTTTAGGGATGTTGGTGCCTTACCAGCAGCATCATAGCCCGTGCGGAATTACATTGCAAAATACTTGAGGAAAGCCCATACATGTATAACTAGGGCAGCTGGTGTCTTGAAGTGTCCACAAACAAATACTAAGCATGCGTTTGGTGGTTTGATCCCGTAGCAGCAACACAATAGCGTAAAAAGCAATAACATTGAAAAAGACCCGTGGAAAAACCCATGCAATGAAACCAGTCCGGTTAGCGGCATGCAGATTTCACAAAAAAGTCAGATGATTGGTATAACTGACTTCCATATAAATATGTCAATTAAGAGCAACGTATGAAAGCAAAATCATGGGGTACACAGTACCTACACTGTCTCTTCCCTACATGATAAAACGGTAGTTTTCGATCCACCGAAAAACCTAAGTTCATGCATCCAGGGCAGCTAGTGGCTTACACTGTTCTCTAGTAACCTGTGGGGTAAAAAAACGGTATTCCTCATTTTTATGGACGTCAGTGTCATTGACGGATGCAGGGGGGGGCATTCCGGCCATGCCCCTCCCCCCAAAGCGGTGGAGGAGGGCCAAACTATCTTTTGGCCCCCAAAGGCTGAAATTTTTTTAAAGGTGTTTAGACTAGGCCTGTAGAGCAAAAGTATCTTCGCCCCCCCCCACAGGAGAGCGATCATGCACTTGGAGAGGTAGCTTATGCTCAGGGACGTAGGAACCGGGGGGCAGGGGGGCAGCTGCCCCCCCCCAACTTTCACGATTCTTAATCATTAACCCTATGGCGTTGACTGGAAAAAATTGACTTGAAAATTCCCGCTGCCCCCCCCCCAACTTTGACCATAGTTCCAACGCTCCTGCTTATGCTAGGTCTGTCGAGCACCCAATTGCATGTCCCCTCCCAGGAGGAGAGGCAGACAGGGCTTTGGCTCCCCACCCAAAACTCGGGTCTGCGTCCGCCCCCTGGTCAGTGCAGGGTCAAGTCCAGACTGACGGGGGAGGAGATGGGGCGGGAGGCAACAGGTCCCAAAATCGGGATTTTTTAAAGAAAATCGGTAAAACTCGGGGGTTTTGGGGAAAATTTTTCGCTTCCCGCTCGATCCGCCAGTGAGTCGGTACAATAAAAAATTATGTAGAATGAAAACCGTTGGCCTGTCCACAAGCCCCTGCCCCGCGACCAGGGCAGCTATAGCTGCAAAATATTTGTATAGCACCAACGTGGTTAGAAGCAGTGACAGTTACAAGAGGGGCCAGGGGCTCAAGCCACTCCCCCAAAAAATGTCAGAGTGCCAACAATAAATGCATAGCCGAAGGCGGTTTTGAGGTAATGGCGGTTGAGGCTTGAGCCCCTACTCTCCCCCAAATAAAGTTCTGGGTCCGCCACTCGTCAGAAGCATGGCATTCTTGAGTTTCATGAACATTATCTCAATAATAGCAACGTAATGATGTAAAATGCAGCCTTTTGACCAGCGGAAAAGCCCATGCTCCACTAAGAGGCAGCCAGTGACCTCCAGTGTCCACTAATAGTGTCAGTGTGGTCAGAAGCAGCGTATTCTTAACACGCGCATTGGGTACCCGCCACCTCTGGTTTTTTGGAGATGCCAAAACGGCGGCACGTAGCGCCGCCGTACTTGGAATACCTTTTTCTGATCATTTTTAAAACTTTTTTTCAAAATCTTCAGGTTATGTCATCTCAAGCCAGGTCACCAGTACAGGTCAAAGGACCTGATCTAAAACAGTTTAAGACAGCATAAGTCAGAACAAGGTGAGCTTATCCGCTGGAAACTCATATCACATAATGGGCCCACCACGCTCTCTGAAATATATATATTCGGGTATTTTTTATATTGATGACCAAGATCAGATACGAGCCATGACCTCTCTATTGGAAGTACATGGGAAAATGTTTTTAACCCTCACCCCGGTGGTTTTTCCAGCGGCACGAAAAAACGGCGGCGCGGAGCGCCTCCGTACTTGGCATACATTATGCTTGATCAATCCCACAACTCTCCTCAAAATCTTAAGGCTGGGTCATCCCAGGTCAGGTCACCGGTGCAGGTCAAGTGACCTCACCTCCAAAAATGTTTAAGGTGTCATAAGTAAGAAATGGGTGAATCTATCGGATTGAAATTTATACCACATAATGCGGCATCGAGTGCTACACAATATGGGCCGAGATTGTCCATATCGATGACCTAAAGGTCAAGTACAGACTATGACATATCCATGGGTGCCGAAAGTGGGAGACGGGGGACGTGTCCTCCCCCTGTTGGCCAACCAGGGGGACGCCCCCCCAATATTTGGGTCCATCGTCATTAATGTTGTCAGGTACTGAATATGTTCAAAATTCGCCTCCCCCGGTCAGCACCAGCTTGGGTCCTAGCCTGTCCTCCCCCCTGTAAAAATTCTGTGGCGGCGCCCCTAGACATATCTATTGGAAATGCATAGGAAAGACAAAAATTGGGCTGTATTTGTGTTGATACAGCTGATAAAACCTTCATATTCTCCAAATCTTAGTATCCTTGGCCCCTTCCCAGGCTTATGTTGCAATGCTGGACCTGTGAGAGGTCATCTCGGGCTACTCAAGCAGTTTTTAGACATATAGGGGGGACTCCAGAACAGATCGACCAAGGCTTGACACCACCATGTCTAGAAAAAATCTGAAACTTTGCCTCCGGATAGTTTTGGGCCAGGAACACGCCTGTGAGAATCTTAGCCCCCTCCGACCAACGGTGACTGAGTTCTAGCCTGGGGAAATTTTCGGGAGGTCACTTTGTAGACTCATCTTTAATGCTTCATAACTTAAAAATGCATAACCTGATTAACAAGTTTTGTATTTCATTGAACTCGTCTTGAACTTTACATTATTTTGCAAAAATAAAATTTCAAAATTTTAAAAAGATTATGACTTAATTCGTTTGACCTTTCCTTTTTTTACCTTTTCGCAGTGAAAATTGTCCTTTTAGATACCTAAAAATTTTTGATTCATAAAATATATTCCGATAAAAAATTTGAAAAATTCGTTCTTGCTATAAATTACAAATTTTTAGCACCTAAGGTAGGTATGCAGACGGTTTTTGACCACTGCGGTAGTACCGCCTTATGTTTAACACCACAAACAAAGCGATTCCTTTTGTAACGGTTGCTTGCAATCATATTGCATTGCCTTTACGAAATTTTCATTGTGCAAGTGTCAGAATTTATGAGAATTAACACGCGCCCACACGAGGGGCGGGCAACCGGCCTCCTCAGGTTTCCACAGGTAGTAAAAAATACACTTCGTGCAGCGCCACCGTCCTTCATCTACCTCTAACTCGAAATTGTTGCAGCTTCTGGTAAAATTTTAGGTCTGGGTCATACCAGGTCAGACCGCCAACCCAAGTCAAGAGACCTAACCTCGAAAATCTTTGGAGGTGCATCAGTAAGATCAAATTTAACCTATCGTGCTTAGATTCACATCACATTGTAAGGTCACCGAACAAGATATTTTTTGTAGCAGGATTTCTTTATCGATAACCTGTGACAAGGTCAGGGTCACGATCTTTCCATTAGAAATGCATGGGGCAAGGGGTAAATTTTGATAACTTGCGAGAATTGAGAATTGTCAAGAATTGTGATGGAGGTTTATTTTTACTTTGTCGTTTCTGACTTGCCACTGCAGTTTGATTAATATTATTTTTACCATACAGACCTAGGTCAAATCAAGTTAGTTTTGAAATTTTACTGGACAACATTATAAGATATATAATCCGATCGGGCCGGACAAGAACATTCCAATTGTGCTGAACATTCTTTCTACGGCTCTTCTTTGTCAGCTATTATGTCACAAAATTTAGGTTTCCACTTAGTTCCTGTAAGGAATACTTTGGCCTCGAGCAACCTCAAAGGTGACCCGACCAAACGATTGGATGTAACATTTCCGGTAGTGATTAAAACTGGCTATTTTGCGGCGTCGCTTTCAGTACACTGTTTATTCTACATGGTTTACTGAACAGCAGAGATAACCAACAATTAGGCCACGGAGCCTGTGTGATCTAACTTGCCTCCAAACACAACACTGCGATGGCTCGTGTTTTTTGTTCTTCAGAACTTATGCCTGGAGCATGAAAGGGAGAGAAATGACTGAAGAATTTACATCTCCTGACGTTAAAATATATTTAACTTCATGAAATGGTGCCGCCATGCACACCATTTCAAAACGATGCAAAGGTTTAATTCCAGAGGAAAAGTTATATCGAAGCGAAATTCAATTATGTAAATGAAGTGTTTTCACTACGTCTCACAGCAAGGACACCTACAACTTTATCGAGGGCACTGCGAAACCGGCAACATATCACGATGGTTTAAAAAGTCCAGTGAAAGATCAAATACGTGAGGCCAAAGGTACGCATGCTTTTCTTACGCATACATTTTTCAGCACGGTTAAGTTCTTGTACATTCCACAATCAAGCATAGCCAATGTTGCCAGACAGCCCCAAAGTCTGTTCGCCGATGCCATTATGGAAAAATGAATACAAGTTTCAAAGAATACCAGCGGTAAATAAGACACCCATCACTGTTCATGAAATCTCTACAAACAAAGGAAGGAAGGTTCGGGTTTTGTATACCTATGTTCGAACCAAACAGGTCATGGTGAATGTCCAATGCAAAGTTAATATTAAACATACTGGCTTAAGTTATTATTATTATTAAGAGATTATTTGGCTTAAGTAATGAGTGATCTGACAGCCATCATTGCAGGTGAATGAATGCGTTTGTACAGGACAAAGTCAGCATAAGCTTTGCCACCGGCAAAAAGTGGGGGGAGGGGCAGTGAAACTTCATACTGACGCTGACTAAAAACTTTCCACGTTAGGACCAAATGCTGTACGAATTTGGGCTTCTCGCTGCCTTCTGCAGCGGCTGGTCATAAGAATGGCCGGTTTTCTCCCGTATTGACTGAGATCAGGAAATTTTGGGCCAAAAAGTGGGGGGGGCGGGCCTCCCCTGGCCCCCCCGGTGGCGACGCCCCTGAAAGTCAGTGTCAGTGTTAAAGTCGTCTCAGTGTATTCCCTTATTCTTCAATGATTGTACAAGGCACCAGGAGTGTGGAATTATATATATATATATATATATATATATATATATATATATATATATATATATATATATATATATATATATATATATATTTGTATGTGCCCGACCACCTCCAGTGATAAAAGTGGTAAAATATCATTTGAATGTTTTTGTTTCCATTTCAAATACTACTTCTTGGTTCAATGTAGTACAACCGGCCCGTTAAAGGGCTAAACACATGATAAATTTTGCTTTTTATTTTCACGTAGGGGCTCTCGATATTGCTTAAAATTTGCCCATCCCTAATCATTAAAAAAACACCAATCAAAATTATTTCCAAGTGGCGTTTGAACTGGGATCCGTGTCGGCTATGAAATGAACACCTTTTAAAAATATCATGTGAGGCAACCTGTTCAAGTGACCAAGTCGAATGTGTTATGATTTCAGGACATTTTTTTGCATATATGAGCAGATTCAATGAGCACTGGGTCACCTTGCATCTATACTATTTTTCCACCTCCGGGAACGATGTAATTGTGTGAGTTAATGGTGCTTATAGTATAAGTTATACTTGTTTCAATTATTGATAAAGTCGCGACATCTTTGTAAATTTTTGTTTAAGGCTGCAAGGCTCATTACTAACAAGTTACTTTGCCCTCGTCTCCCTCGAAACAATTAATCCATTTCTATCACTTTTAAAGGTGGCTATTTTTATTTTATAAATCTTGTCCAAGTTGTTGCCAGTTCAGTTTTAGGACTCGGAGTCTCACTAGAGTCATCAAGGGACTTTTTACAGAGACCCGACCCCACCATCCAAACGTGCAACTCTCACGATGAAGGGTTAATTAAGGAACCAAAGTTGAGCGTCCCACAAGGCATAACGACGGCCGTCTACCTCAGGTCACCCCCTCACCAGTCAGATGCCAGCTGACGTACGGTATTTACGGTACCTATCACCTGCCAGTTGACCTAAATTATTTTGCCAGAAGTTGCAAAAATTTGGAGTTAGAGGCAGATGAAGTACGGTGGCGCTGCGCGAAGGTGTTTTTTTTACTACCTGTAGAAACCTGAGGAGGCCGTTTGCCTACCCCCTCGTGTGGGCGCGTGTTAATTCTCATAAATTCTGACACTTGCACGATGAAAATTTCGTAAAGGCAATGCAATATCATTACCTTGTGGGACGTTCAACTTTCGTTCCTTAATTAACCCTTCATCGTGAGAGTTGCACGTATGGGTGGTGGGGTCGGGTCTCTGTAAAAAGTCCCTTGATGACTCGAGTGAGACTCCGACTCCTAAAACTGAACTGGCAACAACTTGGACAAGATTTATAAAATAAAAATAGCCACCTCTAAAAGTGATAGAAATGGATCCATTGTTTCGAGGGAGACGAGGGCAAAGTAACTTGTTAGTAATGAGCCTTGCAGCCTTAAACGAAAATTTACAAAGATGTCGCGACTTTATCAATAATTGAAACAAGTATAACTTATACTATAAGCACCTCTAACTCACACAATTACATCGTACGGTATTTACGGTACCTATCACCTGCCAGTTGACCTAAATTATTTTGCGAGAAGTTGCAAAAATTTGGAGTTAGAGGCAGATGAAGCACGGTGGCGCTGCGCGAAGGTGTTTTTTTTACTACCTGTAGAACCCTGAGGAGGCCGTTTGCCTACCCCTCGTGTGGGCGCGTGTTAATTCTCATAAATTCTGACACTTGCACGATTAAAATTTCGTAAAGTCAATGCAATATCATTGCAAGCAACCGATTCCAAAAGCAATCGCTTTGTTTGCAGTGTTAAACATAAAGCTGTGCTGCTGCAGTGGTCAAAAACCGTCTGCATACCTACCTTAGGAGCTGAAAATTTGGAATTTATAGCAAGAACGTATTAAAAAAATCCCAAAATTTTTATGAAGAAAATTTTTTGGAGTGTCTAAGCGAGCAATTTCAACTGCGAAAAGGTCAAGCTAGGTAAAAAGAAAAGGTCAAACGAATCAAAAGTCAAAACTTTAAAAAAATTTGAATTAAAAAAATAATGTTTAGTTCAAGAAGATTTCAATGATACACAAAACTTGTTAATCAGGCAATGCGTTTTTGAGTTATGAAGCATCAAAGATGATTCTACAAGGTGACCTCTCGAAAATGTCTCGGGCTGTAACTCGGTCACCGTTGGTCGGAAGGAGCTAAGATTCTCACAGGCGTGTTCCTGACCCAAAACTACCCCGGATACAAAGTTTCAGATTTTTTATAGACATGGTGGTGTCAAATTGAAATATTTTTAGTCCTGGAATGCCCCATAGGTCAATAACTTTGCATGAAATGATGATACAGCTTTTATTTTGAGATCGTTGCCTTTGGATTGTTATGGCAAGTCGATTCATATGTCTATGCTTGGTCAAAAATTGACCTTGATCTGACCTGAGATCGGATCATTTTTGTGTTTTGACCTAGCATGGTCAGATTATACATCATTCGATTCGCTGTGACGAGAGGAAGCAAATGGTGCCTAGAAATGATTCTAACTCAACTCTTGTCAGACGCTAGAGCCCAAAAACTCAACTCAAGATACCACTTTCTTTGACCCGTCATGACCTCAATAGTGACCTGAGCCAAAGGGAAGGGGGCAGGTACCCCCCCCCCCCCGTCAGTGCGAAGTTGGCTCAGACCCCCGTCAATGCGTGTCTTAAGTCCCACAAACCTCCGTCTAATACCGTCATTGGTGGATGCAAGAGCAGTATTCGGGTCAGTGGCGGCGGATAAAGGGGGGCAAGAGGGGCAGTTGCCCCCCAAATTATCAGAGGGGGCCCCCGGAAAAATACGCAATTTTAGCTTGGTTCTTTTCTGAAAGTTCATGAACGACCTGACTGAGCCCTCAGCAGTTTCTCGGTTTGGACAGTGTCCGAGCTTTATCTCAGGGGCCCTGAGCTTGGGCTCAGGGGCCCCTCTAGCTTGGGCTCGGGGACCCTCTAGCTTGGCCTTTAGGGGCCCCCAAGCTTAGCCTAAAGGAGCCCCCCGAGCCTGGTCTCAGGGGCCCAGAACCTGGTCTAAAGGGCCACCGAGCCTGGTATCAGGGCCCCCACTCTGTCTCAGGGGCCCCCGAGCTGTTCCTCGCCTCCCCCCCGAGCTTTGTCGCAGGGACCCCCAAGCTTGGTCTAAGGGGCCCCCCAAGGCTAGTCTCAGGCCACCCAAGCTTAGGCTTAAGAGAGCCCCCGAGCTCGGTCTCAGGGGCCCCGATATTGTCTAAGGGGCTCCGGAGCTTGTCTAAGGGGCCCCCTGAGCGTTGTCTCAGGGGCCCTCCAAGATTGGTATAAGGGGGCTTCCCAGATTGGTCTAAGGGGCCCCCGAGATTCGTCTTAAGGGACCTTTAGCTTGGTTTCAGGGGCCTCCAAGCTTGGTTTCAGAGGCCGCCAAGCTTGGTCTCAGGAGCTCCCGAGCTTGGTCTCAGGGCCCCCTGAGCTTGGGCTCCGGGGCATTCGAGCTTGATCTCTAGGAGCCCCCCTCCAAGCTTGGTCTCAGGGGGCCCCTGAGCTGTGTCTCAGGGCTCCGAACTTGGTCTCAGGGGGCCTCCGAGATTGGTCTAAGGGGCTCCCGAGATTGGTCTTAGGGGGCCTCCAAGCTTTGTTTCAGAGGCCCCCAAACTTGGTCTCAGGGGCCCTGAGCTTGGTCTCAGGGGCCCTGAGCTTGGGCTCGGGGCCTTCGAGCTTGATGTCTAGGAGCCCCCAAGCTCCGTCTCAAGGAGCCCCGAGCTGTGTCTCAGGGCCCCGAGCTTGGTCTTGTGTGTGCTCAAGTCAGTATGCCTGTCATTTGCATTTTTCTGTGTCGATATAGACGACAGCATCAAAGCGCCCCCAGTTCTCATTCTGCGGGAGACGGAATTTTGCGGAAAAAATACTCAGAATATAATAATTCGTGTTACTTAACATGTTTTATTATGTAGATGCATACGAACAAACAGCGTTCACTTTTTAAAAAAGAACTATTTGCGTCGGAAGGGCGTTGCTGTATCGTTATTATAATTTTGATAAACTCCTAACGTGATGTTCGAGCTTAAAGCTTTGACGTTCAATGTCCGAGGCTTACGTGAACCTATAAAACGCAGATCCATATTTCGACATCTACATGTTAAATACGCTGCTTATTTTGCTGTACTGCAGAAAACATATTCCAGCTTGGAATCCGAGATCGTGTGGAAAATCGAATGGGGGAGGCAAAACCATTTTTTGCACGGGCCAACTAAACAACATGGAGGAATAACCATTTTTGTACTGGGCCAAATACAATTTTTACCATTTGTGACGCTTATGCAGGAGCGGAACCAGGATTTTGCTAGGGGAGTGGCTGAGCTTTGAAAAATGGCGAAAAAGGGGGAATAGGGCGAAAAATAGCGAAAATGGGGCAAAAGGGGCTGAAGCCCCCTCAGCCCCCCTGGATCCGCCCCTGTGCTTAGGCCTCTGACCTCAGGCAGCAAGTCCCAACCAATCTATTGCAGTTTTGAGGGGGGCCCTTGCTGCCGAGGGGGCCCTATCGTCAAGGGGGCCCCCTGGAAAAAATCTTGCCCCCATCTGAAAAGAGCATCCGCCACCACTGATTTGGGAGCATCCCCGTTAACGGATATAGAAATATCACCAACTGTAACATAAAAAAGAAACCCAAACGGGTCCGATAGCTTGTCTAGGAAACCTCTTAGGCTCACCAGGGCCCCTGACCTGATCTAAGGTCCTATGAGTCGATCTGGAGGCCCCTGAACTGTTCGGGGGCTCCAGAACTGGTCCCTGATGCCCTATAAGCTAATCTGGGTCCCAGGATTTCCAATCGGGGGGGGGGCGGAGGGGAGACCTTCCCGGGGAGCCATCTGCACCAGGAGGTGCCACTTTTGGTTGACAAAACCTATGAGGTGGGCACCAAAGCCTATCGATGGGTGCCAATTTTCGCATCATTTGAATTTAATCGTTAAAAAGAGCATTGAAATCACACTCTTAGGGAAAACAGATTTCATCAGGATTAATATAAAAATATGTTTTGAAAGGTGTTAAAATATATAAGCACGGCTCTAATGGCAGGGATGGGGAACCGGGTTACGGATCTGAGGGAAAACCCAGCCATTTTGTGGCCTTTTCCCGAAATTTCCTTAGGAAAATCGTATTTTTCCGCCTGTAAAGTATGGGCATCTGAATGAACATTAGATCAGATCAGATCAGACATATTGAGGCAGCGATCCACACATGTTGTGGTTTTTCACACTGACACTTCAGAAAAACAGTGAATGTTGGGGCACAATAAGAGCGTAAAAGTAAAATAAACGGAGTATCACGCGATAAACTCAGTATTACTGATAAAGTCATTATTTGAATAAATGTCCGCTGAACTGGGCTTATTCAATTGTATGCCTTGTAAGCATACATGTTAAGCAAATTAACCCGCGCCCCACCGGGGGTCCAGCGCCACCTTCACCCCACCGGGGGCCATCGAAGCCCCCCGCTCAAACTCCGAAAATATGGGGGTTAGCGCAAATCTGCAAAATGCATTAGAAAGCTCGCGTGAATTCAGTAAGAAATTACTTCACATTAAATCACACTCTTAGGGAAAACAGATTTCATCAGGATTAATATAAAAATATGTTTTGAAAGGTGTTAAGCGCTCAGGTCAATGGTTTGACCTCCAGAGGTCAAGTAAGGTCACGATAGGCTATTTTCATTCAAATATGCAAAGCTTAAGAAAACTGGGCACAGCTCTTATGCCATTAGAGCTATTGAGATCTGGTCAACTACATTGGATAGGAAAATGCCAGACCTTTTTCCGCTATGTGGAACGTAATGACCTCCCGCCAGTGGTTTGACCTCCAGAGGTCACCTCGTGACCTAATATGACCTGAGGTTACCAAAGGTGCCCCCCGATCGGCAATCCTGGATCCGCCTATGTTGTGAATACCTTCATATTCTCCAAATGGTAGTATCCTGGGTCTCTTTCAGTTTCGGGTTGCACCTGTGACCTATGAGAGGTCATCTGGGGCTACTGAAGCAGGTTTTCAGACTTGGGTTAAACATTTTGCAGGAAATAATGGTTAAGCTTTTATTTTGATACCATTTCGTTTGGGTTGCTATTACGAATAGATTGATATGCATATTGATTGTGCTAGGTTTGAAACTGACTTTGACCTGACCTTAGCTCAGGTCATTTTTATGGTTAACCTAGTGTAGTCATATTATACATCATGTTTAAGCGCTCAGGTCAATGGTTTGACCTCCAGAGGTCAAGTAAGGTCACGAATACATTCGATTCGCCGTAACGGGAGACAGCGAATGGTGCCTAAAAATATTTCTACCTCAATTCTGTCAGACGCTAGAATCGGTTATCAGGAGCGAATATCATTCTGTTGACCTCAGGATACGAAGGATTTGGCGTTGACTTCAACGGGCTCTGGAGCCTGAACCAAGCTGTGCCCCGCAAAAAGCGGTGAACTGGTTTTGTATTTCATACTTCCTGGCTTGCATACTAGTTTTAAGCGAAATCAATTGTCCCCGATTTTGGTGATACGTTGGGTCCCCTGTTAAAGTCAATGGCATTTAATGCATTACGGCAAAAACTGATTTTTACGGCACATTTTGTGCTCTATCTCAGCAACACGACGCGATAGAGCAAAATAAAGACCAGTTTCGGGATGGTCTCGGCAAGGGCTTTCGAATGATGAGGCGATTATAAAAATCCTGAATATCAATCTAAATATCGAATATCTAACTCCTGCTGTTTTCACAGACATCAGACGCTAGAGCCCAGAGACTCTTCTCTAACATACCACCTTCTTTGACCTATCATGACCTCATATTGACCTGAAACCAAAAGTGACCGATGCTGTCTCTTCATGAATTTGCATGAGCTGCACCAGTGTTTGCATTTTTTTCTCTTTCCCGTATAGAAGCCGAGTTCGAGGGGGGGTGTTTGTACTCCCCACCAGGGCAAAGATGGCTCGGAGGCCCACCGAGGCGGGTGTTAAGAAATTGAGTTCAATCAGCTCTCGCTCACGACTTGGTGACTGACTTTGATTCTGACTCATCCCAATTAGCCGAGAAATTGAGTTGACAGGCTCAAACTACACTCTGAAGTGAGGCTGACTCGATTCTGACTCGAGCAAAAGTGGAGCCGATTCAAAGCCAATTCGGAATCCGAGTCGCTGCTCAACAGGTCTGAAAAGTTGAGCATAACAGAAGAGTGGGATTTAACACGCGCATTCACGGGGGCGGGTAACCGCCCCCCTCGGGTTTTTCGGAGACAGCATACAAACGGTGGCGCGTAGCGCCACCGTACTTGGTATACCCTTTTGCTCATCATTTTTACAACTTTTGTCAAAATTTTAAGGTCAGGTCATCTCAGGGCAGGTCACCAGTACAGGTCAAGTGACTTGACCCCAAAAAGTTTAAGATAGCATAAGTCAGAACAGATTGAACTTATCCGATCGAAACTCATACACATAATAGGCCCACCGAGTTCTCTAAAATATGTTTCGGTATTTTTTATATCGATGACCTAAGGTCAGGTACGAGCCGTGACATCTCCATTGGAAATACATGGGAAAAATGATTTTAACCCGCGCCCCACCGGGGTTCCAGCGCCACCTTCACCCCACCGGGGGCCATCGATGGCCCCCCTCTCAAACTCCGAAAATATGGGGGTTGGCGCAAATCTGCAAAGTGCATTAGAAAGCTCGCGTGAATTCAGTACGAAATTACTCACATGCTTAAGCGCTCAGGTCAATGGTTTGACCTCCAGAGGTCAAGTAAGGTCACGATAGGCTATTTTCATTCAAATATGCAAAGCTTAAGAAGACTGGGCATAACTCTTGTGCCATTAGAGCTATTGAGATCTGGTCAACTACATTGGATAGGAGAATGCCAGACCTTCTTCCGCTATGTGAAACGTAATGACCTCTCGCCAGTGGTTTGACCTCCAGAGGTCGCCTCGTGACCTCATATGACCTGAGGTTACCAAAGGTCAGAAAGTGACCTTGTCGTATATCAAATGAAAGCCAGTGATGAAGTAGTTAGAAAAGTTTTCGGGATATTAGTCTGGGTTATTTGATGAAAAGTTTAAACTTCCGAATATTTCGAGTTTATTGATAGCTCTTTTTCAACGGAATGTCGATCATGAACAGCCAAGTTTTTCAAACACAATGCCATCTTCATCACTTGAGTTCCCTTCCTACATACCTCTCATTTAAATGAAGTATATTACGTATTTTTGCAATTCCCGCCGAACCATTAAACGCCTATTCACTAAACGGCACAAATAATGACAAATAACCCGTTCCTTATATACACGTTTCACTAGCTCACAGCCCCTACTATTGATTTTATTTTTCCCTGATTATGTCCAATCCTGTTGAATTCTTGTTAACAATGATAATCCTAATACTACTACAATCCTGCAGCCATGACGATCCTCCTACAATGCTTCTAAAACGGGGTCCCAAATTGGGTTAAGTGTAACGTTTCCCCTATCCCGATTTATATTCGCTTCCCTTATTCTAATTTCTATCGCTTCCCCTAACAGACCTTCTTACGGATTTTTGCTCTACTGCAACAGTTTTAACATCACGAGGGTTCAGATCCTTCCGACAACTATATACATGACATGACACTGCTGATTTAGAAAACCTGCCGTTCCGAATATCCCCTATGTGCTCCTCCACCCTTACCCCCTAGCAGCCTACCTGATTCCCCTATATATGTTGACCCACACTCGCATTTCATTTCATAAACTGCCCCCCTTTTCTCTCCCTTACTCATAGGATCCTTAACATGCGTCAGTAAACTTTTGAAGGTAGTCTTAGAATACGGGAATATTAGTTAGAATTCAACGGGATATTAGTCCAGACTAATATCCCGAAAACATTTCTAACTACTTGACAACAGTTTCTGGGAAAAATATGACCCTTAAAACGTATATAGCCAGTGATGAGACATACACTATGGTGTTTGATTCATCGTTCTAGCTTAATTAGGTCAAAAGTTAGTGTCAAGATTTGACCCTGTTTTTACCCCCTGGTGACCTTGGATGACCTCAGAGAAGCCAAAGGGAAAATTTTACCCCTGGGATCCGTAAAAGGGTGTCCAAGAACGCTTTTCTGAGCAAGCCGAGCATTTTCAATAGTTTTTGTGGCTTTTAGATCGTAAGACCGCTTTTTCCAATGTTTTTTCAAGGGAGAGGTCACCTCGTGACGTGACCTCAGGTCACGAAATCAAAAATCCAGAATATACATCATGTAGACCCTGGTAGGGTCAAGAACTGTAGGAAGTTTCAAATCGATCGACAGAGAAACGTAGCTCTTATAGAGCTCAAAAAGTTGAAGTGAGGTGACCTTGGTTGACCTCGCCTGGTGACCTGAACTTGGGTGACCCGGGGTAAAAGATTTCAGGGATGGTGGGAAAATGATGGGGTGAGAGATAGAGCCCTCAACCGCGGTGCTGTGCCTCGTTGTTTTTTTCTGCTATCCCGAAAAAAACATTAGGGGGCTGTCGATGCCCCCAGTGGAGCGAGGGTTAAAAGACAAAAAACGTTTCATTGAGAGCCTGAGCATGTGGAGCACTCTTTACCTGACTATAAAAGCTGGAGGATAGCCCAGCGCCTCCTTAGTTCCATACCCCTGGTCATTACCTTAACTACATGTTAACCCGCGCCCCACCGGGGGTCCGGCGCCACCTTCGCCCCACCGGGGGCCATCGATGGCCCCCCTCTAACTCCGAAAATATGGGCGTTAGCGCAAATCTGCAAAGTGCAATAGAAAGCTCGCGTGAATTCAGTAAGAAATTACTTCGCATGTTTTAGTGCTCAGGTCAATGGTGTGACCTCCAGAGGTCAAATTAGGTCAAGATCGGCTATTTTCACTCAAATATGCAATGATTAAGCAAACTGGGCATAACTCTTATGTCATTAGAGCTATTGAGGCCTGGTAAAGTACATTTGATAGCAAATTGCCAGTACTTTTTCCGCTATGTGGAACGTAAAGACCTCCCTCCAGTGGTTTGACCGCCAGAGGTCACCTCGTGACCTAATATGACCTGAGGTCACGAAAGGTCAAAAAGTGACCTTGCCGTATATCAAATGAAAGCCAGTGACAAAACAAACACGATGGTGTTTGTTTCACCGCTCTAGCTCAATTAGGTCAAAAGTTATTGTCAAAATACTGTTTTTGACCTCCGGTGACCTTGGATGACCTTGGAAAAGTCAAAGGGCAAATATGACCCCTGAGATCCGTGAAAGGGTGTCCAAAAACGTTGTTCTGAGCAGTCTGAGTATTTGCAATCATTTTTGTGGCTTTTATATCATGAAATAGCTTTTCCCCATGCTTTTCCAATGGGAGAGGTCGCCTCGTGACCTGACCTCAGGGCACGAAATCGAAAAATCCCGGATATACACCTTGTAGACCCTGGAGGAGTCATGAAGTGTAGGAAGTTTCAAATCGATCGACTTTGAAATGTAGCTCTTACAGAGCTCTAAAGTGAAGTGAGGTGACCTTGGTTGACCTCGTCTGGTGACCTGACCTTGGGTGACCCGGGGTAAAAAATTTCAGGGATGATGGAAAAATGATGCAGTGAGAGGTAGAGCCCTCAACCGCGGTGCTGCGCCTCGTCGTTTTTCTGCTATCCCGGAAAAACCGTAGGGGGGGCTATCGATGGCCCCCCGGTGGGGCGAGGGTTAAAGTGACGTTCTTAAATAGAGTCACTTGCAAAACGTTCTCTTGTCCTCTCAGCTAACGTATTGCCAGTGGTATTCTCCATCGTCTCCGACGCTCCACGCCGGGGAAACTTCATTTCAAGCTGACTCCTGACGGCTAACTCAAGTCAAAGGCTTTTTATAAGGCGTTCTGTGCATAGCACCTTTGCCCGCCTCTAAAGGAGTGTGTGGGAGAATTTTAGAATTTTGCGTGAGGGCAAGCTACGTTAGTCTGTTAAAGCAATTGGAGTTATTTCAAGTAATGGGTTGCAAGATGTTTCAGCTTGCGGATGGACGGTCGTGGCAATGGCATAGCCATGCCAAGGGAGTTCATTTTATAAAATTAGACCCGCAGAGTGCGAAGGTTATCTCTGTGGTTGAAGACCTTTAATTTAGAATTCGGAATTTAGAATTTAGAATTTTGTGTGTCAGCTACTGATGTCCGCTTGTCTACGTTACTCGAAATCCTCCGTTAAATCAATAATTTTCATATTTTAGAAACTGCGCTAAACACCTGGCCAGGGTGCCGCGAATTTACCCTGCAACCCGGAGGTGAGGTTGCAGCTCCCCTCTCCGGCTGGGCAGCCGCCGCGCAGAGAAAAGAGAACTGTGAGAGCACAGTTAGATTGTTAGTAAGAGTATGAGTGTGGTTAGCATAGAGCCGCAGTGAAAGGTATCACTGCGGTGAAGAAATATAACCTATTTAACCTAACCTGATTTCAAAGCTAGCCTAACATAACCTATCCTTAGCCTACGATATACCATTTAAAGGTTAAACAACTATTGCTTAAATTTTGCAGTGGATCGTCTATGACATGAATGGTTAATTTGAAAATAGGCAAGTCCTACTTTGGGGGTGCACCATGCACCCTCCATCATATATACTGGGAGGGGTGATTTATAGAAACTTCTCTAGCCCAGAGTCCTTTAGAAATGTAAAGAGTTTTTCGAGTAGCTCAGGATGGTCGTTACCGAGCAGAGTTTTTAGGTCTACAGGGATGTTTTGGATTCGGCAGTAGTCTAGCATGGGTTGCCGATGGGTATTGTGCTGGGGACAATTGATGAGAATGTGATAGGGATTCTCCATTGCGTCGCAGGTACCACAGGTACCCGCGTTCCAATAGGCATTTAATTTTGTGTGTCCATTTCTGAGTCTACGGCTAACTCAAGGCTGCATAAAGAAAACGCGCGAATTTGTCGCGCCACCGAGAACGCTATCGTCTCATATATCTGTGCTGCTCGGAGACGGTGGAACTTCCCAGCCAGCAATTATCGTGGGATCAACTGCAAACAAGTCGGGCGGCCCTACCTAAACCGACTTCGGCCCGCTTTAGATGGACTTGGACAGACTCATCTGATCGGGCCAAAGTGGGCCAGTATCTGGATAACTCCGTCACGGAGCTGGCCCGAGTTGGGCCCGCTTTAGACGTAACTCCCAGCAAAGCGGGCACAGCTGCGGCCAGGTTCACCTGTCGCCAGCTGCTCTCGTAACTCGGGCACACCTCGGGCACTGCCTGCCGTAACCTCGGATAACTCCGGCCAGGCTAATGCCGTACTGATCATGCGCAAACAACCGACTTTGCAGCAGAATTTCAAAATCATAATTTTCTGCCGCCATTGTTGTAGCAGCGGCTTTGCAGAGCAGTAGTATCAACATATTAGTGTATATTCTAACCGTGCAACATTACAGCCCAGGTAACAGGCAAATCAAGATAAAAGGCATCTTTTGCGGAAATGTGGATATTTGACGTGCGACTTTCTACTGATAAGTGTGCCCTTCGTGTGAAACTTAACCAAATAATACCTACAATAACTTTCGACAAATCCACTGCATAATCCCAATTACAAAGAAGCATCACTGCGGAGGTCTAGCTTCTGGCCATACCTACCTACAGATCTACAGATCTCCGTCTAGCTGAAGAAATTCCAAGAGGTGTTACTTTCAACCATTCATTGGTAAGTAAGTACCAGAGTAGCCAACAGCAGTATATTTTTATAAGCAAACTGAAATCCTTTATGATCATCTGCCTCCCCAATTGTCCTCAGCCCAGCATGTTTTCGGTCATTCTGGACCAGTGCCGTTCTAGCTTAGAATAGATGTCTGAAGACCTGTCCCTTGTTCTCCAATAGTTATTGTGCGCATGATGAAGGCCATTATCGCCCCCACTGGTCGTGGAACCTGGGGGTACCAGGGAATGGTGTCTCCCTTAAAGGGAGATGCGTCAAAAATTATTGGCTAGATCAAAAGGTCACAAAAAGGCGTTTCAGTAGTACTATGCTCATTTTTGCGAATTCAGCCTCCAAATGCCTTAACATCGCTCTCAAAGTTAACATTTCTAGACGACTTATCAAGAATTCTCACTATCGATTAAATGACGTAACCTCGGCTATGGCCATCAATTGCTCTAAGAACTTCGTCATATGCGACTTAAACAGTGGTGTAGAACTTGTGAACTATCACAGAAAATATTATTAAAAAACAACACTCCAAAACATTTTTTTAACAGAAATATAGAACTTTAAAGAAATCACAATTGGCCAAACAGAAGCGCAGGAATTCTCATGCCTGGGGCATGTGGCCTACCTATCTGACGCAAAAAGTTTCGTCATGCTGGGAATTTTGCAGAAAAGGGCTGAAATACCGAGATTGAAGACTTGGGCAATTATTTTATACTTCATTTTAAGCGCAAACTGATTCATTTTGTAGTTTTTACAGGCTACGTAAAATTAATACAACTACTAGTACAGGAACACAGACATTTTCATTACAAAAACAATTGCTTTAAAAAGTAAAATAGCTTTTGAAAACATTGAGATGAAGAGCATGTTCAAGCCTTTTATCGCTATCGTTAGTTTGAACTTTTGAACTTTAGGTTACCTAATGTAATAAATTGATAATATATTTCAATAACAGGTGAGTGGCCTCCAAAAGTTTTGCCAAAAGATACAAAAATAAATGGCAGTGTCGGAATCAATATTTTTCAAGTAGAGAGAAATATATTTTACGCCAATTTCTTTCGCTGGTATCACTGGCGGATCCAGGGGGGTTACAAAAGAGGCATCTGCCCCCAAACCTGTCGATTTTAACAGATTTGAAAAAAACACGTCATATGATTATTTACGATTTTGGACCCAGCAGCCCCCCTCCACCTGCCGTTCAAATAGCCACTGTCAAATCCGCCATCGTCTGGTGCCCAATGCAAATTTGAGAGAAGATACCCGTCTCTGAGTTTGTTTATGTAAAGTTCTGATTTCACCATATTTCCCCATTCAACACCCGCGGAAGCCGTGTGCTGAGATCTATGAACGAGCATCAATTCATGTATTTCGCTTCTCTGGGATCAAATATGTACATCCAATCAAATTCAAAGGGAGAACAAACTCGAATCACTTGTGGTTTTATGTATAGTACCAACTTCATCTGCCAGGAGCTGTCTTACAACTAGCCTCCCGCCCGCCCGCGGGCGGGCGGGCGGGCGTGTGCTCGGTTAAAAATGACCGCGTTCCGGCGGTTTACCAAATCTATTTGTAGTTTTGCTTATAATCTCACCGCATTCTTACTCTCACTGTCTAGTTTAAATATGATGTTTCCCAATAAAGTCAAGTAGTTTGACCACTGGTTTCATCGTATTTATGAAACATCATCAAATCCTACATCTTTTTACATGAAATAAAATTTTAGTTCTTCGTGGTCTAGTATCTACGTCATAAAGTACCTAATATTTGTGCAAAACGTTATCATTTATTTTAACGAACCCGTAGAGGCTCTCTAGAGGCGACGTAATTTATTGCATTTCGAAAGTGATTAAGAAAATTTACCTGCAAATTTTTAAGTCAGATCAATAACTTATTAAAAAAGCTATATGTCTAAATACATTTTCCTAAACCTGACTCAACAACACGTGAATAATACGTGTTTTGTCTAGCAACATTGTATATACAATACTATGCCTAACCCCAGATGTTCAGACCTGGCCTGAAGAAGTCACCGTGAATATCCATTGATATAAATTGATTGATTGGTAATTACAATGCTAATGATGCGGAGTCAAATCACGTACCTATGAGGACTCTTTAAACGGTTATTGATGAGAACCTGATAAACTGTTTAAGGTAACCCAAAGGGTCTCCCAGGAGTGACATAAATTTGGATATGTGGATATCTTAGTATCAAACGTATGTTTGGTTGGGTATCAAAGTATACAACCCTACTTTCTGGTAATATTTCAAAATACAATAATTGTTAGTTCCCCAAAATGGATTACGTATGTAAGAGACACCCACATACTAAAAATTGGGTAAATGTTACCTAATGTAATAAATTCATAATATATTTCACAGAGGCACTGAGGTACAGTGGCGTCCCTGTCAGCCGGGGCGGGATTTGTCACGCTATTAGCAAGTGGCTTTCGGGAAGCCGCGACCGGCTGGAACGACGAGCAAACCGGAGGCCGACCCATCGCTACTCTGGAGGCCTCGAACCTGCTCCGGCGCAGGAGGCCCAGGACATGACTTTCCAGGAGGTGGAGGTCACCTATGAAGATTTTTTAGTTTAAATGGTTGACTCCGTTTATTTGATGAATAAGTTCGTTTTGTGTATGTGTGCTAATGGGTGTATTATTTTAAGTTGGTAAGGTGTTTACTGACCTGCCTCCTTCAATACTGGATGTAAAATGGATCTAATACTCTGAAAGTATAGATTCAGGCACAACCCTTCATCAGAATTCTCGTAATACAAAGAGTGAAAACACCGATTATTGGCTATAGTGTGGGCAAGACCACATATGCTGATCAGATTCGGAGGTCCTTCCCACACTATGACCAATAATCTATGTTTTCACCTAGTGTATTATAAGGATTCTGATGAAGGACTGTGCTTGAATATACAATCTCAGTGTATTAGCTCCATCTTGCATCCAGGATTGGCGGAGGCGGGCCATTAAACATCTTATCAACTTTACTATCCCTTATTAACTCAGGTCAGCTAGTTTGTTCGTTTTACCCTTTTTGGGGCCGTTCAAATACATGTTAAATATATATTTGCTTGTTTCCAGAAATGGGTTTCATTGTTTGTGGTCAGGAAGGATCTTCCCATATATACTGTGTTAAACTTTAGCTATCTAATTTGCCAACGAATCAGCGATTCTACCATGACCTCATTAATTAGTCAAACATATGAAGATTTAACATACCAGTTTTTGGTACTGGTTAACCATGTACGTATTATTGAGCTTGATGGAAAGCATGAGCTTATGCATCAATTTATTCACCTATTTGCACACAAGCCTGAATGTCTGCAAAACAGCCACAATCATGCAATATGCAAAAATATTTTTAGTACAACACAAAAATCAGGCTCATTGCGTACAGGCCGAATGAAAAAACCTTTAAATGTCTCTGGTGAAAATAAAAGAATTAGGCAGGTCTAATATGCACATTGCACATCTTGTGCTCGCCGGATACGCCTCACTCAACACAGCAATGAGAGTAAGGAAGCGCTGACACAACTACCAGCATGTCGTAACCACCATCTACCAATAACTAGGGTCGGAACCGCGCTGACCCGAAATGGCCTGATCTGGCACGTAGTATTAATACAAACAATGAACTCTGGCCCAGCTCTGAACAGTGCCATCAACTACCAATTACTACGGCCAGGCCCGCTTTGGCCTGCACTGGCCTGATCTGGCACGCAGTAGAAATGCACAGCAGTAACTCTGGCCCAGCTCTGGCGAGAACCCATCAACTACCAATAACTAGGGCCAGGCCCGCAATGTCTCGAGGAGCTGGCCCGAGTTGGTCAGATCTGGCACGCAGTTACACACATGGCTAATAACTCCGTCACGGAGCGGGCCAGCTCCGTTGTCGGGCACAACTCGGGCCAAGTCGGGCAGCGGTAACTCCGTCCCAGCTCTGGGCCAGCTCTGGGCCAGGTCGGGAAAGTTGTTTCAACTCCTGAGTTACACCCGACAACAGCCCTACATGTGCCGGAGCTCCGTGCCCGCGCTGGCCCAAGCTGTGCCAGGTCGGGGCCGGAGGTAAATTGCTGGCTGGGTTTCCGCTTCGCACTGAGCGACGCTCATATGAAAGGTGCTGGGTAGCACACCAGTTTTTCTTGCCGAGCAGACAATCTTAAGCGTGGAGCCACCGGCCCGAAAACATTTAGTCAATCCGGCGAATGTTTCTTTCAACACTACCACCCACATTAGAGTATAAGCAAAGACAAAGACAAAGACTTTATTCAGAGTCTTCCACGGTCATCCATGGCTTCTGCGACCCCACGTCAGTTGGAATAGTAAGAAGGAGACATACACACGACATTAAAATCATGTAAACAGGATTATATAAAAACATCGTTAAAAAGACAAAGCATACCACACAAACACCACTCGCTCAGCGCACCTGATCCCGCTCTGCTATTATATACTTTTTAAGGGCACGACAAAAAAGCGGGCCGGTAAAACACTCAGCTCCTCAGGCAGCTCATTATAAATGGAGGCCCCCCTGGAGCTGAACCTACGTTGGCCCATTCCAGTACGAGAGCTTGGTACAACGATATTCGCGTCCTGTCTGGTGGTACGCTCCCGTATAGAGCCGACACGCACGAATCCCCGGGCCAGCTCCTCTGGCTCCCCGAGACACACTGTCTTGTGTACAAGTGCAAGCGTGTGGTACCTCACCAGCTCTCCCGCCGACAGCCAGTCAAGTTCCTCTTATAAACCAGAGACATGGTCAAATTTTCTGCGGCCGAAAATTACCTTTGCTGCATAATTAATTATCTTTTGGAGTCGAATATTGTTTATATGAGTTCCGTTGCCAAAAACACTGATGCAATATCGGACACGGGAAATAACCAGTGAACTGACTATCGGCGAGATGACGCTGGGAGGCAAGCAGCGCCTCAGATGTGACAAACCACTCAGAATTCCAAAGCATTGACGAGTGAGAAGAGAAATGTGAGAAAATTCCAGCTGAGGGCGCAGTCGAAGGTCAGTCCGAGATTTTTGACAGTCATAGATGGATCCAGATTAAAGTCGCGAAATTTGACAGCAAAATCACCAATTTTCCGAACGTTTGGAGCACTAAGCAGGCCGTAATTCCTGACAAAATGCGCAGGAAGTTCGTTAAAATATCCTAAATTTCATGGTTCGGTAGACATTTCTTATTTCAAGCTGTGGACTGATTTTAGCCACCCGGCATTCGTATTTAGGATTTTCTCCATTAACGCGTGCACTGGAGGGGGCCCTCGGAGGCCCCCCACCTGTTTTTCCCAGGTGGCCGGAAAACCTCTCGTAGCCGCAAAACGATACTCGGCCACATTTAACAGAATTTAATGGCACGGCCATTGGTGAAAGAATTTTGAAAATTGGTCGATTTTTTATTTACAGCCTTTCAAAGCCGGACCTGCATTTTGAGATCATCGTAATCGCGCGGTCGGACCAGTTCACTTGCATTGGAGACCGAGTGGTGACGTCATAACACCATATAACTGGGATGGTATGTCAAGGTCACCTTACATAAAGGCCAAGGTCAAAGGTCATAGGTAAAGGTCACATCAGCACTTTTAAGGTCACTGACCTCAGTGCTTCCGGTCAAATGACGTTATCCGGTCTGATGTATATTACGCTATGACGTCATAGTTAAGGTACCTCAATGCAAAGGCCAAAGTCAAAGGTCAAGGTCAAAGGTCATTGGGAAAGGTCAGTCCTCGTTTACCGCCAAGCACTTTAGTTGCTATAATGCTAGTTATAATGTATGTGTTACAGTGTATCCGCGAAATCCGGGAATCCGCGGATTTCCTAGTGAGTCCGCGATCTCCTAGTGATTCCGCGGATTCCCAAGAACGCTCGTAAATCCATGGAATTCCGGCTGTTTGTTTAGTGAGTCCGCGGAACCCCTGAAACAAAGCCGGGTGTCCGCGGATTCACTAGGGAGTTCGCGAAATACCTGAAACAGAGCCGGGTGTCCGCGGATTCACTAGGGAGTTCGCGAAATACCTGAAACAGAGCCAGCGATCCGCGAAATTTTGTGAAATAGCCGTGTATCTAGGCAAAGCGGGGAAACTCATGTAGCCGCGTCACTATAGGCACAGGAAGCGTGTGGGCGGTAGTGACGAGTCCGTAATCGTCTCAAAGTTGGGGAGGCACTGCCCTCAGTTCAAAATTTGGGGCCACCGCCCCCTGCCCCCAGTTCCTGCGCCTATGACAGGTACAGATGCAGCCGAGTGATTTTGCAGTTGGAAGGTAAACATGCGCCGATAAACCGTCGGGCGAATTCTAGGGCTAAGTTCTTAGATAAATTTTAACATCAACTCAACCTAAACAAACTTTTTCAAAGAGTACCAACCAAATATATAAAAGGCACCGTGAGAAAAAATTGGCATCGCCTTGTAAACGACAACATGCGTGTAAACACGTTTCTTGTTGTTTCTGTGTGTTTGAGTTTTATTGGAAACACCCCTCCCTCCGTTTTCGATCGGAGGTGACGCCTTTGCGAACAGGCCGACATACCCGGGAGGTCGGGTCATGCTGACCGCTCAATCGCGGCCGTACCCGTGTCCTGTGCTGTGGCGTGTGTTGCATTTTCTGGAGATGTCGGAAGCCCTTTTCAATGAGAGAGTGCAGAAGTGGCTTTCCGAAAGCCCAGCTCGAGTCATCGATTTTTAAGCGATGAGGAGCATTCTTTAATGATAAAGAAATTGCTCTCATTTGAAAGAAAGGAAGAAAAACCAGCCAACAGCAAGGAATACAGATGGCTGAATACCCTCAAGCTGGTCCAGTATGGCAATCACTCATGCAAGATCGTCAGAACTGACATTGGCAAGGAAGTTGTTCCCTCCTCCAAACTCTGCCAAGTAATACATGAAGCCTATCTAATGTGCCTGCATGGCGGGAGGAACAAGATAACCTCAGAACTGGGAAAACATTATTGGAACATCACGATTGAGTTTGTGAACATATATCTGCAAACATGCCAGCAGTGTGAAGAGAAACGCCCACGCGCCCGCAAGAATCTCGTCGTGTCTCCCATCGTCATCGACGACTTCAACTCACGAGCGCAGATTGATTAAATAAACTTCTCGTGTGAACCAGATGGGAAATTTAAGTGCATCGTAACATACCCGGACTATTTGACAAAATTCGTCATGCTGAGGGCGCTGACCTACAAAGCAGCCGCACAGGTCGCTCTGCACCTGCTCGATATCTTTTGCGAGATAGGGGCGCCGGCCATCCTCCAGTCCGACAACGGGCGCGAATTTATAAATGACCTCATCCGCGAGTGTGCCTCGAAGTGGCCGTCCTTGAAGATGGTGCAAGGCAGTCCACGCCACTCCCAATCGCAGGTAAGTTACAAGTTTCAATCACATAAATTAACCGAGCCCTGACTCATGCAGTTATAAACATTTTTTGGTGAGCTTTCTTTTGCTGGCCTAGTGGCGTTTACCGGGATTGGTATCTGCTTCTGGCACCGGAACACAGAAACCATACATAGAACGTCTAGTTTTTTCAACTTCGTTTGGTTTAACACGCGCACTGGAGGGGGCCTCGGAGCCCACCCCCACCTGTTTTTTCGAGGAAGCCGGAAGAACCACTCGTAGCCGAAAAACGATACTTAGCCACATCTAAGACAATTTAATAGCGAGTTGCTAAGATGTTCCCTGGCCTCTCCCCTCGAATCCGGAAATGGAAACATCTTAGCAACTCATCATCATGCTCCTCGCCGCAGCACTTCAAGACTTATCAAAATTTAATTGCGTGTTGATTCGTGAAAATGTTTTGAAAATCAGTGGAAAATATTTTGACTTCTAGGCTTTCAAAGTCAGACCTGCATTTTGAGATCGCCGTAATCGCGCGGTCGGACCAGTTCACTTGCATTGGAGACCGAGTGGTGAGTCGTAACACCATATAACCGGGGTAGTATGTCAAGGTCACCTTGCATAAAGGTCAAGGCCAAGGTCAAAGGTCACAGGTGAATATAAAATCCGCACTTTCAATGTCACTGACCTCTGTGCTTCCGGTTACCCGGTCTGACGTATATTATGCCATGACGTCATATTTAAGGTACCTCAATGCAAAAGTCAAGGTCAAATGTCATTTGGTAAAGTCAATCCTTTTTTCCGCCAAGCAGTTGCTACTGTGCTAGTCATATTGTACATTATCAGTAGTATACCATATTGTGACCTTATGGTTCAATGACCTTGAATGACCTAGAACCCAAAACTGTACAGAAGGCTCTTTAAGACCTTTCCTCTATGACTCTGGTCCGACTTTAGATTATTCCCGCCTTTTCCCGCATATTCACGGCATTTTCCACTCGGTCCCCAGCATGGCCAAGATTTTACCTTTCTGACGTCGTTTTATCTTAAAATCATTCACCAAGGTCAATACAAATTGGTCATGATGTAGTTGACCATGGCCCCCACCCACCCTCCAAATGACGTTTTTCTACGCCTCTTAGTTTCCGAGATCTTAGGGGGGCTTACCAGGCCCCCTCCAGTGCGCGTTGGTGCCAGACCCCTCTCTAGTGCGGGTGTTAAACCAAAATTTCTCATTTAAGAGTGAGTTCCCTCGTGCTCACATCCCCTTTTACCACTTATCGTTATCACTAATTTTTCAACACCTTGACAGTACCCTTAACGACATTGCCTCGTTCAATTTTTTCGAATCATTTAGGCAATATTGATCACTCTTAAATAGGCAAAATGTCTTCAAGCAACTGATTCTTATGTAAAAAATGAGAAGCCCTTTGAAAGGTTCCATGGCTCCCCCTGAAACGTTACTTCCCAGCCTAACTTCCCCCAGGATCCGAAAATCGGCACCCCGTAAGAAGATTTGGCGTCCATCTGAAAGGGTTTTCCGGAAAAAGACTGGCACGCCCTTGGTCCAAATGCCTTCCACCAATGTCCCCCCCCCATCGGCAATCCTGTATCTGCCTATGAAAAGGTAAGATGATATACTACATCAATTATTCAGTGACCCAAAATAGGTTTTGCGCTAGGGTGTCGAGTGGAAAATTCAGCTCGGAATGTATGGCGAGTGAGTGGAAAATTCCTCTCAAAATGTATGGCGGAGTAAAAATTTCAAATTTTGTACTCAGGTGGTAAACTCTCAGAGCCCTTGTTTGAACTGAAGGATGGACATTTCCTTTAATTTTCTCAAAGTAAATATTTTTAAATCATGCCCAAACAGCTTTGTTTGACCATTCCCATGTGAGAAATTTGGGTTAAGCAGGTATATCTTTACCAGCTGAAACCCCCTGATGCAGTCTCCAATTTTTTAAGGAGTTGGTGAATTTCCACAAATAAAAAACTTTTTGGGGGCCTCTGAGACCAACCTTTGGGGAAAGAACTCTGGGAGCCACTAAAACTCTTGGGGGGCTTCCCTAGACCAACTCTTGTGCCCCTCCACTCCCACACGACCAGCTTTTAAGGGCCCCTGAGACGAAATATCGGGGCCCCCTTAGACAACTCTGCAGAGGGGCCTCCGAGATCGGCAGGTGGTGAAAAATGAAAAGGGGTTTTTTCATGCAATACCTAAGCCCTGTTCCACCTGTCAGCACAGTTTTGTCAGCACCAATCAGCGGGCCGCGTTGCGCCTACGTCACAGGACTGTAGCCTCTCCTCGGGAACTAGTTCTAGAGGTTTTACGGGCTGACGGCCTGCTGTTTGTGCTGATGAAAAACCGTAAGTGCACGAAGTGCAGCCTAATATTTTTTAATGTTTTAAAGGTTTGAGTTCCCTTTGCTTAGCACAAACAAGAGGTGATTATGGCGCTGATGTTACTTTTCTGGAGGAGAGGTTGGAGGTCCTGCTGACAAAACTGTGCTGACAGCTGGAACAGGGCTCTAGTTCCAAAATTAATTATCTACGCATACACTGTATAGTTTTCCTGTCCGGGACAACGCCCCTCCTATACCTATACCTATAGCTATCGGAATTTTGGAGGCCACTCCTGGCCTCAATCACTGCACCTCGCATACACCTATGCTAGGGCCCAGTAGAGCCTTGGTTTACACTTAACTAACCCAGACGAAACTACAAACTTTCTATCATGGCAATAAACTCTTCCAGACTCTTGCTAAAAGTTTCTTTTCTTTACCTGTCAATTCCCCTGCTTCTCTTCACATATATACTCACCTTCATATGAGTATGCTGCTTTCTATCAATATTAGTCTAAGCTGCTGCAGCCTCCTTTCTGTTGTTTCTTCCTTTCGTCTACAATCAGCCAGGCGCGGCGGGCTGCGACAGCGTCGAAGCAACTACTAATTTAAATTTCTGATCGCAATCCAGTTGCCGGTCGCATAAGCAACATAATTTGCATTTGAAAACTTGCTCTAAATTAATTTTCTAAATCCTTATAGACTAGAAAATTATACAACTAAAAGCACACCAAGAGAAAGACTAACAATGTTTTGTCAATAACGAATACGAAACCAGCCTTTCAAAAAGCCTAAAGATGCCGCTTTTATTTACTAGATGTAAAGACGGCGTTTTGGTAAGTCCACGCCGTAGACCAGCCATACAAAAAAGTGCCGATGTTTGAAGGGTAACTGGATGCATTCTTGTTGCCCAAAAAAATCATTTAGTGAAAATGTAGAGTTTCAATGTATTAAAGTACCGGAAACTTTTAGTTCAACTTAAATATCAGCGTATTTATGCCTAGGGTGTCGTAGGGTGTCGTGAGTGGATTGGGGTGTCACACGGCGTGGACGCAGCAATGAAGGGCTAATATGGATACAAATTATTTTCTACGCAATAAATGGTTAATTTTCTACGATACAATGTCAAAAAATATGCTGCTTACCATACAAATTTCAAGATAATTGCTTTTAACAGCAAGATGACCAAAAATGATTTTTCACTATTCTCGGTACCAGAAATACAAAAACAACTTTTCAAGGACGTAAGCCTAGAAATCATATGCACAGATAAACTGCTTTCCAGAAATGTATCTTTCAAAGCGGTCAGCTCATTTTTTTGGCAACACAAGGCTAGGGTGTCTAATTTTCCACTCACCAATTTTGCGAGTGGTGGAATTTAGTGGCGGTGTTCACCCATTGGAACTTTCTCCGGTGGGGCAGGGGAGGGGGCACTGTGCGTCTTGCCCGCGCCAGAATTTCGATTCTGTTGTTCCACTGAAATCAGTGGAGATAAGGATGCCAGGTATAATTGACCAGAAAAATAGAAGTCGCCAGATTCTCTTTCAGAAAAGCGAAAGAAGCGCATAAGAGCCGAGTTAATTTGGCGATCTTCTAGTCGATTCTGCTGCTCTCTTTTTCCAGTGGACGTTGGTAGAGGAGGCAATGGAACTGGGCTTTGTAGTAAGTATTGTTGAGTAAAATTCAATAGTAGTAAAATATTGTTCAATAGTTATTCAATAGTAGTAGTAAATATTGTTGGAAGTGAGTGGAAAATTCAGCAAAAAAATAAAAGTGAGTGGAAAATTCTGATTGACTGGGTGTCGTTCTGCACCCAGCACCCCAGGTTTTGGGACACTGCAATTATTTGAATGAAACTGATAGAAACTACGTGATCCAACCGTTGGCGATAGTGGCTACATTAGTATCTTTTTTACCCTCGCCATTATCGTGCACATGAAACTATCAAAGAAACCTTACCAGACCACATACACCATTAAAACATATACATTGTTTTGCTCTGAAGATAGATTACATCCGTCCTGCATTTACGACAATATCCAGGTTGACCCACCCTGAAAGATCCAACAATTTAGTAGAGTTTTTCGAAAGAGGCCGGTGAGAAACTATTCCTCTAATTTTCCACAGATACACGGCCTATTCCCAGGGATTTCGCGGACACCCGGTTCTCGTTTCAGTGATTCCACGGATCCCCTAGTGAATCCGCGAACACCCGGGTGTTGTTTCAGGGATTCCGCAGACTCCCTGGACAAACGGTCGGAATTCCACGGATTTCCGAGAGTTTTTGTTAGTCCGCGGAATCACTAGGAGATTCGCGGACTCACTAGGAAATCCGCGGATTCCCGGATTTCGCGGATACACTGTATCATATGTACATTATAAGCTGTATACCATATTGTGACCTAATAGGTCAATGACCTTGAATGACCTAGACACAAAATCTGTAGGGAAGGTTCCTTGCGACCTTCCTCTATGACCCTGGTCCGCCTTTAGATTATTCCCCCTTTTCCTGCATAATAACCGCATTTTCCACGCGGTCCCCATCATGGCCAATATTTGACCCTTATGACTTCGCTTGGCCTTGAAAATATTGACCCTAGGTCAATAATAATTGGTCATGATGTAGTTACCCATAGCCCCCACCCACTCCTCAAACGGTGTTTTTCTACGCCTCTTTGTTTCCGAGATCTTGGGAGGCCTATCAGCCCCCCCTCTCCAGTGCTTGTTAGTGCCAGACCCCTCTCCAGTGCGTGTGCTATGGGACCAGTGCCCTTCTGTTGCATAAATAAGTAAATGTAGGATACTCCAAGACTTCTCTGACATCGAAATATTTAGTAATGCCAAGAAATAATACAACGAGAATGAAGACAAGCGAAGCAAACGGTCAAAACGCATACTTCCATTGTCTAAAAGGTAGGTACATACGTGTTCCATTTTCCTATGTAGGTATGTACGTAGGGCCGGTTAATCCAGACATGGCCCCTAAAAGCGATCGAATTTTTCCTAGTTTTTAGTATTTTGTTGCCAACTTTCTTAACACACGCAGCGAAGGGGGACCTTAAAGTGTCCCACTCACTTTTTCGAGGTGACCGGAAAACGTGCACCGCCGGAAAACGCTACTTGGCTGTATTTGAGAGAATCTATGAGCTGATTGGTTGGTAGAATTATTTTGAAAATCGGTGAATGATTTTTATAAGCTTCCAAAGTCAGACCTATATTTTCAGACCACTGCAATCGCTTAGGGGCACCATCTCACCCGCACTGTAGACCGAATGGTGACGTGATAACGTTACATAATCAGATCATATGTCAAGGTCACTCCACATGAATGTCAATGTCAAAGGTTACAGGTTAATGTCATTGATCCCAGTATTCCGGTCAGATGGCATCATTCAGCATGCCGTATGTTACGCTATGACTTCAGAGTTAAGGCTACTCAAGCTCAGTTCAAGGTCACAGGTCAAGTCCAAAGGTCTTTTTTCAAGGTCAACCCCTCATTTCCCGCTTAAAGGCTGCTATAGTGTCAGTTATATTTTACATTTCATAATTGACTTACAGAAGCAAGGGGTTCACCTTAATGTTAACACAGTCCTTTGCATATTCCATGCAAAACTATTGACTAATACATGAGAACCTGCTTAAGTGACCCAAGAAATTATCAAGTGAAAAGAAAAGTGAAGAGAAAGAAATCAAGTGACCTTCTCAGAATTTATATGTACATTGTCCATGTGACCTACTCCCGGATATTTTCTGAGAACACTGTGTCACAAGGCATTCCTGAACACCGAATGCATTAAATCCTTCTTACCAAATCATGACTACGGATTAGAGGATGATACTGTGGAAGCATGGTATTGACCAAGATCGTTCTTAGCTGGATTTGCAGAACAAAAAATCGATCTGGTAAGGGGGCTCGATCATCCCACCCGAATTGGCTCGAATGGAAAAATACGAGTATAAACGGCAGTAAGTATATGCTAATCGATTATTCCGAGGTTATTTAAGTCCCCTTTTCAACTATTTCAGTCCCCCCCCAAGATGCACTCAACATAGGCTAAAGAGCATGTCATGTAGATGTACGAGAAAATTAAAAACGGGACCATGGTTGCATCATAAGGACTTATGAAAGCACTGCAAAAGGTCAGAACTTATTTTCCTAGATCAATTGAATTTTCTGTAAGATTTTCGATTCGTCTGCAAGAAGCTTAAACCCACGCCACGATGGGCCTACAAACCCACTTTGCCCCGGTGGGGGTGTTTGAACACCCCCTCGATCTCGGCCCTTATGTGGAATAGAAAAATAAAACATGAAGGCTGGTGCGTAGCTCATAAAAATTCATGAAGAAACTATATTGGTCACTTTTTTGGCTCAGGTCAATATTGAGGTTATGACAGGTCAAAGAAAGTGACATTTTGAGAATAATTTTTGGTCTGTAGCGTCTGACAGAGTTGAGTTAGAACCATTTTTGAGACACCATTCGCTTTCTCTCGTCACAGAAAATCTAATGATGTATAATATGACCACATTAGGTCAAAAAACAAAAATAACCTTACCTCAGGTCAGGGGCGTAGCCAAGGGCGGAGGGCGGCAGGGACAGCCGCCCCTCCCTGAGGTCCGAAGGGCCCCTTTATGACACGGGCCGCGCGAAGCGCAGCTCGCCTGCACTATGCTTTGTGGCCAAATTTGAAATTTCATACCAGACCGGGCCCTCTTAACACTCGCCCCGCTGGGAGGGAGGGCGAAATTCTCCCCTTCCTGGTTTTCCCCAGATAGCTCAAAAACGAAGAGACGCAGCACAGCGAAACTTGCAGTACCTTATCCCTGATCAATTTTACACATATGCCAAAATTTTTGAGTTAAGGTCACTTCAGGTCAAGGAGCTATTCAAGGTCAAGTGACCCAACCTCAAAACCTAAAATCACGAGTTTGAAGCAGTGCCCAGGGAACATTAGCAAACGGATCAGTTTGAAACTTCCACAACATGATAAGGTCATTAGGGTCTACAAATCTGTTATCTCTGAATTTTGATATTGTTGACCTAAGGTAGGGTCAATTTGCTGGTCACCCCATTATAAGTCTATGGTGAAAAATAGAATGGGCTCGTTTTCAGTAAATAATGGATAGATAAAGCTAAAAATCCTCAAACCGTCTATTATTACCACGATCTTGACCATTGAGTTGAGTTTTTGAGCATCTGACCTCTCAAAGGCCATACCAGGTCACGGGAGCATAGAGTGATTGTTTTGCCAATAAAGTCTCACTGAATTGAGATAAAGCTCCCATTTGATTGCATTGTGTTTATATTGTCACGGGGAGTCAATTGATATGTAACATGACCATACCAGGTCACTCTGTGACCCTGAACTAGCTCGAGGTCAGGTCATTTTGACTATTTAACCTAGCAAGGTCATATTATACATCATTCGATTTGCCGCGATAAGAGGAATCCAATGATGCGTAAATATTTGCTCTAGCTCCTATGAGAGCAGATCTAGAGAGGGAAACGTACACTGCTCTGTTGTAAGCCATTCTTTGACCTATGCTGACCTCAATATTGACCTGACATAAAAGCTCTTCGTATAAAATATATTCGTCTTGTCCAGAGCTTTCGAACACCGCCCGTAATTTTCCTTTAGCTTTCGTGGGGAACGATATACGGAGGGGAGGGGGCGAAAAACACCCCCAGCGGGGCGCGTCATGCAAGGGACCCTAGCGGGGCGCGTATTAAGCCCTCTTCAGCACTATTCTGTAACAAGTAGGACCCTTTTTACCCATCAGAACCCTTTTGGCGCTGTCGCAGGGCCCTTTTTGGGGCGCCACCCCTCCCTGAGCGAAAACCTGGCTACGCCCCTGCCTCAGGTCAGGTCAAGGTCATTTTTCAACCTAGCATAGTCAATATGCATAGTAATCGACTCACAATAGCAATCCAAATGCAGTGGTATGAAAATAAAATATGTATCATCATGTCATACAAAGCTATTGACCTAGGTCTGAAAACTGCTTAAGTAGCTCCAGATGACCTCTCAGAGATCACAGGTCAAAAATTGCAGCATGAACCTGGAAAGGAGCCCAGGATACTTCTACTTGGAAAATGTGAAGGTATTATCAGCTTTATAACAAATATCAGCTTTATTAACAAATACAGTTAATTTCTGTTTTTCTCATGTAATTCCAAAAGAGAGGTTACAGTCCGTACTTGACCTTAGGTCATTGATATAAAAATCCCGGAACATATTTTGTAGAACTCGGTGGGACCATAATGTGTTATAAGTTTCAATCCGATAGATTCACCCATTCCATACTTATGCCACCTTAAACATTTTTTGAGGTGAGGTCACTTCACTTGTACTGTTGACCTGACCTGAGATGACCCAAACTTAAAATTTTGGAGAAAGTTGTGGAATTATCAAGGATAAGGTGTGCCAAGTACGGAGACGCTTCGCGCCACGGTTTTTTCGTGCCGCTAGAAAAATCCGGGGGATGTTCAAACACCCCCACCGGGGCGAAGGTTAACTACTTGCTTGAGTTGGCTGTGACTTGTCGTTAAATCTATACAAAAGTGTTGTGTTTTGGCTACGTTTATAAGATTTGGATAATGTTTTTGCGATTTTTCCTATTTTAGCCCAGTTCTTCTTTTCTGTCAGCGCTTGATTTGAATTTGTCTAGGGCCAAAGGTGCCCAAAAAAGATATAAATTAAGATATAATAAGTTTTCTGGCTTTGGCAGATCCAGGAGCAGCTTTTGGTGGGGACCAAACCAAGGCTTGGTGGCTAAATTGAGAAAAATAGCAAAAGAAGGTATTTTTGAGACAAAAAGGCATAAACTTGGTCCTTTTTGCGGGGCCAAAATATTCTATTGTAGTCTTTTGAGGGCACCATGGCCCCTTTGACCCTCCCTTGGATCCGCTAGTGTTTTCTGGACACGCTAAAAGTGCCCCTTCTCTCCCGGGATGTCCCTCACAGTGGCGGATTCAGGGTGCAAAAAGGCATTTGCCCCACCCCTAAACAGAAAAGCTCGGGACAAAACTCTGTTCCCCCCCGAGCGATCAACCTCCTTTTGTCTCCGAATCCTTTTTAGTTTATAAGCAAGAGTTTGGTTCTTCAACTCTCAACTTCAAACAGAACCAGTAAAGTTCAGTGAAAATATTGGGCTTTTGATGGGAAAAAAGTATCTTGAGCCCATATTTTTCGCCCCGAACATTGCAATTTATTTGTTATTGCTTTGCTCTGCTTTTCGCTTGAAATGCTCGAAATTCTGCCGGCAAGTCATATCGTAGCGCAATTTTTCACTGTGTGAAGTTTTTTTCTTTCCGACTTTAGTTCCCCCAAACCGACCGGCTAGATCCGCCCCTGGCCCCTCAAAGGTGGTGCGTCCCCATACCAAAGTTCGGGCTGTGCCTCTGCCAAAAGCACCCAGTTTTCCTAAAAATGCATAGTCCTCAAACACCTGACCGTTTGGTTCCCCAAAATGTACATACCTACAGGACCTGCCACGGTAGCGTGGCCTAATTCGTCACTCATGATAAACTCCTTTTGATACCCATTTTTCTAATTGCCACATAGTGCACTGCCAGCGTCCTGCGCTCTGACATCTGACGGGCAGACACATAACTACAGCTTCATTTAGTGCCACCCTGCCACGTGCCTTGTGGACTTTTTGATCCGTGGAGTTTGTGACTTGTGGAGCCATCTATATGTGGGGTTTCCTATTCCTTGCCGCCAGGGGTAAGTGTGGACTTTTTGATCCGGGGACTGTTTAAGTCGTGGACTATCTGTCGTGTGGGTAATATGAATTATGGGTATTAGAACATTTTGAAGGTGAATTTAACTGTGGACTTTTTGAGTCGTGGAGATATTGATGGCGCCCCGGCAGTATCAAGGCCTTTAAATGTCCGCCAGACGTATTTTGAAGGGTTTTGTTCAAGTTAACTTTAATTTTGCTAGCATAAGGTAGAATGCAGCGTTTTGATTGGGTAATCGAAACGTTTGAAACAGAATTCTGAAGGAATTGACCCCGGTCACGCTCACCAGTGGCGCTAGTGTGCCATCCAAGATGGCCGCGAAAGAGGGACTCCGAAAAGTAAACAACGTTGGTGGGCCCGGGAACAGCATGGTAAGTGGTGAATTATACGTGTTTTATGCCTGGTATGTGGCAGTGGCTTATAACCAGCCGCTGCAGGAAGGCAGTGAGGAGCCCAAATTCGAGGAGTTTTTGGTCCCAAGGAGCAAAGTTTATAGTCAGGATCAGGTTAAAGTTTGCTGCAACCCCCACTTTTTGCCGGTGGCGACGCTTATGTTTGGAAACGCATTTTCCATCGTACATTCAAACTGGAATTTCAGACAGCTTGAAACGAATAAAGGCGTATATCTACCGAACTATTTCAAGATATCCAGTTTCCCGGGCTAAAAAGCAATACAGCCATAGGCGGATCCAAGGGGACAGCAAAGTGGACATGTGCCCCATAGGCAGATCCAGGGGCAAAGGGAGTATGTGTCCCCCGCCATTGACCCTCGGCGCCCCCTGAAATGGCCACGCCCCTGAAATTTCGCTTCCCACCCCCCTCCACCCCAGGAAGCGAAAGTCGGCGCTCCCACCGATAGGGTTTTGCTCCCCATCCGATAGGGTTTCTCGGTCAAGAATGGCGCCTCGCCCCCCCGGGAAGGTGCCCCGATCGGCAATCCTGGATCCGCCTTTGATGACGGCCCAAGGATAAAGGCCTACTCCTGCTAGAAGCAGGCTTAAGGGAGGGAAGGAGGCGTAAGCGGAACTGGAGATCGCCCCACAGCCAGTCTGCAAAGTATGGCAGCAGGCCAGACGAGTCGCACCAGCCATCTAAAATTCTCGCACCACCATCTTCCAAAAATTCGCATCAATATGCCACATAACAGGAAAAAATGCACCCATTCCTACCCCTGCAATGCAATGCTATCTCAATCATTATTCAGTTAATTAAGGGCTTTTTATAAGGCCCTCCTGTGTCTTAATAGCCATTCAGCCATTATTTGTTTATTTTAAGTGTCACTAACCTTGCAAATTCGCACCAGGTTGGTAAAATTCGCACCACTCATCCTGTCTCCAAGGGCACTCGCGCCGACGAGATCTCGTCGAAAATGCCATACTTTGTACACTGGCCTCACAGCCCGCTTACCCGGTGGATGTCAATGAAAGTCAGATGGCTGAAAATGTCTGCAACAGACAGCAGCATTTGAGCCTATCTTCTTCCCAATTCTCAGTTTCAACTTCCACTGCTTGGACAGCACCTTATCCTGAGGAAACTTGTGAAAGCTGAGACTTCGACACTTTCTTCGGAAGGGATACACACTGAGGAACGCAGCATTTCTGATTGGATCTAATGGTTATCAGTCTCTTCTCCATTTTCTTTGAACTTTCCAAGATTATAACAAACAAGAAAATAACGCCAGTCTTCAATATTCACGTCCACCCAACGTCACGTGTAACCACGCTCTTTCACGAGTTTACCACGACTGAAAATCCGTTACCATAGGAACCGTGTAGGAACCAAGGAGTTTATTTACAAATGCGTCGGATATGAAGCAGCCGCGCCAAGACGTCAGTCCCTCTACTGGCGTTTCCAAAAAAAAATCCGCCAGGTGCCAACACTTTCGATGACCGAGGCCAATTATAAAAGCGCTTTAGAGACTAAAAACTGCACCCAGAAGATAGCCTGATCAATTTTACATACCAAAAATAAAAAATATACCCTTAAAGGGACATTGTCGCAAAAATTTTTATTGTGGTTTCTTAATATTTGAAAAATCCTGATTCTGGTACCGTCAATCGTTTCTTTATCTTCAGCTAAATTTTTGGAGGCCACTCAACAATTATTCAAATTTGTAGACAATACCAACAATAGGTTGTAACCTGCTCTTCACCTCTATTCTATCAATCAAAGTTTTAAGTTCTAGAAATGGTTTTTTGCCGTAGAAAATGCTTTATAATGTATTATTATTCAATTTATTTTTGTTAAGTCCCAAAAATACAAGAATTACATTAGTTTGTCCAAAACATTCAGCTTGAGAAAACTAATCAGGGGAAGTTTTAAACTCGGCCAGATGTCGTACAGCGGGGCTGGTATAGTGGCCTCCATTCCCGACTCTCACACGGGTATTACAGGTTCGAATCTAGGTAGTGGAAGTTTTTACTGTAAAAAACAATTTTTTCTGGTTTTCTTCTTGATTGTTCATGCGTACTAATGGATGAAGCATAGTCAGATCCATAATTTCCGATCGGGGGGGGTAACCTCCAGGGAGGGCACCATCCAGACCGGGGGGCGCCAATTTTGACCGGAAAAACCTATCAGATGGACGCTAAATCCTATCGGTGTGCGCCGATTTGTGCATTTTGGGGGAGGGGATGGAACGCGACATTTTAGGTTTCACCGAGAGTCGATCAGAGAGGGGGGACACGTGCCCCCTTTTGCCCTCCTGGATCCTCCTATGGGATGAAGTAGCTATTCTAAGGACAATTTCTTCTGGTTATCCCTCCGTCCGGGTAGTTGAGGAAGGGGAATATTAGCCCCAAATATTTTTTCTAATCTGACCGGCGTACCAAACTGGGACCGGCTTGTCTCCAGCTCCCTCCAATGGTTCTCAGTCCGTCGGATTTACCTCTGTTGGAGACCAGTTCCCCTGTTTTCTGACCACCGGGACACGCTGTTTGCCATTCCAAAATGTCTTTTGTGTCCTTTGCTGAAGGTCATTATTGAAGCCTTACCGGTTTTGGTGCAAACCAGGAACCAGAAACCGACCCAATAAAAAAGCAAGGGTGGCTCTTTGAGATTAAATGTGTTAGTCCCTAAATTAATGTGTCTCGATATTAATTAATCGTTTTAACACGCGCATTGACGGGAGGAGGGTACCCGCCCCCGTCTGGTTTTTCGGATAGAATATAAAAAACGGCGGCGCGCAGCGTCGCCGTACTTGGCATACCTTCTATCACCATTTTTACAACTTTTGTCAAATTTTAAGGTTAGGTCATCTCAGGTCAGAGTAACCAGTACAGGTCAAGTGACCTGACCTAAAAAAAGTTTAAGATAGCATAAGTCGGAACAAAGTGAACTCATCCGATTGAAGTGATCTGACAAAATGGTTAAAATATTTCGATGGAGAAGCGTATGGGCTACCAAACGCCGTTTACCACTTTTTCACTACATAATGTGTGGTTCTCGAGATTTTTAGGAGGAGGGTACCCGCCCCCCGTCAAAGCGAAGGTGGCTCAGAGCCCCCGTCAATGCGCGTGTTTATCTGGTTAAAACAAGGAGATAAAACCTTAATCCGTTTGAGATAAAACGTGTTTGAGATTAAATGTGGCGGTGTCCCAGGACGGACCACCCTAAAAGACCGTCTGGGCCTTTCACGGCAGGAGAGTGTGGAGGCGGGGGCCTGCGCACTGGTCACTCCTTTCTCCTGTGCAGCTACCGAAAGAGGATCGGCCTGGACCCGGAAGCCACGTGCCGGGAATGCGACGACGGAGAGGACGAGGCCCTCCACCAGCTTCTGACCCAGTGCCCTGCGTGCACTGACCTGCGCTGGGACATATTTCGACGGGACGACCCGCCCATCCGGGAGGCGCTGGCGGACCCGCAACGGCTGGCGATGTTCCTGCGGCGGTTGGGGCGCCTACAAGGGCGCCCTCCCCGTATGGCCGGAACACTCAATCAATCAATCAGATTAATGTGTCCGTCGACATCTCAATATTTGACATAATTTTAATCCTTTGGTCCCCGGAGAATATAAAACACGTAGTCTAGAGAACCGGAGAATAGCTGAATGTGATAAGGAAGAATAACTCTTGATATGCGTCAGAACTGGGAACCAAAGAGCAGTCACCACGATCCTTGGATGAACTAACGAAAAATATGTGCAGCCACCAAGTGTGGAACGCACCATGAACCCAAACATGATCACTTTTTGTTTCAGGGGGAACGTTTGTTGTGTGCTGCAGGTTGGAGATGGACTGACCACCTCACTCTGTCCGTGGTGGTAGCTAGTTCAATTTTTTGTATATAGATATACAAGATTTAAGAATACATCCTTTTTGACTTCAAGTTGAGTTAGTTTCTGATCCGGGTGCATCAAGAAAATATACCTCAAAATTCTAACCTGGAACAGTTCGTATTAAATAAAAAGGATTCTACAATTAATCTTAACATTGGTAGTGACGGAGCCTAAACCTAAGAACACGCATTGCGGCTTTAAGACAAGCAAGCTGCTGGCATCTTGAATGACATTTGTTTATGAAAATGATAAGCTTTTATTTTTAATACTTCGGAGTTTGGAAACGGTCCTTTCTCATAATAGTCGCAGAAGCACTTCATATAACATCATATTATTATATAAAATAGTATATTAACCGTTATTTTTATTAGATTGTTTATTAGATTATCTACGTTGATAAGATGTTTCATGACCAGCCTCCTCGAATCATGGTTGCAAAATGGGGCTAATACACTGATAAATATTCAGGTACATCCCTTCACCACAATTCTCATAATATAATAGGTGAACACATAAATGTTTAGTCAGAGTGCTAGGATATCCTCGAATCGAGTTCCAATATTCGAATATTCCAGTACTGAACTACATTATTTCAGCAACCGAGTTCCATATCAGATCTAAATTTCAAGCCTTGGTCACACTGCCCACAAGTTTTCGCTTATTGTATTATGAGGATTCTGACGAAGGGCTGTGCCCGAATATGTGATCACAGTGTGATCACAGGCTCCATTTATCAGGAATTCGAGAGGCAAAGCCATGAAACATCTTACCAATTTATAATCATGCTCCTCGGCTACGCAATGCAAGATTCATCTACTTTTAAACCAACAGATATCAGTTGATCAATGAGGCTTATATTCAGACTCACAAAAACATGAGAAAATATAACCTACCAGGAAATTACAAGCGAGTGATAACCCTCGGCAGGTGAGAAACGCGTGCAACAATCAGGTCTGCGAGTCCCCAAAGAGCAATCTTCCAGAGTGCAACGTGAACTAGAGGATATAACTCAGTACGTCAGTGATGGATCCAGGCCGATGTTTTTTTTTTGGGGGGAAGACAGGGTTCAAAATTGTGAATAAAAATGTTTTAAAGATCGGCGAAAATCGCAGAGTTTGGGAGGAAAGTAAATTTTTCCCTGAACCCACCAGTGGGTATGCGGCTTCTAGCTTCCAGTCCTTGAAGTGCACTCTAAGAAGGGTGGGGAGCGAACCAAATACTGAGGCGTACATCAAAGCATAACAGATTTTGCATCTGTCCACAATAAGTGCTACACGATTTGATAAAATTTTCACCGCAATAGTGTGAGCCCAAAGTAGTCACTTATCATTTTCGCCGACTTTCACACTTACGACCACCAACAAAATCTGACCACTTGATTTTTACTATAAATACCTGTTGCATTACGTGTTTTTTTACCTTGAAGCTAAAAAGTACTCTTAATGGTATGTTTTACTGAGGTCCTCAGAGGATGTGCCTTGATATACGGCGATAAATACCACTTACGCACACACATGAACGTATACTGCGGGCACACAGGTAGACGACCGAGGTGCACTCAGACAGGTTCGTGTTCAATGCAGAAAACTGCTGGCTGTGGTACTCTGCCAACTCTAGGATTCCATTGCTCGTCCTCTGAAGCTTGTCTTCCAGCAGCAGGCGTAAATGGCGATAGTCACTCACTGTCGAGGGGCAGCACCTGATTATTTCTGTTTTGCATTCAGCTTTCTGGGGTAGCCCTTCTTAAATTAGAAGACATTTTCACAGCAGGAACAGATGGGACCAATAAAGGGTACAAATAAAATATCACAAGCTCACAATGAAAGCAAACAAGATATCATTGCATCTTGTTTTAAACATATAAAATATATTATATATATATATATATATATATATTCAAGAAGAAAGACGTCCCAAAGACGATCTATACTCTAGATCATGGGTTTTTGGAGGGGTTAGGTGGAACCATGCAAAATCATGATTTTTATAAATTATAATACATTATTTCCAAACTGGCCCACAATAGAAAACAAATATTTCAAATTTCAGGTCTATGGAAGAATCGGTCTGATTGGGTTCATCCCATTCAAAGTAACAACAAAATGATCATACACAAGCTGGTCCATTGATTGGGATGATAGTTTGATGATACACAGCAGCTACAAAGACAGGTTTTCTAGTAAAAAATTTTCTCTCTGAAGTGACCAGCCTAATCTTTCACATATTCCTCTAGCAAACACAAAAAAATTGCATCACCCAAGATTGCCCTCCTGTCATTCCTATATGTCTATCCATACTCTTTGTTCACAATTATATTTTTGTATTGGCTGGGTACATTCCTAGTGTTTCAAATCATAATACATCTTATCCTAGTTTTACTTCAGTTTATTTTAAATAGCAATTATAAAAAACATGCAGATGGGCATTTGCAGAGGGCAGATGGATGAATTCATGCTACAGCCACTTTCATGTCTGGAAACAAACAGTAGCACTTGAAATATGAGTAACTTCATCCGAGAAGTGGATAAGAGTACACAAACTATTATATACTGCATGGTACCAAAATAAATGTTAAAATCTGTTTCAATATGTGAAATTATCAAAAACATTTTCATACTTTAAAGAAGGTAAACTAAGCAGAAAATGCACTAGCATGCACACATTGTGCAGAACTAGTATTTGTAACAGGTAGAAATTTGTAATTCAAATTGCAGGCTTGATATAGAATTTTACTAGAGTGCACAGATATTGTAAATAGAAAGTTAGACCAAAAAGAGAGCGAATATGGGACATTCAAAAATAATATGCCTAAACAATCATTGGAAAATTGTCATTGCCAATCATTTTCACCCATTTTGGTACACAAGTTGACCTGTGCAACAATAAAATGAGGATTTTTGGCATTGACACTACTCATAAGCCTTGTTCCATCTGTCAGCACAGTCCTATCTGCAGGCCCTCGAGCCTCTCCTCTAGAAAAGAAATATCGGTGCCGCGACTGCCTCTAGTATGTGCTACTGCTTATCAAACAAAAATCAACCAGAATACTTATCTACCAATCACAAAATAGTGTGCTGCCACTGTTCTGCTTTTACTGTTTTCATCCAGCAGCACCACAGCAGGTTGTCAGCCTGTAAATCTACAATTGGTTCTATGATTTGTTCTCAGGGGAGAGGCTATAGTCATGTGACATCAACTCAATGCTGCTCGCTGATTGGTGTCGACAGACTGAATGAGACCACAGCTATAATAGCGGGCCAAAATGAATAGTTATCAATTAAGCATACAATTTGCTTTCTACCAACTTCGTGAACCTAATTAATGCAGAATAGAAAGCATTAAATGCATTGCCCATATTTGATGGGATTAGTGCCTGACTAACTCACTACACTCACTACACAAAACCTCAATAAGCATTGGTGCCCAGCAACGATGGATGGCAAAAATTAAAATTGTTTCATTAACTTTTCACTCATACATTTTTTCCTCTGAGAAAATCTCAATTGACCACATCAAATGCTCTAGATATTTTACGTACAGATAACCGACGATGTTGTTTTGTTGATCACGAGACCGGACCGGCGACAATCTCCTTGTCCTTAAAACCACCAAAACCTTTTGTCATGCCTCAAAAGAGGCTCTTCTGGATCGCGCTACCCGGATCTTTTTCTTGTATCATTGTCGCTGCAATGCAATCATGCAATAACGAACAATTATTAATTATAATCTTTAGAGTGAGTCGGGCTGTACGCAGCGCTAATAAGTCTTACTGGGCGTCCTAACCAAACGGTCGCCGACGGTCGCCAACCGTCGGCGACCGTCGGTGTCAGTTGCAGAGCGGTAATTTGGAGGTTTGGCCGACGAGGAAATGTTCAACTTTGGTAGCAATCTGGTAGCTCAAACTGCGACGAATGTTGTTTACCAACAACCAAAACTTAGCTGGCATCAAGAACTATTAAAAGAACGATTTAGGAGAAAAAGGTAATCATGTCCAGTTTTCATAGATTTTTTCAGCATGAATTCCAATTTGAATAATTATTCAAAGACATTTATTACGTTTATTGACTAAAAACAAGAACAAATAACAAGGATATCGGCTTCTGCACGCAGACCGTCGGCGTCAAAAAGTTAGACATTGTTCAACTTTTGCTGCGACGCGTTACGCAACGCCGTGCGACGCGTTGCGTCAGTGCGTTTTGTGTCCTGGACCGAAAGTCCCCGGTCGTTGCGGCAGATCGACGCCGTGCAACACCTTGACGCGTTGCGTCTTGGTTAGGACACCCAGTTATAGAATTTGTATTCATATCTCCGTGTTTGCCGCGGCTTTTAAAATGGTAAATATCGATTAACTCGTTGAAAGCGTGATGACATCACATTGATGTAAGATAAGCCCACGTGACCAGATCCTATAAGGACTGGGCTTCTGATTGGTTGATGTTATTTCTTTTAAGTCCTATATTTCCTATTCAAAAGCGTTTTGGAAAGTTATTTTTATAAAATAATTTTTTTCATATCTCAGGTTTAGCTACCAAAATGCTTCGATTGAAATTTTTACATTCTTGGTATAGAAATGGAAAGCCACAGCCCGGACTACGTCATTTTATTGATACCGCAAGGACTCGGTAAAGTCGTCAGAAATGTTGGCTTTGAGGGCCGATTGTAGGAGGCATTTGAGCCTGAATTTGCAAAAATGAGAATAAGACTTCTGAAACAACTTTTTGCAACCTTTTGATCTGACCAATAAAAATTTTTGCGACAATGTCCTTTAAGCACCGCCTAATTTTCCCACTGGCCCCGTGCCCCAAACCCACAAACAGTCCCATTGGGATTGTCTTACCTTAGGTTACCTTGGGAGTAGCGGGACTTTCTGAGGCACGCCAGGTGCCTGTCTTGCCCGTTCTCATCGAGCTCAGGTACAGGTAATGTTTCTAGACTAAGTTGGGAATGGATACATGAGATCAGCCCAGTGACGGTCTGTGTTGTTCTTGAAGCAGTTCGTGGACTGGGATTCGACGACCCAGTCCGGGAGACCGTTCCAATCTCTCTTACAGTGCGCACCCCGAAGTGGTTCCTCCGTGCCCTGGATGCCTTGCAGTTCCCAACCTTGAACCGGTCAATCCACGTGTGGTGCAGGCTGGAGATTTCTAGGAAGAATTCTTCCCTTGCACGCACTCCGAGCTGACCCCGCATGATCTTGTAGATGAAGATCATGTCACCCCTCTTGCACGCCTATACCAAAGCGATGGCAGCTTGAGGGGTACGAAGTCGAAGTTCGTAGTC
>JAOTON010001580.1:0-217689 GCA_034440635.1 Lepas anatifera | reverse complement strand
TTGCTTGCGGGATTCCTTTGGTCTCGGCCCTCTGTGGCTACAACATCTGTTCCTGCTTGGGAGTAGCAGGTTTAACCCGCGCCCCACCGGGGTCCGGCGCCACCTTCGCCCCACCGGGGCATCGATGGCCCCCTCTAACTCCGAAAATATGGGCGTTAGCGCAAATCTGCAAAGTGCAATAGAAAGGTCGCGTGAATTCAGTAAGAAATTACTTCGCATGTTTTAGTGCTCAGGTCAATGGTTTTGACCTCCAGAGGTCAAAATTAGGTCAAGATCGACTATTTTCACTCAAATATGCAATGATTAAGCAAACTGGGCATAACTCTTATGTCATTAGAGCTATTGAGGCCTGGTAAAGTACATTTGATAGCAAATTGCCAGTACTTTTTCCGCTATGTGGAACGTAAAGACCTCCGCCAGTGGTTTGACCGCCAGAGGTCACCTCGTGACCTAATATGACCTGAGGTCACGAAAGGTCAAAAAGTGACCTTGCCGTATATCAAATGAAAGCCAGTGACAAGACAAACACGATAGTGTTTGTTTCACCGCTCTAGCTCAATTAGGTCAAAAGTTATTGTCAAAATACTGTTTTTGACCTCTGGTGACCTTGGATGACCTTGGAAAAGTCAAAGGGCAAATATGACGCCTGGGATCCGTGAAAGGGAGTCCAAAAACGTTGTTCTGAGCAGTCTGAATATTTGCAATCATTTTTGTGGCTTTTATATCATGAAATAGCTTTTCCCCATGCTTTTACAATGGGAGAGGTCGCCTCGTGACCTGACCTCAGGGCACGAAATCGAAAAATCCCGGATATACACCTTGTAGACCCTGGAGGGGTCATGAAGTGTATGAAGTTTCAAATTGATCGACTTTGAAATGTAGCTCTTACAGAGCTCTAAAGGTGAAGTGAGGTGACCTTGGTTGACCTCGTCTGGTGACCTGACCTTGGGTGACCCGGGGTAAAAAATTTCAGGGATGATGGAAAAATGATGCAGTGAGAGGTAGAGCCCTCAACCGTGGTGCTGCGCCTCGTCGTTTTTCTGCTATCCTGGAAAAACCTTAGTGGGGGCCATCGATGGCCCCCGGTGGGGCGAGGGTTAATATCTTAAACACGGTAACTCCTGGCTGGAGTACAAGTCTCACGAGGACTTCGAGGAGATCAGGTACCTGGAATTAAAATCCAGCTCACCGATCAGCTCGTGGCTGAAGGTAATAATATGAACTGTGAGGCCAGGCGAGAATACACTGAAAATGTTTCAGAGGCACCAGCTGACGAGCTTCCCACAAAGCGACCAAAGGTTGCAATGTCGTCGAAGGATATCAAAGTGCTAGCACACAGTACATGCACGAAATTATCCCTGGTAAGGGAATCGTACCGAAGATGCCGATGACCGTCCTATAACAAGCTGGCTCTCATCAAGTCCAAGACGTTTGGAGTGCTTCTCTAATTCATTACTGAAACGATCTTTTTTACCAAGATCCACGAGGCATAAAGGTCATGGAGCGCACACAATGTATCTATTGGGAACCTGGATATGGTACATACATGCTTGGGTCTAACGATAGTGCTTGACTGATCCCTAACGAGAACGTGCTTTAATGCTCGGTGGTATTTAATTTAGGAATTAGGACTTTACTAACAGTGGCTTAACACGTGCATTGACGGGGGTCTGAGCCACCTTCGCATTGACGGGGGGGCGGGTACCCGCCCCCTAAGATTTCGAGAACCACGGTAGGTACCGAAAAACGGTTAACGGCGTTGGGTTGCCCATCCACTTCTCCATCCAAAACATTTGAACAATTTTTTTGTCAGGTCACATTTAAGGTCACGAGAGGTAAAAAACAGCCGTCATAGGGATAACATGTAAATTAAGTTTTTCGGCCATTACATCTGAACAAGTAAAGATAGAGCAAAACGACTTGAACGATATGAATCCTCTCAGCAAGCCGAATCGAATGATATATAATTTGATCTTGCTAGGTCAAATCAAGGATTTGACCTGACCTGAGGTCAGGTCAGGGTCAAATTATATAAAATGCATATCATTAGAACCCCAAAGCCCAGGCGAGTCTAATGCAGCTAAAATAAATGCTCTATCACCATCCGGTACTGAGTTATTCTGTAAAAAACTATTTTTCCCATGTATTTCCAATGGAGAGGTCATGCCTCGTACCTGACCTTAGGTCATCGATATCAAAAATACCGGAACATATTCTAGAGAACTAGGTAGGGGCATTATGTGATATGAGTTTCAATCGGATAAGTTCACCCTGCTCCGACTTATGCTATCTTAAACTTTTTTTAGGTTGGGTCACTTCACCTGTGCTGGTGACCTGACCTTGGATGACCCAACCTTAAAATTTTCACAGAAGTTGTAAAAATGATAAGGGAAAAGGTATGCCAAGTACGGCGGCGCTACGCGCCGCCGTTTTTTCTGCTATCTCCGAAAAAGCCGAGGGGGCGGGTACCCACCCCCGTCAATGCGCGTGTTAAGGTGACGATCCGTATTAGTAGACTCAACCGGCGAAGGTACCAAATTTTGTTATGCCTACGTCATAATAATGATTAAAATCTTAGTTAAAAGGGAAAGTAAATACAACGTTCATTGTGAGATAGTGACAAATGCATCATGTTTCACGCAGCGCATCCCGAGAAAAAGTTTATCATTAGTGCACTATTTATAGTCATTGAGTCCTGGTGTATAGATTTCTATACATCCAATAAATTATATTGATAATTTTTTAATTTAAATTTTGTTCATTATTGAGTTCCTTGCATCCAAAAACCCAAAAATCAAAAAGGGTTTGCACTTCCATCAAATATTTTGGGCTCGGGTCTCAAGAGGATAGTACTAAGCCTGCAGGATTTTGAAGCGACAGAAAGACAGACAGAAACACACAAACATACAAACAGAGACAGACCTTGGAATTTTAGGACATGTAGACTGCTAAGCCTATATGTGGGCCAGCCAGCCAGTCAGCCAGACCGACAGAGACATACAGACAGAGAAAGAAAAACTTCCAGAAAGCCAGAGATAGACAGGGATAAACAGAAACACAAACAGTGAGAGAACAAGATAGACAGAAACATATAAACGGAGACAGATTGACATAGACAGAAATAAACAAAGAAACAACCAGACAGACATTGCCAGATATTCAGGGAAGCCAGATCTAAATACATACAGACAGACAGAACAGACAAAATACAGGGACAGTTAGACAGACATACAGAGACAGTCAGACATACACACAGAAAAATACAGAAACATCCAGGCAGACAGACATACAGAGAATACAGAGGCAGACAGACAGGTAGGCAGACAGACAGAGGAAGCCAGGTCTAAGTACATACCGACAGACAGAACAGCCAGAGAGACATACATACAGAGACAGCCAGACAGACATACAGGGACAGTCAGAGACATAGAGAAAACTACAGAGACATCCAGGCAGACAGTCAGACTGATATACAGAAAAATGCAGGCAGACAAGCAGACAGGCAGGCAGACAGCCAGACAGACCGAGTCTGACAGACAGACATTCAAGCAGACAGTCGGGCAGACAGATGGACGGACAGAGTCAGGCAGACATACAGACAGTCAGGCAGGCAGGAAGACAGGGAAACAGGCAGGCAGGCAGACAGACAGGGAGACAGGCAGGCAGGGAGACAGACAGTCAGTCACAAGACTGTCAGTCACACAATCAGACAGACAGAGTCAGGCAGACATACAGTCAAGCAGACATGCATACTGTCAGGTGAACAGACAGACTGTCAGGCAGACAGACAGACTTTCAGACAGGCAGGTAGGTAGACAGTCAGTCACACAATCAGACAGACAGACAGTTAGTCAGACAGGCAGACTGTCAGGCAGACATACATACTGTCAGGTGAACAGACAGTCAGGCAGGTAGGCAGACAGACAGTAAGGAAGACAGACAGAATGAAGACAGACAGCCAGACAGTCAGGAAGACAGACGGACAGACAGAGACAGTCAGGCAGGCAGGCAGGTAGACAGTCAGGCAGGCAGACAGACAGAAAGACAGGCAGACAAACAGAGACAGCAAACATTCAGACAACCAGACAGACATACAGAGGCAGCTAGACAGACATACAGAGACAGTCAGACATACACACAAAAAATACACAGACATCCAGGCAGACAGACATACAGAGAATACAGAAGCAGACAGAGGAAGCCAAGTCTACATACATACAGATAGACAGAACAGACATACATACATACAGATATAGGCAGAAAAACATACAGGGACAGTCAGTGACATACAAAAAAGTACAGACATCCAGGCAGACAGACAGGTAGGCAGGCAGACAGTGGAAGCCAGGTCTAAGTACATACAGACAGAACAGCCAGAGACATACATACAGACAGCCAGACAGACATACAGGGACAGTCAGAGACATACAGAAAAGTACAGAGACATCCAGGCAGACAGTCAGACAGATATACAGAAAAAATGCAGGCAGACAAGCAGACAGGCAGACAGACAGCCAGACAGATAGTCTGACAGACATACATTCAAGCAGACAGACAGTCAGGCAGACGGACGGACAGACAGAGTCAGGCAGACATACAGAGTCAGGCAGGCAGGTAGACAGGGAAACAGGCAGGCAGGCAGACAGACAGGGAGACTGGCAGGCAGGGAGACATACAGACAGACAGTCAGTCACACAATCAGACAGATAGTCAGGCAGACAGGTAGTCAGGCAGACATACATACTGTCAGATGAACAGACAGACTGTCAGGCAGACAGACAGCCTTTTTGATTTTTATAAATTTTGACCAAGTTGTTTCTCAGTTCGACTGTTGGAGTCGGAGTCTCACTAAAGTCATCAAGGGACTTGTCACGGAGACCCCGACCCCACCACCCGAACTAGCAACTCCCACAATGAAGGGTTGATTTAGAAGCCAAAGTTTAACGTCCCACAAAGCACAGGGACGGCCGCCCCGCTCAGGTCACCCTCTCACCAGTCAGTTGCCAGCCGACCTGTACGTCGGGTAAACTATTGAGCGCCGGAGCGTCTCAGGTGAACCGATCCCAAGCCTGGACATGCACTGCCACTGCATGCTTCTGAGCAGCGGGCCGGCGCCCAACGCTCTACTAACTGAGCTACCGGGGCGGCTGTCTGACATTCTTTCAGACAGGCAGACAGTCAGTCACACAATCAGACAGACATGCAGACAGTCAGTCGGACAGGCAGACATACATACTGTCAGGTGAACAGACAGTCAGGCAGACATACAGTCAGGCAGGTAGGCAGACAGACAGACAGACAATCAGAAAGACAGACGGGCAGACAGATACAGTCAGGCAGGCAGACAGACATACAGGGAGACAGGCAGACAAACAGAGACAGCACACATTCAGACAACCAGACAGACATACAGAGACAGTCAGACATATATACAGAAAAATACACAGACATCCAGGCTGACAGACATACAGAGAATACAGAGGCAGAACAGAGGAAGCCAAGTCTACATACATACAGACAGACAGACAGAACAGACATACATACAGATATAGCCAGATAAAAAACATACAGGGACAGTCAGAGACATACAAAAAAGTACAGAGACATCCAGGCAGACAGACATACAGAGCATACAGAGGCAGACAGACAGGTAGGCAGACAGACAGGTAGGCAGACAGACAGAGGAAGCCAGGTCTAAGTACATACAGACAGAACAGCCAGCGAGACATACATACAGAGACAGCTAGACAGACATATAGGGACAGTTAGAGACATACAGAAAATTACAGAGACATCCAGGCAGACAGTGAGACAGATATACAGAAAATGCAGGCAGACAAGCAGACAGGCAGACAGCGAGACAGACAAAGTCTGACAGACAGACATTTAAGCAGACAGGCAGTCAGGCAGACAGATGGACAGGCACAGTCAGGCAGACATACAGACAGTCAGGCAGGCAGGGAGTCAGTCACACAGTCAGGGAGTCAGTCACACAGTCAGGGAGTCAGTCACACAGTCAGACAGTCAGTCACACAATCAGACAGACAGGCAGGCAGACAGTCAGACAGACAGACAGTCCGGCAGAAATACATACTGTCAGATGAACGTACAGACTGTCAGGCAGACAGACAAACTTTGAGACAGGCAGGCAGACAGACAGAGACATCCAGGCAGGCAGACAGTCAGTCACACAATCAGACAGGCAGACAGACAGTCAGTCAGACAGGAAGACTGCCAGGCAGAAATACATACTGTCAGGTGAACAGACAGTCAGGCAGACATACAGACAGTCAGGCAGGTAGGCAGGTAGGCAGGCAGGCAGACAGACAGTAAGGAAGACAGACAGTCAGGAAGACAGACAGGCAGAAAGACAGTCAGGCAGGCAGGCAGGCAGACAGACAGGGGAGACAGGCAGGCAGACAGGCAGACAGAGACAGTAAACATACAGGCAACCAGACAGACATACAGACACAGCTAGACAGACATGGAGACAGTCAGACATACATACAGAAAAATACAAAGACATCCAGACAGACAGACATACAGAGAATACAAAAGGCAGACAGAGGAAGCCAGGTCTACATACATACAGACCAACAGAACAGACAGACATACATACATACATACAGATATAGCCAGAAAACCATGCAGGGACAATCAGAGACATACAGAAAAGTACAAAGACATCCAGGCAAACAGTCAGACAGATTTACAGAAAAATGCAGACAGACAGACAGAATCAGTCAGCCAGTCAGTAAGCCAGGTCAGGTCAGGTAGGCAGGCAGGCAGGCAGGCAGGAAGACAGACAGACAGACACAGCCAGTTAGGCAGTAAGGAAGACAATCAGGAAGCCGGTCAGAAAGGAAGACAGACATACAGTCAGGCAGACAGATGGACAGACAGTCAGGGGACAGACAGACAGTCAGACAGGCAGGCAGGCAGACAGACATACAGTGGCAGTCAGACATACATACAGAAAAATACACAGACATCCAGGCTGACAAACATATGGAGAATACAGAGGCAGACAGAGAGACAGGCAGGCAGACAGAGGAAGCCAGGTCTACATACAGACAGACAGAACAGCCAGACATACATACATACAGAGATAGCCAGACAAACATACAGGGACAGTCAGACAGACATACAGAAACATCCAGGCAAATATACAGAAAAATAAAGAGAAATCCAGTCATTTTGTCTGTCAGTCAGTCAGTCAGTCAGTCAGTCAGACAGACAGACAGACAGTCAGTCAGACAGTCAGTCAGGTAGACATACAGTCAAGCAGACATACAAACTGTCAGGCAGACATACAAACTGTCAGGCAGACATACATACTGTCAGGTGAACAGACAGTCAGTGAACAGAAATTCGGTGGATGGGGCACTTTCCCTCCGCTGGTGCTTAAAAGGAATGTGGCACCTTCAAAACATGATTTTAAATGAGATAGCCAAGTTTTAAAGCAAGTCAGAAAACCCGGTACTCCATATATCATTTGTCTTGGAACTCAATATTTCAGTAGAAAAGCTAAAACCTACCTGACACCAGCCCCCTCATCAGCCCCCCACCAGGCAGTCATTGTTGTGAGCTACTGGTGTGACGACATATGCTGACATCACAATGAGCATCAGCGAATGGTAGCCCTTGAAGCGTTTCAAGTATGGTAGTGGCTGCCAGATCATGACATCCACAGGCAGATATTTATTTTCCTAGAGGAGTATTTTTAAAAACAAAATATTGAGCTTATTGAACATTTTTCACAGAAATCATGAGTGGTTTCATTAATTTTTGCTAAAAGTACGCCTAATTGCACTAAATTCCAAGATTCGACCAAGGTGCCAAATTCACTTTAAGAATGTTCATTTCACACCAGCTTGCAAAGTATGACATTTCTGACGAGATCTCGTCAGTGTGAGTGCCCTTAGAGATAGAAGGAAGTGGTGCAAATTGTATCAACCTGGTGCGAATTTGTAAGACTGGTGAGAGGAAGGTGACAATTAAACCATACAAATACTAAATGGTTATTAAGACAGACGAAGTGGCTTGAGAAAAAGTCCCTTAGTAATAAGAGGTAGCATTGCATTGGATTGGTAGGAATGGGTGCATTTTCTCCCATGTATATGACATATTTCTGCAACTTCTTGGAGGCTGGTGGTGAGAGAATTTTATATGGCTGGTGCGACTCGTCCGGCCTGTTGCCATACTTTGAAGGCTGGATTTTACACAACAGGAGAGTATCTGGAAAACAAAAATCACATGCCTATGTCCACTTCAGGGTCATTTTCTGCCACAAAATTTTCTTACCTGCCCCAAAAAGGGGCAAAAGCAGCCCCAAACTGGTAGGTCAGCCTCTCTCGAGGCTGCCCCAACAAGACTTCACAACTTCCCACCTTCGGAAAAGTGGGAACCAGCTTCAATCCCTTAAGCTGTTGATCACAATGTATATAATAAACATACTGTACCAAGCCTTATAAAGTTCACAACCCAATTAAGTAGGGACTGGGTCCTCAACTCGCTGTTCCCAATCTGCTTCAAGAACATTGACGTACACTGGGCATAGATATTGTACAAAATCCTGACTTAGTCTGGTGATGGCTCATCATGAGCTCAATGACAGCGCAAATGAGAGGCACCGGGAATACCAAAAAAATACCTGTACACCTAGGGTATTCCAAGGTAATCATGTGGCCTTCCATCTGGCATGCAATTTCCTTGACAGAGCATAACGCGTATAGGTACCTTCCATTCTGACCTCAAAATCTATCAGCCAGGGTTAAGTAGAAAATACAATGTTACATACTCGGACTATACTTTAAATAATCGCTTACAGCCTGTATTGAAATCCGTAATGATCCCTAGTATATCGTGAAAGACAGGCCGAAGCAATCAGGCAACCCCTCGTGCTCACCTATGCGCTTCCAAAATGGCGTATCCAAAGCCGTGGACTTGCTGAAAGCTTCCTTTAATTCAGTCCACCTCTTTTCTGAAACGCATTTCCGCTCCAGCAACGCTAGAAACGCTTGCAGTATTTATGACCTATTCGTCATAAAAACGGCGGTGTTTATGACGCATCCGTCCTAAACACCGCTTCCTCTCATATGACCTATTCGTCATAAATACCGCGGTGGTCGTGTTGTGTTTTGCATGGACCTTCGGGACAGGGACCCTCGGGCGTCCAAGATGGCTGCCATCCAGGCTGCTAGTGAAAACCAGCAGCTAGCAAAGTGGAGCAAAAATACTGGATCTGGAAGCCCACAGTAGCTACCAAGTGAAGTACTTGCAGTATATTCTCTAAATAGAGAGGGAATATTTCGAGAAACCGTTACTTTGAAAGTATTAAGGAGAGGATTCTACTCTCAGAAGAAGAGGGAACGCGCATGCGCAGTGTGCGTGAGCTGCGTGCAGGAACCCTCGGGGTATCTGTAGACAGAGGCGGTGCCAATCAATTTTGTGTTGCAGTCTCGGGGAAGATTAAATGTGTTCTCAATGTCATAAGAAATTATACTTAAATAATTTTAATGGATAATCAGCCAATTCAGCCAGCAGATAGGAAACTACCTGGCCTGTCACCGCCATTGCATCTCTAGAGCTGCCGCTTTTATTGTCCTGGAGTTGCCATGTTCAAGCCGAAGTTCATACCAGACACGAACGGCGCGTACTTTGACGTCGCAGATAACAAATTGGAAGCACTGGCCGGTGTTAACGGGTAACTATGCGCAGCCTGAGATATTCAAATGGTGGCAGGTGCCCCCCTGTCCCTGATCGAGCCAACGGCGCCCTCTACGTCGCCGGTAAGAGGCCAGAAGAGCATACGCGTCGTAACATCGGCCTATGCAGCATCTTCAAAAGGGAGGACACAGTTAGGACCAGGGCCGAAAAAGCTTTCAGGTGGGCACATGAGCGGATCGGGGGCAAAGAGGGGGCACATGCACTCCGATCGACCCTCTCGGCGCCCCTTGAAAGATCGATGGCGCCCCCCTGAGATGTAGCTTCACATCCCCCAGGATGCGAAAATCAGCGCCCACCGATAGGATTTTGCGCCCACCTGATAGGTGGGTCAAAAGTGGCGCCCCCCCGCCGGAAGGTGCCACCCGATCAGCAATCCTGGATCTGCCCATGGGTGGGCGCCAAATCCTATCGGGGCGCCCTAACACGCGCCCTCGGCGAAGCGACTTTTCAGGCAGCGTCGATCATCAAATCTTTCAGGGGGATTGCTGGGGGTCAAGGGAGGGGGCGAGTGCCCCTTTGCCTCCTGGATGCGTTGTTTAGGGAAGGAGCCAGGGGCTTTGTGCCAACGCTTCCATATAAATTTCGAACTCAGCCAATTAAAAAATATATACATTGTTACTGATCAGCATGGGTGCCGAAAACGGGGGGGGCACGTCCCCCTGTTGCATAGGCGGATCCAGGATTGCCGATCGGAGGGGGCACCTTCCCGGGGGCGCCATCCGGACCAGGAGGGGCGCCACTTATGACCGGCAAAACCTATCAGGTGGGCGCCAAATCCTATCGGTGGGCGCCGACTTTCGTATCCTGGGGGGGTGGGAAGCGACATTTCAGGAGGGCGCCATCGACCTTTCAGGGGGCGCCGAGGGTCGATCGGGGGGGCACGTGCCCACTTGCCCCCCCTGGATCCGCCTGTGCCCTGTTGGCCAACCAGGAGGACGTCCCCCTAAAAAATTGTGGTCCAGCGTCGCTAATGCTGTCAGGTACCGAGTATGCTAAAAAATATTCGCATCCACCCGGTCATCACCAGCTTTGGTCCGTCTCCTTGTGAAAATTCCTTAGCGGCGCCCTTGCTGACCAGTTTGGAAAGTGCCAATTTTTGGGATTTTAAGAGAGTAAATCTTACATAAACTTTAAACAATCTTGAATAAACTTTAAAATAAGACAGTAAATCTTACCCAGCAAACATGCCCATGTGGGAAATATGCGTAGTGCAGGTGGGCTGCCCACTTGTTCTATGTGGGCCCTACATGGTTCGACCATGTGGGGATCATATGGAAGTGGCCGCGGGTTCCAGATGGGTTCCATAAGGGCCATGGAAGATGGGAATGAAATGGGCTCCTGATGGTATGCAGGTGGGTTCACAGCGGTAGAGAGTATATGGTTTCTATGTGGTGCCGGTGCGGGCCAATACGGATACTTTCCATATGGTTTCTAGGTGGTATCTGTGTGAACCCCTCCTCCCAAATGCTGGCGATATGGTTTCCATGTGGTATCGATGTAGATCCGTACATATGCATGTCATTTGGTTTCCGGGTGGTGCTGATGTGGGTTTCTACGTATGCATCCCATATGCTTCCCATATGAATTCCGTCATGATTCCTCTCCCATTATGAAGCCCCATACTTAGATGCACCAAAAAGGCAAACCTGTCGCATGAACACCTTAAATCAGAGTTTCACGACAAAAGCTAAATGCACCCTAACTACATTTGACCAATATTTAGATCATGTACAACTCATGGATCAGTGGTTTTGCCCTGCACACATTTTGTGAACGTTCCAGCTCATTACATTCAGTGGCAAGTCGTTAAAGGGATATACGCGACAAAATTCAAACTTTTTTCCATTTTGTTATTTTTACCCTCACTTATAGCAACTAAAACAGTAAAAATACTGCTAAGCATTTATTTCAGAGCTTTCTGTACTTTTACCTCCTAGGCACTTCCAAACATCAACGTTCTAAGCAATCATGCACAAAGATGCCAACAAGTAAAACTATTACACAATAAAACATGGATAGCTCAAAACAGAGAACAACCGGTGCTGCATGAAAGTATCAAAATTCCTCTTGGATGAAGGATAAAAGGGCTATCTATAAATTAAGTGACACAAAGGACGGTGGGATCCACACACAATGTTATCAAGCTTAACATATGACCGATGGGTGACAAAGAGCCTGGGAAGAGGGGGGATAAAAACACAAAATTTACGCTGCATAGTTTATGGAGGCAAAGCTGAAAATCCCTTCTTGATTCAGGGGGGTTCTGGATGGGTTAACGCTGGCACTGCGATGCAATTCAAATAAAAAGTAAGTGTAAGACCAAAACTTCAGGGGTCCTGACCTCCCAGCAATCCGGTATTCTGCATCTCCACAATTATACGTGTTCTCCTCACTGGATTGAGATACAGAGCAGGCAATAGCCCGACTGTAACCGCTGATGGCGTCACTATCGATGCTGCCACTGTGGTCGCTGGTGGCATTACCATCGAAGCTACCACTGCGATCACTGGTGGCGCCACCGTCAGTACTCCGATCCCGGTCACTGGTGGCGCCACCGTCGATTCTTTGGCGCCGGCCGCCGTCGTCGCTGCTTCCACCGTGGCTGCGGTTGTTGCGCTAACCGTCTTGGTCGCGGTAGTTAGTGAGCCAGACGGTTACCACCTTGTCGACAACTCCCTCGGTGCTCGTGAGGCCGGGCTTCTGTTTTACAGATCCTGTGAAAAAATGGACTGTTTTACGAATGTACGAGCGAAAATTTGTTAGCATAATTTTGATTAAATTTAGAGCATCGGGTTGACGGAACAAAACAAAAATCAGCTCAGTGTATGGACGCAGAGGCGCTGTAGGGCACTCGGCTCTCACGCCACTAACCCAGTTTCAAATCCCAGCCGGGAATAGCAAGAAAGGAGGTTTTGATCCCCGTATATGAGAACCAATAAATAGCTTAAAGATAATTAATTGTTAAAAATATTAGCATTATGTATGCGGCATCCGTTCACTGGGAGGCCATGAGTGGATCCCGAACAATCATTTCAAAGATTCTTGAAAAAAATACGAAACCTGCGCCCCACCGGGGGTCAGGCGCCACCTTCGCCCCACGGGGGCCATCGATTCCCCCCTCTAACTCCGAAAATATAGGGGTTAGCGCAAAACTGCAAAGTGCATTAGAAAGCTCGCGTGAATTCAGTAAGAAATTTCTTGACATGTTTAAACGCTCAGGTCAATGGTTTGACCTCCAGAGGTCAAGAAAGGTCACGATAGGATATTTTCACTCAAATATGCAATGCTTAAGAAAACTGGGCATAACTCCAATGCCATTAGATCTATTGAGATCTGGTTAAGTACATTTTATAGGAAATTGGCAGTCCTTTTTCCGCTATGCGGAATGTAAAGACCTCCCGCCAGTGGTTTGACCTCCAGAGGTCACCTCGTGACCTAATGTGACCTGAGGTCACGAAAGGTCAGAAAGTGACCTTTCCGTATATCAAATGAAAGCCAGTGACAAGAAAAACACGATGGTGTTTGTTTCAGCGCTCTAGCTTAATTAGGCCAAAAGTTATTGTCAAAATACTGTTTTTGACCCCTGGTGACCTTGGATGACCTTGGAAAAGTCAAAGAGCAAATATGACGCATGGGATCCGTGAAAGGGTGTCCGAAAACGCTGTTCTGAGCAGTCTGAGTATCTGCAATTATTTTTGTGGCTTTTAGATCATAAGACAGCTTTTCCCCATGCTTTTCCAATGGGAGAGGTCGCCTCGTGACCTGACCTCAGATCACCAAATCGAAAAATCCCAGATACACACTTTGTAGACCCTGGAAGGGTCATGAAGTGTAGCAAGTTTCAAATTGATCGACTAAGAAATGTAGCTTTTATAGAGCTTCAAAGTTGAAGTAAGGTGACCTTGGTTGACCTCGCCTGGTGACCTGACCTTTAGTGACCCGGATAAAACATTTTAAGGAATGGTGGGAAAATGATGCAGTGAGAGATAGAGCCCTCAAACGCGGTGCTGCGTTTCGTCGTTTTTCTGCTATCTCGAAAAAAACCTTAGGGGGCCATCGATGGCCCCCGGTGGGGCGAGGGTTAAGACATGGTTTTTTAATGCCTCTGGGGCACGCCCCTTGCTACCTCACCCTGTATCTGTGCATTTTGTTAAAACAAATTTAAACTCAATAAAAAATTGGGCTCACCAAATGCAACGTTTCAAAGTCAATGTGTCTCCTGCAATATTCATAGATGAGTGAAAAACCCTGTCATGTATGTGGACCTCTTTCGAATAAAACTTTAAACTTCAAGACAGGTGCGGTAGTCCTGAGCCAGGAGCGGCCCGAATCAACGTAAAAGTGATAAACCGGCAGTGACAGTGATGAGCCGGGGGTGACACTGATAGCCAGAGACGGTAATGCGAGACAATAATGGTAACGATGTTACGATGTGGTAACGATGGTAACGATAAATGTGTGACATAGTCGAAAAAAATTCAAAATATCTTGCTGCACTTTACTTTACTTTACTTACGCATTATTTGGTGAACATTCATGTTGTGTAGCACACATCTCTTACACATATCCTAGCATTAAACTTTGGAAAGAAGCACGTAGGAGTGTCAATGCAACACGTTTAAACTCCCCGCGTGTGTCAGTATTTCCGTCTCACACTTGTTTCCTGTGAAGATGTCAGAAGATAAAACGACAATTTTGTGTCAGCTTTAGAGTAAGAAAAGTTGTCATTACCATTTTACCAGGTGATATTTACTTTCAAACTTAAGTTCAATACCAATGGCTAAGCAAGCTTGTCCAATTTTCAAAATATACATGTGCACCATCAACAAGCAGAATTCAGATATCTGACACCATATTGGTATGTTGGTTAAGACTTCACACATCTGACCGGTATTTTAATTTGGTACCATTCTTGAAGAGCACAGCCGTGTTGTAGTTCCATTAAATTTACAACTCAAACCTGTGTTGAGTATCTACTTCATAAAACTGCTCAACGGAAAACACATCCTCCTTGTGTTCATTTTTCCAGTGTATCACTTAAGAACATTCATTCTGAAACACTCTGCAGAGTAGCTATGCAGGCACAACCAACAAAAACAAAGGAATCTGATAAAACAATGAAAAATCGAACAAGAGAAAAATACTAACTGCGGATAAAACCCGACCATTAAACAGACTAACCATTAGGATCGCAGCTCGAAATGTTTTCACACACTTACCAATGATGACATGAAGGTGCCGTCGGTGGAGAGGCGCTCACCAGGCAGGCGGAACTCCTTCATAGTGCTTGCCGGAAACCATGAATCCTGCAACACCCGGTCGTTGCTCACGGGGAACAGATGGCCTGCCTTTTGCGTTGCGTGCTATCCTGTTGATGGCGATGCTTGGAGAGGCGGAGATTCTCTTGACGTGTTCCGGCTATCTCCTCCACTGTTTTAAACAGTCTTGTCATGAAGGTCCACAAGCTCCTGCGGTCATAAGGTATTTTGATACGTATCTATAGGTATGTGTTAGAACTCTTCACGGGGTACTGAAGCGCCAAAATGTATTTTTAATAGCTGCACGTGTCCTAAAGCAGCAGCTAAAATTAAAATTTATTGACTGTCTAAGCATGAGCATCATATCTTTTTAATCGCAATTACTGCTCCCATCAGAATATCATTATAATATTTTAGATATAACAGGTCTGCACATATTCAACCTATTTTTATTTTCTCTCTGTACCTCACAACTTGATAGAAATATGCAGGCAACGTGAATAGCTACAATAGGAAATACTAAAGTGGAAATATGGCGGAAGGATTCCTGCAGTTGCGACATTGATTTTAAATTGTTTGTACCTACTTACGGCTCTTTGTCTCAATGGTAAATATTTTTGATCATTTCTAGAATTACAAATCATTGAATGAGTCCACTTATTTACTTGACCTGACAGTTTCGTTGATAAACCATTATCACAGTGGCATGCAACAACGAGTAATCACACGACATACAGAATACGATTTTTGTTTTTGCTAGTTCTCGTGTCATTCGTTTCGTTACAGAGCGTCTTGCGGTCGGCATGTCCTTGTTTCAATTCAGCATTCACCGGGATTATTGTTGAATGTTAATCCCGATTTTTTATCCCGTATTTCCAAGGACTCGTAGATCTTTCACTTCCGGACGTCATGTATTTGATTTCTCAGGATCTTCATGCCGACGTTTTTTGGCTTGGGATTAGTGTTGTGGTGGTGTACTTTCAATGTTTGCCCCAGGCGGTCTCTTAACTCTCATATCTTGCGTCGGCAAGGTGCTCATAATACCGAATTCTGAGCTCTCTCCCCGCCTCTCCCACGTTTAGGTTGTCAGCAGTACAAAGGTTGGAGCACATTTTATAGATGACTCCGGAAGAGTGACATAGTCCTGTCTGACCCGCCTTGCAGAAATTGGAATCGCGCCGGCCAGCAGGGCATTTGGCTGGTTTGAGTGCAGAACAAACTAGCTTTCGCTTGACAGTATTTGGATTCGTCCAGGCAGCCATTCTTCAGGATGCTGTTGATGGTGTGCGTCAGGCTGTCATCTATGAAAAGCAGTCGTATTCTTCTTACGCTGTTTTTTCATGATGTTTTCTTGGCCTTGATCTTGCTGTTGTCTGGTTGCGGTTGATAGCAGAGCTGCTAATAGCTCTGTTATCATCGAATATTGGTATCCATTACTTTTGAAGATCGTGGTTAGTCTTTGAATGCTGCGTGTTTTTGCTTTGTCGTCACTTGAAAGGCGGGTCGCACGTTGGAACTGTCAGGTCAGCACTGCCTTTTTTGTTTGCATCAGCTGGGCTGAAGTAAAGTGAAAAGGGACTCCTGATGACGTCGGTTTTGTATGAAGGTTAGTGCTGTACTTGTCGTCTTTTAGACCAAGGAACCGAACCCCAACAACAGCAGCACCATGGCCAGGAGCACATCGTGAAAAAACAAGCTTTAAAAGAATACAACTGCCTTTCATATATGGCTGACAGACGTACACCATCAACAGTAACCTGAAGAAGAGCGGCCTGGGTGTACGGGCTGCCTGGACGAATCCGAATACCGTCAAGCAAAAGCTGGTTCGTTCTGCACTCAAACCACCCACATGCTCTGCTGGCCGGCGCGCTTGCACTTCCTGCAAGGCGGGTATGACGGGACTATGTCACTCTTCGGGAGTCATCAATGACTGGTTCTGCAAGCATTGTACCGCTGACAACATATGCCATTAATTGTATTTCTTGATGCTGGTGTTTTCTGGTTTGGGATGAGTGTTGTGGTGGTGTATGTTCCAATATTTGCCGCAGGCGGTCTCAATCGGTGTAATGAGGAATGAGCACCTTGCCGACGCAAGATATGAGAAAGAAAAGACCGCCTGCGGCAAATATTGGAAAACACAGCACCACAACACTCATCCCAAACCAGAAAACACCAGCATCAAGAAATACAATTAATGACATCCGGGAGAAATTATCCGATTCCTTGGAAATATGGGATGAAAAACCCGAGATTAACACTCATCAATCATACTGGGGAATGCTGAATTCAGCCAAAGACATGTCGACCGATACACGCTGTATCGAAACGAATGAGAATTAAAATACAAAATCGGCCACTGCATGTCGTATGATTACTCGTTACACCTCACTGTGATCATGGTTTATAACCGAAACTGTCAGTTAAGCTAAATAAGTCAACTCATTTAATGAGGAGGCAAAAAAGTGGGGAGCAAACTTCAACCTGATGCACAAAAACTTCAACATCAGGACCAAAACGTTCAATTTGGGCTCCTGCGCATCCGCAGCGGCTGGATATAAAAGTCGGTTGTCTCTCATTTTGACGAGATCAGGAAATTTGCCAAAGTGGGGCAGGCCCCCGCCCCCTTCCGACGCGTAGACTCATTATATAGTTTGAAATTCTATGAAATAATTTTCAAAAAATAGTTATCATTGCGGGAAAGGACTACAAATACATACAATTTAATCATTTTCACATGCACTTGGACAGTAAACATGCTGGTGAAATTTCCATTTGAAACGCATTCAATACCAAAAATTCCCACAACAGGGTTTTAGCATGTTTAGCCGATGCAGCCAATTATAGACCAATTATTTTGCTTTGCTCTTTATCGAAAGTTTTTGAAAAAATAATTTTCAAGAAAATCTACGGCCATTTAACACAGCATGACCTGTTGACGGAAAGACAAAGCGGGTACAGACCAGGACACAGCACACACCTTTAACTATTTTACCTCACTCACACCTGGTACGACACGTTGGACAAAGGACAAGACCAAACAATACTGTATTTAGACATATCACGCTATTTTGAGAAAATTTGGCACAAGGGACTATTATTCAAGTGTGAACGAGAATTTGGACTGACTGATCTTTTACCATGGTTACGTTCCTATCTGACTGATCGAAAACAGTGTGTATTCATTAATGATTCTAAATCCTCACTGTCATCTTTAAACGGCGGATGTCCACAGGGTTCTGTGCTGGGCCCCCTGCTCGCGTTATTATACTTAAATGGCTTATCAGGAAAAACAAACAATGAAATGATGTTTTTTGCAGACGACACCTGTCTTTTTGGCAGCCACAACATGGAAAATCTTCACATTAGGCAAGAATCTCTCCAAAACGACCTAAATATAATTCAACAATACGGTCAGGATTGACTTATCACGTTTAACGGCTCAAAAACAATACAACAAACATTTTCCTACCGGAGACAAAAAAAACATTCCAAACTATTTTTTGACAGTCTAGTCATTCCGGTCGCCGCTAAAAACAAGCATCTGGGAATGACATTTTCCAATGATTTGAGATTCCATGAACATGTTAACGATATAGTTAAAAAAGTCAATATGACGCTTGGCCCACTGTACCCAGTTGCCCCCTACTTGTCCCAGTCAACCCTACAACAGATTTACCTTACCTACGTAATGCCCTACTTTGACTACGCAGACATTATTTATGACGGACTATTGACTTTACATGACAGCCAGAGACTCGAGAGACTACAAAACAGATCAGCACGACTAATAACATCCACTCCCTCCAGAACGCCTACCGGGAAGCTGATGCAGGATTTGGGCTTGAATTCTTTGAAATCTAGAAGATAATTGCATAAAATTAAATTTTTCATCAACTTTATTGTGCCCCAGATGATTCACATCTGTTTAGGAACTCTCTTGAGGTGATGACTGTCATTGCAGCCCGATATCCGCGAAGACCTTTTGTGTGTTTTGGGGATTTTAATACACCAGATGTTAAGTGGTACAGAAGTGTAGAGACAGGGCCGTTTTCGTCCACACCTGTTTATCAACGAATGTCGGAACGTGCTATCTTACTGATAGAGAAATGTGATATTGCTGGTCTCTGCCAAAGTGTTACAGAACCCACAAGGAATAACAACTTTCTCGATTTAGTGCTTTCTAAGTGTGCTCACGTGAAGTCCTGTGTGAGAAGTGGTATTTTTCCCTCTGACTATTCCGAAATTATCAGTGAGATTAGGGTTGTTGCACCTCAAACACCCCTTGTGAATAGGTCAACGGCGCTTAACTATAAAAGAGCAGATTTTGACGGCATGAGGCGCAGTCTACAGCTTGTACCTTGGGAGGCTTTGTTAAACCTCAATGCTGAGGGGGCGGTGGATAGGTTTTATGATGTGCTGAGAGCCGCCATTCGCGATCATGTGCCAACTGTCACGTTGCGCCGGCGATGTCCCCCCTGGTTTGACGCTGAGGTTAGGCGTGCACTGCGAGAGAAAGAAAGAGCTTTCAAGTGTATGAAGCGTAATAGGAATGACCAGACCATCCGAAATTTTTAGGAAACGCGGCGATCATTCAAAACTATGTCATCTCACAAATATTTTAAGCATTTGCAGGGCATGATCGGAGACTTTAAAACAAATCCAAAACGTTTTTGGTCGTACCTACAGTGCATCAGGGGGAATAAGGGACGAATTGCATCACTGTTAGATGGAACACACGAAATCTATGATGACATTCAAAAAGCCAACCTGCTTAACGATACCTTCGCGAGAAAATTTACCCCACCTGATGTTGCTGATTACCCCACTGTCACAGAGTATAACTTGCCGTCTCTGGACAGATTTGAAATATCAGAGGGAACAGTTCGAGCTGTCTTGGATGATTTGCAGGTGCACAAGGCCTGCGGGCCTGACGATATCAGTGCTAGAGTCGTCAAGGAATTGCGTAACGAGCTGGTGCTCCCTCTCTGCATCCTATTTAGGAAATCAATAGAAGAGGGGATATTCCCGAGCAGACGGGCGGAGGCCAACATTGTCCCGATTTTCAAAAAAGAATATAGGAAATCACCTCAAAATTACCGAAGTGTCTCTCTGCTTCCGCTATTCGGCAAAATTTTGGAGAGAGGCGTATATCAGATCCTTCTCACTCATGTTCAACCAGTCCTGTCTGAATATCAGCACGGATTTGTCCCGCGCCGCTCATGTGACTCTAATTTGGCAACTCTTCTAAAAACGGCGTGGGACTCTATCTATCTCTTCCGGCCATCAAACTGACATAATCTACACTGACTACTCTGCGGCCTTTCAGAGCGTGAATCATAAACTCTTACTCTATAAGCTTCAAAAATCTTATAACGTGTCTGGAAAAGCGCTGTCCTGGCTTAAATCATTCCTTTGCTCGAGAAAACAACGGGTTGTCGTAAACGGAAAGTGCTCTCATTGGACGGATGTACGCTCTGGAACACCGGAAGGCAGTCAAATATCTCCTTTGCTCTTTGCCTAGTTCATTAATGATCTGCCAAACGAAATTCAAACAAATTCTTTGCTATTTGCTGACGATGTGAAGCTTTACCACCAAATTCATACTCCTGAAGACTCAGAACTGCTCCAGGCTGATCTAGATAGATTGGCTAAGTGGTCCGAATCCTGGAAGCTAAATCTGAATCCCTCAAAATGTCATTCGTTTAGAATCACTTTAAAAAGGAACCCCATCCCGGCAGTCTACAAAATTCGAAACACACCTCTGGAGCACATGGACAAAGTTCGCGACCTCGGCATTTGGTTAGATTCCAAATTGAACTTTTCAGAGCATATAAACATCATCGTCAGCAAGGCAAACAAGATGTTGGGTCTGTTAATGCGCCCTCAGACGAGGTGTGGAAGATAAGGAAGACCAATTTCCATATTTTGGCAATGTTCGATCAATTCTGGAATATGGATGTGTCATCTGGGGCGGAGCTGCAAGATGCCATTTGGACAGATTAGACAGGGTTCAACATAAATTTTTGATTTGGCTCGCATCCAACATTCACACATCTCGACCATCTCAGTCCTTGTCATACCATGATCTCTTAAAGCTCTTCAAAATTAGCAGTCTGTCCCAGAGGAGACTCCAGTACGACATTTGCTTCGTACTCAAAATCATAACCGGGAAGGTGGACTCCGCCTGTCTGCTCGGGAGCTTCCCACTCCATGTACCTCAGCGGCGAACCAGGGGGATGCAAAGCCACCTTTTACATGTTTCCCTGCCTCGTGTGGAGACCGTCAAAAGAGGCTTATTTCGCAGGGCAGCGATTGCTTTTAATGGCCATCTTGGACGCTGTCCCGAGGCAGACCCCTACGCTTCGACCTTTAGTAGTTTTAGAGCCAGGGTGAGGAAATATGTTAAAGCTCATCCATTTTAGGCTTCTTATCTTATTTTATGCCGTTTTTCATGTCTTAATGTATTGCAGTGTTTCTGATGTATTTTCATTTGCTTCATATTCATAGCTTCGTGTATATTTTATATCGAGTGTTTTATATTACTGTTGCAGGAATAGGTTGCATTACATTGTTACACGGTTGCATTGTAAATATTCATTGGTGTGCTGTTTTATTGCTTGACTTCAGCTGTAATTGGGTTCCCACATACCTGTTGATGATAAGCCTGAATAAATGAAATGAAATGAAATTAAATTAAATTTTTCATCAACTTTACTCAGACAACACTCCCACTTACGTAAGCGCAATATTACCAAACACTAGGGACAACACAGTAAACAGAATATTACGTACATCGCGCCAAAGAACGGAGATTCCTTTTCGAACGGTAAACTTTAGCCACTCATTCCTACCAAGCGCAATCAAATCATTTAACAAGCTCCCGAATCGAATGAAAGAAATCAACTCTCCTAGGGTCTTCTTGAAACACCTAAGAGATCACTTCAAAGTTAACCAACCACCGTTATACTATTCATTAGGATCCAAAATTCAGGACTCTTGCTTAACACAATTAAGACTTGGGATTTCGAAACTAAATGCTCACGCCTACCAAATTCAAAATTCGGACTCCCCCTCCTGCTTGTGCGGATATCAAAATGAAAATACAGAACATTATTTTCTGTAATGTCCCCGTTTTGATCCTCAAAGAACTCTTATAGAAAAGAGCATATCTACGATATTAAATTATTCTTTTGGAAACATGCATCGTAAAAACAAAATTGACATATTAATCCATGGTAGAAATCTCCCTCCAGGCGAGGACAGGGCAGTAGCTCACGCAGTTTTTCAATTTGTTCATGGCACAAAGAGGTTCGTTATTTTACCATAGACATTCAATTAATCATTTTATAGCCAGTGCTCGATGTGGTGTAGTGAGCCGTACTTTCGATGGCGAGTGTCGCGACGGTGCGGTGGCCTCTGGCGGCGCTGAGATGGCACCATGATTGTGTTTGCGTGGGACGCCTAGATTTAAGCGCTTCGGCGCTTTTGCGTTCCTCGTAGCAGCCTTTGTGTATTTTTTCTGAACCATGAAATAAATATTATGGATTATGGATGTTTACCTTTGTTTGCGTATGTAAAAATGAACACCTCAAAATAAGCGTACTTCCGCACCCCAGGCGCTCAGCCCTACCACCATCTCGTTCACAATTTCCCGACAATCATACTGTTAGCACTCGGTTTAGGGCTGCCATGTCCACCGGAAACTGCATGAGAGCAACTGTGGTAAAACAACACAACTTTTTTATTTAAGGCATCCCTATACAACCGCTTTAGTGGGGTTAATTTTCAGTAAACTAGAATAATACGTTGTTTTAATTCATAATTATCAGTTCAAATGACTTTACATACATACTATGGGAATTGCAATCATTGGCCTTAACCATCGCCCCCGTGGGGGTGCTTAAACATCCCCTTGGGTTTCTCCGGCGGGACGAAATAAACGGCGGTGCGAAGCGCCACCGTACTTGGCGCACCTTATCCTTGATCAATGCCGCAACTTTCCCAAAAATTGTAAGGTTGGATCAGCTCAGGTCAGGTCACCAGTGCAGGTCAAGTGACCTCAACTCCAAAATTTGTTTAAGGTGGCATAAGTAAGAAATGGGTGAATATATCGAATTGATACTTTTACCACATAATAGGCCCACCGAGTTCTACAACATATACTCCGGGAATTTTCATATCGATGACTTAGGGTCAGGTACGGATCATGATATCTCCATTGGAAATACGTGGGAAAACTTGAAATGGCTGTATTTGTGTAGATACAGCTGAGAATACCTTCGCATTCTCCAAATCGTAGTATCCTGGGCCCCTTTCTAGGTTCATGCTGCAATTTTGGACTTGTAACCTCTGAGGGATCACCTGGAGCTATTTAAGCAGTTTTCAGGCTTGGGTCAATAAATTTGCAGGAAATGATGATACAGCTTATATTTTGATACCATTGCATTTGGATTGCTATTGCGAGTCGATTAATAGGCATATTGACTATGTTAAAATGGAAATTAACCTTGGCCTGACGTGCTGTCGCGTCATTTATGTGTTTTGTCCTAGCAGAGTCATATTGTACATCATTCGATTCTCCATGACACGAGGAAGCGAATGGTGCCTAAAAATGGTTCCAGCTCAACTCTGTCAGACGCTAGAGCCGAAAAACTCGGCTCAAAATTCCACCTCCTTTCACATGTCATAGCCTCAATATTGACCTGAGCCAAAAAGTGACCGATGTAGTTTCTTCATTAATTTGTATGAGCTACCCAACAGCGTCGCGTTTTTTCGCTATTCCGCATATGAGCCTAGTTCGAGGGGCATGTTTGAACCCCCACCAGGGCGAAGGTGGCTAGGAGGCCCACCGGGGCGGGTATTCAGTGAAATGAAGTGTGGAATTTTTCTGATTTTTCGCAAAGTTACGAAACACCGTATTAAATTTGACACGTACATACATGCACTACCAAGTGGATCAGGAAAACCCTGAGTGTGTGTGATATGACTGTGCTTTAGTATTCGTTCCAGCATGGTGGCGCCTGACAGAAGCAGTAACTCTCAGGACTGTAATTTTCCAATATATTTAGGGGTGCTCAGCCCGTGGGAGGCGGCAACCCATAGGGATGGCAGAGCTGCGGGAGCGGCACTCTTCGTTGCGCCAAATCTGCTATGAATCATTTTTTGGGCCTTTTACCGCACAGAGAACATTTTAATTTCATGGTGGGCAGCTATTCTACAGCTTTGCCAAGCCTGTTTTCTTTTTAGGCGTGATCCTAAAGCTGCATAAAGGTCTTAAATGAATCCAGTTCGAGTTGCAAATTCAACCACGATTGAAGCATATCAGTTTTCTGGGGGTTAAATTTTACCTTCGGAATGGCAGAGTGCATGGAGAGTGAAACGGAACCCAAAAACTATGGGAAAACTCACCGAGAGCTTTACAAGTAACGTGTGTTTTTTCTGTAAACATGAATGAATATCACAACTTCATCGTACCTGTACATGTCCTGTATTTGTGCGCGAACACCCTTTTTTCCCTAACACACAGGGGTGGCAAGAATCAAGGCGGAAGTGATGAGTCAGGGGCAACACGAATCAGGACAGAGTAATAAGTCGAGGACGGCAGTGATGAGCCGGGGGCGATAGTTACAGACTAGGGACGGCACAAACCATAGGGTGGAGGTGATAAGCTGGGCGCGACGGTGATTGGCCCCGGGGACAGGAAACAAAACAAAGGTCATAAGCATGGCTGGGGATCTCTTCTCGATCCAGGGGGGTCCTGGGTGGGTTAGCGCTGGGACGGCAATGCAAGCCCTATACAAAGCCAATGGGAAACCCAAAATCCAGGGGGTCCTGAACCCCCCAACCCCCCGGGATTTCCACCCATGTTCATAATTTGAGGGCGGCAGTGATGAGCCGGGAGACAATAGCTATGTGCTATAGGCGGTAAGAATCAGTGTCAAAGGTGACGTGAAAATGCTGTAAAGGTGACGTGAAAGAAGGTGAAATGCTCCGGGGGCGGCATGAATCAGCGCCACCGTTGTAAAAGGGGCGGCATGAATCAAGGCAGCAATGCTCAGCCGGGGGGTGACACGTATATTGGGGGTGCTCAAAACAGGATTGGGGTGCTCAAATTAGGATTGGAGTGCTCGGAGAGAGAGAGAGAGAGAGAGAGAGAGAGAGAGAGAGAGAGAAAAGAGCGATTATTACACCCCTGGGATACTTTCGAATGGTGTGTTAAGGTTTGGCCCCATTTGTAGTTATAGAGGGATAAGGAGGGGAGGGGGGGTACGACGGCTTATAAACACAATGCATAGTTTTCAAATGCACATTTAGCACTGTTCAAATCCACTGCAAGCAAACACAAATTCTGTAATAAGATCAACCAGTCAAATCAAGGAACACTGGATGGGTTATTTGAATGCCACTCGAATAGGTACTCACTCACACCGGAGGTGCCGTGCACCAGAAGAGCTCGATGTTTGACGAGGGTGGCAACTTCTCATGTCATGTCTGCACTATATGTTGTCTTAAGTCCTACCTTACACTGTCAATAATCCAATTTCGGCCTCGGACAGGTTTTAGCTATGCAACCGGCAGAACATATTTTCCAATTCACGGGCTCCTCACCACAGTTCCACCTCGACCAGTTTCTACTTGCCACTGACTCCCTTGCTAACACGGGCCTTGGCTAACGCTAATGGAATGCGGCCATACAAAAGGTCGGGTCCGTCCCCCGCCCAAACGCCCGAGGCGCGGTCGAGCGCGGAGGGGAGGCGCTGGCCCCGGCAGCGCGCCTCCGGTTCGCGACGCGAGAGGGGTGGAAACGCTGCGAGGTAGCGCGTAACCGCGAGCTCTCTTACCTGCTCACATAGCGATTCGCTTCTTCGACAAAGTATGAATTGAGCGCAAACTCATGCTTGCTGAGACGGAGCTCATACTTTCGTAGTGTGCATGGTACCCGTCGGTTCTGTATCTGTGTATGTATTAATCACCAACAGGCACATACCCAATTATAGGTGAAGTCAATGGAGGATAAAACGCATAATTACTAACAGTCTGCTCCTAAAACGCGCTAAAAAAACATTCCAAAACACAACAAGCGCAGACAATCGACCTGGTCACTGACCTATAATAGCTGCTTTAGGTGTCGTAAAAGAGGTGATACACTTCTTAAGTCGTCCAATAGGATCCCTAAAAATATCGCAAGTTGGTGAGAAAGCTAAACAATTATTTACAACACGAGGAGCCCGCACAAACACACAAGATTGTACCGTGTTCACTCGACCAAAAGGCACATCTAAGAAAGTTGCATTAGCATTCCTGTTGCGACTCCTAACGGACTGTTTTCTTTTCCAGGTGTAACAATGACTTAAGTGAAATCCTGCTGGCCTGTTATATGTACTGAACATCACCTGCAGAGCGGAATCATTTGGTAATTGGGGATCTAATGCAGGGCTGCATGCTGGACCAGTAATTTAACCATGGTGGTTGCATGCTTAATGCTTTCCAATGCCCACTCTTTCATGAGTTGCAAATGTGGTGATGGTTTGATGGCTTCAAGTTGGTGATGGTCTCGAGGGGTTTGTTGGCTGCTATTGTAACATTGTCTTTTGTTTGTTTGCAGAGACCACACACACACACACACTCACCCACACACAGACACACATACTCTCACTCTGTATTCTGCACATCCAAACTCGCTTTCACCAGTATACCTGCATATAGATTTTCTTGTAGTAAACTCAGGGAACTCCAATACATTCACTTCAATGCATGTGTGCGTTTTCATGTCTGCTGCAGGTGGTAACAGTCTCAAATGTCCGCATGCCTGTATGCATGCATAAGTACAAGCAATCACTTTAGTATTGTTTGCTGTGGTAAAGCCCTGCTAGTGTCAGGTTGTCATTGATGCTCAAGTCAGTCAGCAAGTAGTTGAGAACAATGTCTGCTGAAATGAAGCAGAAACGTGCAAGGGCACTAGGAACACTGACACGAGCTAGACGTAGAGCACTTGTCATTGTAGAGTCTAGAGGCAGTAGAACACAGTTGTCCTCTTTGATGACAGAACTTGACCAAGCATTCCAAGCATTGGAAGAGATAAATGATGAATACATAGCAGCTCAGCAAGACCCAGACGAAGTACAACAGGCCAAGAAGTACATAGAAGATGCAGGAGGTCAGCACCAAGAGTGTGTCGAAAGGATCGAAAGACACTTACTAGAAAGAAAAGATGAACCACCATCAGTAGTATCAAGCTCACAGCGCTCGGTGCATTCTCAAGTATCATCTGCTTCCCGAAAGGCAGAGATAGCTGCTAAGGTAAAGCAGCTGGAAACTGTGCAGTTGGAAAAGAGGCTCGAACAGGAAAAGAAGGAGCAAGAACTCAAGAGACAGAACCAACTGCAAGAAGCAAGAGATGCCCAAGCTACAGCAGAGCTTGAAGCTAGACTAACAGCAGCAGCAGAGGATGATCTGAGTTGGGAGCGAAGATACGACTTTGAGAATCAGTTGCAACATGAGCCAGTAATGAATGTCTCAGCTCGACCAGTCCTGAACCCAGGTCAACCATACTCTGTCCCAGCACAATCAGCCCCGACCCCGGCTCAAACAGTGCCAGCTTCAGCCCAAGCAGTTCCAGCCCAAGCAGTCCCAGCTCAAGCAGTGCCAGTCTTACCCAACGCCAATCTCGTACGTGGATTGCCATCACTGAACCTGCCTAAGTTTAGTGGTGACACAAGAGAATGGCCAAAGTGGTTCGCCCTCTTTAGAACCCTTGTGCACGACCAGCCTTCCCTGTCAGCCACCGAGAAAATGGTCCACCTACAGTCTTCGGTGACAGGGTTGGCGCAGTGCACTATCGGGGGTATGCTCTATGACGGTGCGTTGTATGAGCAGGCTTTGAAGTCGCTCCAAGATCGCTTTGGACGGGAGGGTGATGTTGTAAATGCAAATCTGAAGCAGATCTTCTCCTGCCCAGCCCCTGTATATCTGGACCCAGTTGGATTAGAGAAGTACCACGCAACAATCCACTGTGCCGTTACTGTGCTATGGAACTTAGGGTACCATGGTGATCTCAACAGCCAAGAGAACCTTAGAAGAGTGGTAGAGAAGCTTCCACCAGAAATGAGAAGAGACTGGGGAGAACACCTGATCAGTCTTGAACCAGAAAGACCCAACCTCATGCACTTCGACGAGTGGCTGCGGAAACAAGTGCGCATTGCTCTGAACTTCGCAGCTGTTGAACAACAGCCACAGAAGCGGACAGCCGAAAGAAAAGTAAAAGATCAAAGGTACAAGACGTACAGCAGTGAAGTCCGCCCCATGGTGCAGAGATCTGCTCTAGCTACCGGCGTAGAGTCACCCAAGAACACGTGCATCTGCTGCAACCAACAACATAATGTGCGCGATTGCTCCGTTTTCTTAGCAAAAACGGCTGATGAGAGAGCTGAGATAGTGATGGATACCAAATGCTGTTTCTATTGCTTGAAGAAGGGACATGGTGTGAGAGAGTGTCACTTCGCCAAGTCATGTGGTATCAACGGGTGCAAGATGCGTCACCACAAGCTCATCCATGGCAGTAAGAAAATCGTGCGTACGACAGCACCATCTGCGTGCAGGGAGACCGACGGACCTGACAAAGCCACAGAAAACCGGGTTGTGGCAGCAGCTGCTCACCGTTCGGTTGCTCATGGTGTCCTCCTCCAGACTGTTCCAGTGATAGTCCTTGGGAAGAACGGAAAGCAGCGAACTGTCCTGGCATTGTTGGATCCAGGGTCCCAAACGTCGCTATGCTGCGAAGAAGTTTTGCAGGACCTTGGCCTGCATGGGGAACAGCAGCCACTTCAGCTCCAAAACATTGATGGTAGCGGACCACGGAGGATCACCAAAAGGTACCAGTTGAATGTTTTACCTGCTGGAGAGGGAGCAGGGTACTCCAAGGTGTTTGTTCCCGAAGTGTTCGCCATGAAAGACCTCAACTTGACTGCACCCACCATAGAGAAAGCAGCAGAGTGGACCCATCTGGAAGACCTAGAGCTCTCAAGCTGCTCAGGAAAAGTTGAACTTCTGTTGGGAGCAAACGTCACCGAAGCGGTTCTCCAGCTCGAAACAAGAAGAGGGAAACCAGGACAACCAGTGGCAGTCCGTACTGTCTTCGGCTGGACCCTAACTGGCTCAGTATCAAGTCTGGTCCCGAGCTACATGAGGAGCGTGATGTTTGTGCACAAGCAAGTGACGTCAGAGGATTCCCTGTGCTTAGATCTCCAACAATGGTGGACTACGGAGTCCTTTGGAACGAAGTATGAAGGAAAGCCATCACGGTCGCAAGAAGACATCAAAGCCCTCAAGATCATGAACGAAACCACAAAGAAGCTGGAAAACAGGTATGAAGTCGGTCTCCTTTGGAAGCAGGAGGAAGTTCAAATGCCCGACAACTACAACATGGCCTACAAGCGCCTGCAGTCGCTGGAGAACAGCCTCAAGCGAGACCCTGCCAAAGCCGTGTCCTACAAGCAGTGCTTGATGGGATACGTGGAAAAGAATCACGCTCGGCGCGTTAGCCCGGATGAGACATCATCATCAAACAACAAGAGATGGTACCTCCCGCATCATGCGGTGGTGCACCCAGTTAAACAGAAGGTAAGAGTGGTCTTCGACGCAGCTGCTGAGCTCAAGGGAGTTTCTCTGAACAGTGCGCTGCTAACGGGACCAGACCTGTTACAGAACCTGGTTGGTGTCCTGTGCAGGTTCCGTGAGGAGCGGGTCGCTCTTGTAGCAGATGTGGAACAGATGTTTCACCAAATACGTGTCATTGAGCAAGACCAGCCCGCTCTCAGCTTTCTGTGGCGAGACTGTGACCAGAGCAGAGAGCCTGATATCTACCAGATGATGGTCGTCATCTTTGGTGCTAAGTGTAGCCCCACCTTGGCCAACTTTGTTCTTCAGAGAGCAGCTCAGGACAATCAAGCAAAACTGATCGAGCCAAAGCCCGCTATCGAAGCAGTCCTCAGGAATTTCTACATGGATGACCTGTTAAAGTCAGTAAAGAACAAGGAGGCAGCAAAGAACATTCAAAAGGAATTGACAGCGTTGCTAGCAAGTGGTGGGTTCCGGCTCACAAAGTGGATGAGCAATGAAGAGGAAGTCGTGGCTGCCATCCCAGAAAAGGACAGAGGATCTACATGTGTGGATTTCTCAAGCGTCGGAAGCGTCAACCAATCCACCCTGGGGTGCGCATGGGAGCCAGAAGGTGACACCCTAGGTGTAAAAGTCACCGACGCAGAGGTACCAAATACAAAGAGAGGACTGTTGAAGAGGATCTCCAGGATCTTCGATCCCCTGGGTCTAGTTTCTCCTTTTACACTGCGAGCTAAAAGGCTGATTCAGAAGCTCTGGACCCTTAAGTATGCTTGGGATGAGCCACTCAACGGCAGCGAGTTGGCTCTCTGGGAAACCTGGCTGGAAGAACTACCTGAATTGGAAGCGGTGAAAATACCGCGATGTCTTAAAGTGGCGCTGCCACAGAACAGCGATGAGACAGAATATGAGCTCCACGTATTCTGTGACGCGTCTGAGACTGCGTTTGGAGCCGTAGCCTACTTGAGGTCATCGCTGGAGAGGGCGGTAGCTACCGCGCTTATCATGTCGCGCACCCGTCTTGCGCCGCTGAAGCAGATATCCATAGTGAGGCTGGAACTCCAAGCAGCAGTTCTTGGTGTAAGGCTAGCCAACTTCCTGAAAGAAGAACTCGCATGCAACCTGACGAGAACAGTGTTTTGGACTGACAGCCAGGTCGTGCTGCAGTTCCTAAGAAACGAGAGCCGGCGCTTTCACACCTTTGTTGCGAACCGTATCGCCGAGATACAGGAGTCGTCCCAAGCGTCCGACTGGAACCATGTTCCAAGCGCAATGAACCCAGCAGACCTGTGCTCTCGGGGTTCTTCAGCGGTCTACCTAAGAAAGTGCAATCTATGGTGGCAGGGCCCAGATTTCCTAGCCCAAAGTCCATCGTCGTGGCCGTCTCTGAACGATGTAGGCGATACGGACGGCATGGAACTTGAAGTCAAGGAAGTACGAGGTACTGTCCTCGCGACACAAGTACGTCCTGAGCGCCTCTTAGATCCAGCTCGATTTTCGTGTTGGACGAAGTATCAGCGGACTCTCGCCTGGGTGTTTCGTTTTATCTTCAACATGAAGCAGAGGAAAACCAACGATGTGAGATCAAAGGGACCACTCACAGTGTCAGAAATTGAAGCGGCTCAGAACAAGATTCTCAAGGAGTCACAGGACCTCACGTTCAGTGGAGAATTGAAGAGATTAGCGAACGGCGATGACCTTCCGGTTGATAATGCTATCAAGCACCTTTCACCTTTCGTGGATGAGCATGGACTCCTGAGAGCCAAAGGTCGCCTTCAGAATGCGCCGATGCCTGATTCTGCCCGTTACCCCATTGTCATTGGTAGAGATGATGACATTGTCCGCCTGATTGTCATGCACGCTCATGTTGGGACCCTGCACATGGGACTAGAACAAACTTTAAGTGAAGTTAGGCGCATGTACTGGATCTGCAAAGCTAGATCTTCAGTCAAGAAAGTACTCCACAAGTGTGCCTTCTGCAGGAATCGAAGAGCACGTCCTCAAGCGCCCATTATGGCAGACCTCCCTACGGCCAGGTTTGATACCTCGAGGCCATTTGTGTGCGTGGGAGCCGACTACATGGGCCCCCTGTACGTGCGCAGATTTCGCAAAACAGAGAAGCGGTACGTACTGCTTATCACATGTCTAGCCACTCGTGCAGTGCACTTGGAACTGGCTAGCTCGATGGACACAGACTCCTTCTTAATGGCTCTGAGGCGTTTCATCGCTCGTCGCGGGAAACCTCGCCTCATCATGTCCGACAACGGGACTAATCTTGTCGGTGGAGAGAGAGAACTGCGTGAGAGCATCCGGGAGTGGAACCAGGCACAAATATGCGACGAGCTCAGCCAACAGCAGATCGACTGGAGATTCATTCCCCCTCCGCCAGCCATATGGGGGGAGTCTGGGAGAGGCTTGTATCGACTGTAAAGAAAGCTCTAAGAGTGGCCCTAGATAGCCAGTGTGTCTGTGAGGAGGTTCTTCAGACCATGCTAACGGAGGCTGAGTTTGTTGTAAACAACCGCCCCCTGACATACACTAGTTCGGATGTCAATGACCCCGAGCCACTTACACCAAACCACTTTCTACTGGGTCATGCTGGCGCTACTTTGCCGCCCGGCGTGTTCGACAACAAGGAAAGCATGAGCAGGAAAAGGTGGAGACAAGTACAGGCTCTGACGAATCAAGTGTGGAACAGGTGGCTGAAAGAATACCTGCCGTTGCTTATTAGCAGAAGAAAATGGACTCGCGAGTCAGCAAATCTTGAAGTCGGTGATGTAGTCATCATTGCTGATGATACGAACCCTCGTGGTTTCTGGCCGTTAGCTCGCATAACGAAGGTGTACGCTAGTGAGGATGGGAAGGTGCGCTCTGTGGAACTGCGAACCGCAGGTGGCTCCACCTATCACCGACCTGCAAATAAGATATGCTTCCTCGAACACTGTCAGAGCTGAGCATCGGTCACTAAGTCATAGTTGTTAGAGAATAGGGGCATTTGTTTCATGTTTAGGTTGCCTTCAAGCTGTTCTATTCAGTTACCGGAAGGGCCGGCGCTCACTAAGTTAGATAGACACACTCTAGAAGTCGAGCGTTTATTGCTGTCTACATTGACAACGATGCATACATATAAGTTTCATAATGCTTATCACATTCTCATTGCACCACATTACAACCAGTTTCAGAAGCACCTTTCACGCGCGCCCCATGGACGTCCTGCCGCATGGTGCGCCTTCCTCATCGGCCAACTGCTTCATTTGCTGCTGGAGTGGAGCCTGCCTGCAGACACGCGTTCCCGAAGTCCGGTTCGTCGTCAGGTGTAGCTGCTGGACTCGAAGGGCCTGTCGCGAGCAGATCAGTGCAGGGTTGGTGAATCTGTGGCCCGTGATTGGTCCCGGGAGAGTGCTGATCAGTGCAGACGTCGAATGGAGTGTTGGTATTGGTTTGCGGCAAGATTGCGGTGACACGTCTGCCGCCCGATGCCGTGTACGGAGTCGTTGTAGGGAGTGTTCGTCGCGGGGAAGGAACACTGGGGGGAGTGTTGCGACTCCTAACGGACTGTTTTCTTTTCCAGGTGTAACAATGACTTAAGTGAAATCCTGCTGGCCTGTTATATGTACTGAACATCACCTGCAGAGCGGAATCATTTGGTAATTGGGGATCTAATGCAGGGCTGCATGCTGGACCAGTAATTTAACCATGGTGGTTGCATGCTTAATGCTTTCCAATGCCCACTCTTTCATGAGTTGCAAATGTGGTGATGGTTTGATGGCTTCAAGTTGGTGATGGTCTCGAGGGGTTTGTTGGCTGCTATTGTAACATTGTCTTTTGTTTGTTTGCAGAGACCACACACACACACACACTCACCCACACACAGACACACATACTCTCACTCTGTATTCTGCACATCCAAACTCGCTTTCACCAGTATACCTGCATATAGATTTTCTTGTAGTAAACTCAGGGAACTCCAATACATTCACTTCAATGCATGTGTGCGTTTTCATGTCTGCTGCAGGTGGTAACAATTCCTGAAAGTTATAGATGGTACATTAGGGTCGGTTAAAAAAACATTTTTTTTACTTTTCATACTCGAACCCATTTTTTCCCATCATATATTCAATTTTGATTTCAATGAGCCACATTTCAAGCATCTACGACAACGGGAAACATCACCTCAAAACGGTTAAATATTTCATGTTTTAGGCGCGATTGGCCGCCCGGCGTTGCAGTCTCCCCCTGTTGAATTGTGATGAAAAGGTGCATAACCTACCAGTAAAGACAGCGTGGCATGTGCGTGCGTATAAGAGCGGTAGATGAGATTTAACATGCAGGCATTTACTTGTCAGCTGTATTTGCAGCGCAATACAAATACATGTTATTCCACAAAATACCTGAAATTAAATTGTTCAGCACCCTAGTACTCTAAATCCGGACAGCACAGGAATGCCTTCCGGAGGCGAACCTTTCTCTGGCAACATTCGTTGGAGAGGGTCGTTGGGGCAGGTGCTTCTCCCTATTCTCCTGCGAACTGTTTAAGAGCTCTGATACTGCCAGAAGAAGACCCTGCTGCGTATTTTTTACCCTTTGGATGGCTTACGAAATCTTCCACCAGCTTTACACCACGTTCTGTGGGACCGTTGACGACAGTAAGCTCTGGAATAACCTGAAACAGGAGAAGCTATAGCAGTCACCAGCTTCTCAACGGAGCCATTTCATGTTAGAATCTTTCAGATTAAGGGTCTCGAATACCATAGCCAGCTGTCACGAGTGACAAACTGGCTGAGGATTAGTACCGAGCATTCACCGAGCTCTTCATAGCCTCTATCGGCCTCCTCTATCTTAAGCTAACGCTAGTCAAATGTGAATTGTTTGCTGTTTTGGCCAATTGTTGTGCGACTGGCTCCTTACCTCCAAGATGGTTGTTCTCACCAGCGGGACAGAATATAAATTTCTGTGCACAGATACCACAGCTGATGGAAAATTGACTTTAGCACATTCAGGGCGATTTCTATATTAAGTTAATGAAAGCACTACACTGCATTTTATGGATAGCTTTGAGGCTCATAGAAGGCTCTAAAGCTGACCATCCGCGGCGGAGGAACCCAAATACATGGTTTAGAACCACTTACAAGGAAAGCCGCTAACTCTTTCGGGGTCTGAGTGGCTCAGTCGGTTAGCGCTCCCGCCCGGCTCGGCCAATGGCATTAATTATGTGCTGGGTGTCGTGGGTTCGAGCCCACGCAGAGGCAGAATCTGGCGCCCTGCTCTAGCCCAGGTTAATTCTCTCCCTCTCGCCTCTGATGCCATATGACCTGAACAGTTGATGCGTTGTTTAACCCCAAAAATTATACTATTCAGTCTTTAAGTATCTTCTGGAAGGATGAACGGAATCTGACTCAGTAATAGCACGCACTTTGTGCCATAAATGTCCTATATCCCATGAATATGGCTCGCTGGTGGGCTCCGGGTCTTCTAAACAGCCATTTTTTGGAGGCAACCTCTCCTGACAGCCACACGTAAACCAGCTTGTGCAATTCGTGGTTATCTTCTCAAGGAAAACAGAGCTGCCATGTTTTCCAGAACCAAAGCACTAGTCGGGCCTGATGATCCAGGAACGTTCCATGATAGGTCTTCCAATAAAAATGCTCCGGTATTGTGTAGAGGCGCTGAAGTCAATGTGCAAACGCATCTGTTATCTGTGACCAGAAAGTTATAATCTGCCTCGCAAATAATAATCACAATGCTGGAGGTAAGAAGGCAGTGACACAGCGTCTGGCCTAAACAGCAAAACCATCCACCTTTTAGTTGGGTAGGCTAAAGTTTCCGGCAGAGGCTATGAAGAGCTCGGCTCGGTACCAAGCCTCTGCCGATTTTTCATTCCTGAAAGCTGGCTGGTATTCGAGCGCCTAAATCTGAAAGATTCTAACATGAAATGGCTCCGTTGAGAAGCTGGTGACTGCTATAGCTTCCCCTGTTTCAGGGTATTCGAGAACTTACTGTCGTGAACGATCCCACAGCATGGTGTGAAGCTAGTGAAAGATTTCGTGAGCCATCAAAAGGGTAAAAAATATGCAGCAGGGTCTTCTTCTAGCAGTATCAGAGCTCTTAAATAGTTCTCAGGAGAATAGGGAGAAGCACCTGCCCCAACGACGTTCTCCAACGAATGTTGCCAGACAAAGGTTCGCCTCCGGAAGGCATTCCTGTTTTGTCAGGATTTAGAGTGCTAGGGTGCTGAACAATTTAATTTCAGGTCTTTTGTGGAATAACATGTGCTTGTATTGCGCTGCAAATACATCTGACGAGTAAATGCCTGCATGTTAAAGCCCATCTACCGCTCTTATACGCACGCACATGTCACGCTATCTTTACTGGTAGGTTATGCACCCCTTTCATGCCAATTTAACAAGGGGAGACTGCAACGCCGGGAGGCCAATCGCGCTGGAAACATGAAATCTTTAACCGTTTTGAGGCGATCTTTCCTGTTGTCGTAGATGCTTGGAATATGGCTCATTGAAAGCAGAATTGAATATATAATGGTCAAAAAGTGGGTTTGAGTCTGAAGAGTAAAAAGAGTTTTTTTAACGACCCTAATGGTACATGAAGCGAGAAACATTCCAAAAGATGAGATGATGCGATGAGACCTTGAAAAACCTTGCTTGTGAATAAGATGTCATGTTGTACACGCCTTGCCAGTAAAGTACGAACATCACAAAACCTCGTCAATTCCTCGTAATCTAATGGTGGGCTGGGTGGGTCAACATGGTTCGCAAGCCACAGCAAAAACTTGTGCTGGATTTTTTTTCTACACGGTCCAGATGGTATTTTGCGGCTCCAGCCCCAACGAATGAACAATACTCTAAAACTGACCGGAAAATAGCATTAACCCTATTTCCGTCAGGCTCCCGGCTACCCCTATTTCCGGCAAGGGGGGGCAATATCGGCCCCCCCTAAGATCTCGTAATCTAACCGGCCGATTTTGAAAATTCAAAGTGCCATAGATTCCTCTGCTGCTAAACTTTATTTTGAAAAAGAAAATTTCAAAATTTTGATTTTTTAGGAGAAAGCCGTGCAAAATATACAATTTTTGTGTATTTTTTAGATTTTCCATAACCCTTGTCTCTGTTGTACGATTTTCACAAAACTAGTTCAGATTTACAAATAATTGACCCAAAATTTTCATATACTCGAGTTACGCAAAAATTCGAAATTCAATGGCAGTTCCAGGACCAGGACTATGAGGGGAAATATATACAACCTAAAAAGTTTTTGTTACGCGGATTAGAAGCCGTCATATACTGCTTGGCATCTTTGACACATAAATAAATGAGAAAAAAGTGAAAAACTCATCAGGGGCGGATGCAGTAAGGTAAAACAGTGGGGTAAAATACATACCAACAATATGCGAATGGTATGCATGAGTATATTAGTCCCTCGACTAGTTGAAATTTAATTTCTGATAATTTTTACCCTCCCATGGCAGCTCTGGGAAAGGGGGTGACATAGGCGGATCAAGGACTCGTCGTGGGGGGTGGGGGTGATTGGAAACACATTTTCAATATACAACGATATTGAGTCGCGGCGGTGATACTGGCTGGGAATATACATTTTGAAAATGTGTAGTGACTGGACACGCCTCTGGTAATCTAGAATTGTGTTATAACTATTTTGAATTTTCATATACCCAATTGTATTCGCCCTGGCACGGCTGTAAGCAGTCTTCTCACTTACTAACGTTTAGTCCTTCTTGATAACATTCCCCCCATTTTGAACTGCTGTAACCGCCCCTGATGAATACAAATAGTGACAATTGTGAATGCACTATCATCTCACATAAAAAATGATATAATAAAACCATATAACTGGTATCAGGATCAGCAGAGACGGCTTCCTTTTACAAAAAACCCATCGCATATGATAATACTTGGTTTGTGGATAGAACCTCCCCAAAAACCCAGCCATAGCTCCGCCCCTGGTAAATATATAACCTTGAAAATTTCAGAAAACCTGCCTGTACTAGTTTTAGGAAAAGTCAGGAAGTTTCAAAGTTCTATCGCAAGCCATTTCGGAGATATTCTCGAAAAACCTGAAGGGGGCAATATTAGCCCCCCTGCCGGAAATAGGGTTAAAAGCCGCCACGGCGGCCTTCTAATTCAGCTTACATCTAGCGGAGGCCGTCTGGAAGGTTCTGATTAATAAACCGAGTGATCTCTTTGCTTTGGAAACCATCGAGTTGATATGGTCGGAAAAGGTAAGCTTTTGGTCAAGAATGATTCCCAAATCTTTTATGAAAGAAACGTTCTCCAAAATTTTTCCGTTGATTTTATAAGCCGAATTGATGATATTGCGTTTTAAAGGTTTCGAATTCAGACGCTATTGGTGATGTTACAAAAATCTTAGAACTTAATAGCTAAGTTTATTTTCATTGCATAGGCGGATGAAAGTTTATATTCAGCGCATTTTCGACCTGGACCACGACATATGGGGGTGTGCCACTTTTGGGCGGCAGCAAAACATATCGCGGGCGCGCCAAAATTCGAATCCTGGGGAATGGGTGGAAGCGACACTTCAGGGGGCATTATCGACCTTTTAGGGCAATGCTGCGGTCATTCCATGGGCGCCAAGTGTTGACCGGGGAGGGGAACATTCCCTTTCCCTGAATGTCCCCTGGATAAACCAACACTCACGGTACATAAAATATTGGCCCGTGACCAATTATGACCAACAATATTAGTTCCTGTTTGGTTCTCGAAATTATAATTATGTCAGCACCAGAGATGGCCTACGCTACGGTACGTTACCGAATTACGCTACGTTACGATTCGATTTGGGCCAAAACTACGCTACAGAATTACGCTACGCTATATTTCTTCGACTACAGAATTACGGTATTTTAGCTACGGCTACGGTAAAAATATATTGTACAACGATATCAACATTTTGTTCACCCATTCAAAGCAAGTAGAAGCTGTACTATGAAATAAAATACAATGTTTATTTTCTTGCAAACTGAATATCCTGTACCGAAATTGCCCTAAGTGCACATTCAGAAAGACACAGCGCGTGGGCATTTTCCGGTCGCCGGTTTCACGCGCTTTGTCATCAGTTGCATTTTGATAAATACAGTTCTTTTGAAGTGACTGATCTGTGTGATCAATGGCCGGGAATTCTTTTCACCAGTTGAAAATACAAATTTATAAACCGAAATCCATGTTTCGCCACCGGCAAAAAAGTGGGGGGCCAGACAAACTTCAACCTGATGTTGACAAAAACTTTCAACGTCAGGACCAAAACTGTTCGAATTTGACTCCTCGTTTCCTTCCGCAGCGGCTCGGTTTAAGAACGTCCAGTTTTATCTCATTTCGACTGAGATTAGGAAATGTTTGGCCAAAAAGTGGGGGGGGCCAGGGCCCCCAGGCCCCCTTTTCGGACGCGTATGCCGAAATCAACCGATTTCTAATTTGTACAGGCCCAACTGCTACCCACCAAAAATTCCCGATCTCAGTTGACAGCGATTTGATGCATTTCTCGTGAAATTGTTTAAATTTGTAATTTTAAAGAAATGGTTCGATCGTTAATTTTCAAATATTAACACTTCTATTCATGGGCGCCGAAAGCGGGGGGGGGACGGGGGGACGCATCTCCCCCTGTTGGCCAACCAGGGGGGACGTCCCCCCCATTTTTTGGGGGTCAATCGTCATTAATGCTGTCAGGTACCAAATATGCTCAAAATTCGTCTCCCCGGATAGCACCAGCTCGGGTCTGTCCCCCCCTGCGAAAATTCCGTGGCGGCGCCCCTGCTTCTATTTCAATTTCCGACTTAAAGCAAATCGTTACCAATAATCCTTAGTACCGCGATAAACATCACGAGAAGTTATATAAGGTATATGACGTGATTTTTTTCTTAGTACGCTACGATACGTTAAATTTTGGCGTAGTACGCTACGGAATTTGCTCAGTTACGCTATAGCGTAACTAAGCGAATGTAATACATTAAAAAATTGTTCTTAAAAAATAAAAAATGTTTAAAAATGTATACATTTCATTTCCAGAGCTGCAGCTACGCAAAAACAATTTCGTAACGTAACTTAGGCCATCTCTGGTCAGCACTGACTGAATGTGGCTCCAGCAATAGCAATAATCTTCATGCACAAACTCGAACAATCTGTCTTGGAAAACGCGTCTCTCAAACCGGACCTAGGGTAAGGGTGGGTAAGAGTAAGCAGGAGATAAGAGTACGCAGCAGTTGTTTTGGTTACTTAGCAACCACTGAGATGGTGGATACCCTGACATAAAAAGCAAGGTCAGTGCCTAGGCTGCACACCCCAAATTCAACGTGCTCCTGTTCTTTCCACGAGAGTACAGAGCAAAATAAGTTTCTGGGCACCCTTGAAGTAATATTTCTTAACTGGGTAAACTTGTAGACTATGCTTCTATTATCTTAAGTACTGTATTACGGTCTGTCATCAGTAAGAAAGCTGAGCTAGGAGTGTTCTCCAGGACCGGAGCTCACGCTAAAACGCCTGCCAACATGTTTATGAAGGCTTTCTTCCCAAAGGAGCATGTCCGGCAAGAGTACGCAGTAGACCATTGGGCAAGAGTGCGCATGCTTAAGAGATAGGAAAAATTAATTTTCGCTGGGAACAGAGTCCTTTATTCATATTTGGAAAACCAAACGTTGCAACATAGTTCTTGTATATTCAGAAGGATATAAAATTTTCAAATGAATTTAAATTTTCAAATGAATGAATTTTCAAATGAATTATTTTCAAATGAATTTATAAATGTATTTATCAATATTTTTATGGGTAGCAGTGCATTTTTTACCTTTTGGAACCATTCAAGCTCACTTGTTCCATCAACTTTTAACAATCGTCTCGCGGCGTTGATCCTTCATTGTATATATTTTTATCAGATTGACTTCATCTGTAAATGGGCACCACGTCCGTTGATGATTCGCATGCAATAAAAAATAAACAATAAAATCATACATTCGCCTAGTTTGGCGACAAAAAAACTTCCCGACATGGCCTATGCACCAAAAGCACAGCGGGGCATCAATGCGTACTCCAGCCTCCTCACTTGCATACTCTTACCGACTCACTCCGGCAAGAGCACGCACGTGACTTTATTTTTGATGGGCTCGTAGCGAGTTCCTTTCAACGACATCGAATTGAAACATGGACCATGCATAGAAAATTCTTCAGGCTAAACAACCACATAAAACTTTTAACTGTTAGACTTATAGGAAAAAAGTGACAGCCTTTAGAAAGTTAAGTGCGTACTCTTGCACTGACTTCCCCTATACGCCAGGTGCATTGATGACGCCGGAATTTGCACTGGATCTTACCAACAGCTCCTGGACTTCCTGAACTATCCGACCTCACAATATCGACACATCAACTTTACTTTGAAAGATACCCATGCATCAGGAAGCATACCGTTTTTAGACCCCCTTATATAGGTTGACACCAGTGGAAAGTACTCGACAGAACTCTACATCAAACCTTACCATTCGGGCATTTTCATGCACTATACATGGGCCCTGCCATTGTCGACAAAGAAAGCCGCAATACGAAGCGAATTCCGACGAACCATCAAGCTACCATCCAACAAGAACGCTCAAACCAACTCCATCAAGAAAATACAAGATCAACTACAAAGAAACGGATACCCAAAGAAGCTCACGGAACGACTACTTCAAGAATTGAATTACGACCGATAACGACTGGCCAACGGTCAACGACACCAGCGACGTAGTAACTCAGCAGATGGATATTTAGTGCTCCCCTATATAGTTGAACCTTTTTGAGCAAAATTAAACTCCCTAGTTAAGAAATCAAAACTCTACATTCGTACAGCTTGGCAATGTAAAAACACCGTAAAAGGAACCTCTTACGATCTTAGATATCTCAGCGACCCAGTGCCCTACAAGTACAAAAACTTGGAATGCCTGTAAATCCGGTTAGAAGGGGTACTGCACCACCCTCGAAATAATGTACCTAGCCACCTGTAACTTGTGCAATGAGAAGAAGAAGTGCTGTAAATATGCGGGAGAAGCCAAGCGAACGGTTCGACTGAGAGTCAACGAGCATAGATCTATGCTCGTTGACATCTATGTGATGCTCTTTTGACGTGATGCCCAATTGGTCTTTTGAGAGTTTCTGGTTAAGTTTTGGAATATGATTAACTGCCTTTTTAGTTGAATCTGGTATTCTATCTAATAATTATGTGATATTCATTTAAATTCCATCTCTACCGACGCGTTTCAGTTATAATCTAACCCTCGCTCCACCGGGGCCCATCGATGCCCCCTTAGGATTTTTCGGGATAACAGAAAAAACGAGACGCAGCATCGCAGTTCAGGGCTCTACTTGTCACCCCATCATTTGCCCACCATCTCTGAAATTTTTTACCCAAAGTCACCCAAGGTCAGGTCACCAGGCGAGGTCAACCAAGGTCACCTCACTTCGAATTTTGAGCTCTATAAGAGCTACATTTCTTAGTCGATTGATTTGGAACTTCCAACACTTCATGACCCTACCAGGGTCTAAAAGGTGCATATCCGGGATTTTTTATTTAGTGATCTGAGGTTAGGGCACGAGGCGACCTCTCCAATTGAAAAAGTATGGGAAAAGCTGTCTAATGATCTAAAATTCCCAAAAACGATTCCAAATGCTCAGATTGCTCAGAAAAGCGTTCTTGGACACCCCGTCACGGATCCCAGGGGCCATATTTGCCAATTAACCTCTCCGAGGTCATCCAAGGTCACCAGATGTCAAAAACAGTATTTTGAAAACTTTTGACCTAATCAAGCTATAGTGCTGAATCAAACATCCTCGTATATGTCTCGTCCCGGGCTTTCATTTAGTATACGGCAAGGTCACTTTCTGACCTTTCGTGACCTCAGGTCATATTAGGTCACGAGTTGAGCTCAGGAGGTCAAACCACTGGCGAGAGGGCATTACGTTTCACATAGCGGAAAAAGGTCCGGAATTTTCCTATCAAATGTAGTTTACCAGATCTCAAGAACTTTAATGGCATTAGAGTTATGCTCAGTTTTCTTAAACATTGCATATTTTAGTGAAAATAGTCTATCGTGACCTAACTTGACCTCTGTAGGTAAAAAATTGACCTGAGCACTTAATCATATGAATTAGTTTCTTACTAAATTCACGCGAGCTGTCCAATGCACTTTGCAGTTTTGCGCTAACCTCCATATTTTCCGAGTTAGGGGAGATTTGCATCGATGCCTCCCGGTGGGGCGAAGGTGGCGCCGGACCCCCGGAGGAGTGCGGGTTAGGCAATCTTTATCAAGTTTACAAAAGTTGAGCTGGGTGCCGCAGTTGCTAATCTTTAAGTTTATCTAAAAAATGACTATTTCGTACATTTTTCCGCGGTATACTATTTAAGAATAGGTACTTTTAGTTTCGCGAACACATTTCGGGTATAAAACACACATTTACACTGAAAAAAACAACAACTCGAGCGCATAATTTCAATCTGTCTAGTCCTAAGGGTACCCTGTTTTTAAGCATTTTTCTAGAATTTTTATTACATATATTCGGACAACTAGGTTACTTTTATAATTAAAAGTGTAGCATTACAAGCGTGCGGTAATTTAATCTCTGGGTTATTTTAGCACGGGGCAGTTCCATTCGTGCTGAAAATGCAAAGTGGTAAATTTATCAGTGCAGAGTATTTCTAAGTTCTCGGAAGGCCTGCTGGAGATAGGGTGCCATAAACCGCAGTGTTGTGGGAATGACCTAGGACTCTAAAAAGATGATGCAGATGACGGTAAAAGCGCTAAAAGACTGGTAGGCTAAAACGCCAAAGTCCAGAAACTAAAACGTCTAAACCCTAAAAAGTCCAAAAAGGCTACGTCCAGGTAAAGGTAAGAAAAAAGAAGCATGGGATGAGGTAAAAGCAACGTTTCGGTCTTAGACCATCGTCAGGCGAGGGGTGAAAGGTGGAGGTGGCTAGAGGCCCGAGGTAAACATTTTCCAAATACCGAGTGACTGGAGGCCTATGGTAAACTTTTGGTCGAAGCAAAACATGTCGGCACATGTTCCCACAACACTCTGCAGAGTATTTCTATGAAGTTCACAAACTGCCTCAAGCATAGTTTTATTCTCCTGTGGTGAAACAATTATGCCAATAGATAAAACGAGATACTTGCTAATTTAACAACGCTCAATGAATGTTTTCATTCTTTTGAGCTTCATTTGAGTGTGTTTCTATGATAGAAGAAGTTATCTTTGATACAGTTAACATGTGGGTGGAATCGTGCCATTCTGTTTTCGCTATAGTTCTGAGCTTGGACCACCGCATTGCAGTTCTGCATTCCACAGAGGGTTGGGGGTTATGACGCTTGGAGGTTATCTAGTCGTGGAGAAGAAACAAAGACTAAACCATTCTAGCTAAGTGCAAAAATAGCAAAGAGCTGTTGAATTTGTCTCAATGGGCCTGATATGAATATTTTATATACCTACCTATCTTTATCCGGCACCCAGGGCATCGTCAAGGATTTTCTACAGGAGGCCCGGGTCCACAATGGTGAGGTAGTGATAAAAACCTATATTTTCACTTGAATTAAGCATAACAAATACCATTCCTAGCACAGATATCGAATGTACCCGTTTACAAACAGTAGAGGGATTTCAACCTCCCACCCCCCCCGATGGGGGTGCACAACGTAGCGATGCTTTTGTTGGCCACTCTCGGGATATAGATGGGTCATTCCAGGACAAATCGTCCAGGTAGGCACGAACAAATTCAGCATGACCCACTTCTCAGATTTCCACCAAACTTTAACCCAAGGATCTCTATACAAAATAACAATTTGGGTCCATTTTTAGGTCCACAGGTCAACGAGGTCGCTAGATGGAGGCCATGAAAGTTTGGGGGCTAACACAAACATTGAAGCAGGAATAATTTTCTATCTTAAAAGTGGCTGATCTAAATTAGTTTGAATGGATATCGCTGGATACAAGATACAACAGTTCATATAAAAATAAAGCTTTGACATCAGGTCAGGTTTTGACCTCGTGACCTTGTGACCCCTTCTTTAGATTTATAATTAAAAAACATATTCTCATTTTTCACTGGGTGCTCCTCAGGGCAGGGCATCTTTTAAAGGAAAAGTCAGTGGGGGGGGGCATTTCTTGTGCTGGCCATTATGGTGTCTTCAGGGGAGCAAGACCCATTTTGAGGGGGTTTAATAAAGCTTAGACGCGATAGTGTTAAATGTTTCTCAATTTTTGTGCTATTCCGTGTCTAGAGATTATAGATGTTGCCCAGGGCTGACAGTTTTTTTTCAACAGAAAAGGTCAAACCGAGTTAGACAAAGGGCCAAAGAGGGGCAACATATCATTTTCACCAAAATAGCAAATAAACACAAAATGATTTTATCCACATAACCAGAACATGTGTTTGGGATCATCAATCTCCCCTCACCCACTTTTTAAACAACAATTTCATGATCTTTGTCAAAATGGGAGTAAACCGGAAATTTGTATAACCAGCCGCTGCGGAAGGCAACGAGAAGTCCAAATTCTACAAGTTGTTGGTACTAACGTGGAAAGTTTGCTGTCAGCATCAGCTTAAAGTTTGCCTGGCCCCCTCACTTTTTTGCCGGTGGCGACGCTTATGTATGCTACCACCACAGTAATAAATAAAAAGGCTAAGCACTTCATACCGCCACACGAGCAACCAGTCTTACGCACTTTGACTACACCGTGACCTGTCTAATCCACGAACGAGCTCTCAGCGCTGACAAGTGCCTGCTTGTGAAATGAGAGCATCATGCAATGTTACGGTACTGGCTGGGATATGGGCTTCCGGTCGGATAGAGCAGGATGTTTGATTGGTTGTAGGCCAGCGTTCTTCTCCAGCGTTGTGACTAGTGGATACTGAGGCTGTTTTGCCGGGATTTCCCGTAACTAAGCGCTTTGTTTCGTCTTCGCACGATGGAGTAGACAGCCACGGGTGGAAATTGTGTAACACAATTGTTGTGGATTGCCAATTTTGGACCAGAAATAGAACAAAGTAAAATTATCCGGGTGTGTTCTGTCTTATTTTCGTTAGGTGAGTCTGCGTTTGGTCAATTTTAAGTCATCTGTCTATTTCACTGGGGGCCAATTTCTGGGCACTGGGGGAGCATTTCGGCCGACTAGGGGGCAAATGCCCCCCCCCAGTTAACATGTTAAAAATGGCCTGCCTCAGGGTATAAGCTAACCAATAGTGGGCGACCTTTGTGTAAATCAGATTTAGTAACAGGTCACACAGGTCATCACCTAGGGAAAGTTATCGTTTTTGACCATGAGCGGTTCTCCGGTCACCTCGGAAAAATAGGTGGGGGCTGGCCTGCGAGACCCCCTCCAGTGCACGTGTCAAAAAAGTTGTGAAGCGCCTTAAAGAGGTGATCTGCGGTGATGAGTGGTGATGATGCAGTGGTAAGCGGATATGAAACAGGAAAAGTTTTGAAATGTAAAACAGGGAAGCCTTAGGCAAAAACCATAAACCTAGTGATGTTTGTGCAAAGAGGAACTAAATTATTGTAGCGATTGAAGGTCGATTTGAATATTTTTCAAGATTATAAGGCATATTAGAAGTATTTAGATGATAAGAAGTGATTATAAAAACAAGTGATTTAAACTCTCCGTTGCAGTGTAAGTTTATCAGAGCGTATACCTATTAATCAGCATAATCAGAATAAACTGACCTCAGTCGCTCGATGAGAATAAACTGGGTCGTTTTTTTAATTGGGGTCTCTTCAGGAGCAATGGAATATTGAGCGCGGGTTCATTTTGCACCTTGCAAATATTTTTCTACGCCAGTAATTTCACATTACAATATATTTATACTCCCTCACTTCCAGTTTAGGGGAAGTCCGTGCAAGAGTACGCACTTAGCTTTCTGAAGGCTTCCACCTTTCTCCTGTATGTCTAACAGCTAAAATTTGTATATGGTTGTTTAGCCTGAAGAATTGTCTATGTATAGTCCATGTTTCAACTCGATGGCTCTGAAAGGAACTCGCCACGAGCCCATCAAAAATAAAAGTCACGTGCGTAATCTTGCCGGAGTTGGTCGGTAAGAGTACGCAAAAGAGGGGGCTGGAGTACGCATTAATGCCCCGCTGTGCTTTAGGTGCATAGGCCATGGCGCGATTTTTTTGGTCGCAAAACTAAGCGATAGTATGATTTTATATCGTTCTGAATATACAAGAGCTATGTTGCAACGTTTGGTTTTCCAAAAATGAATTACGAACTCTGTCCCGAGCAAAATTTAAATTGTCCTATCTCTTAAGCATGCGCACTCTTGCACAACGGTCTACTGCGTACTCTTGCCGGACATGCTCCCTTGGGAAGAAAGTCTTCATAAACATGTTGGCAGGCGTTTTAGCGTCAGCTCGGTCCTACAGCTCAGCTTTCTTACTGATGACAGACCGTAATAGAATACTTTCGATAATAGAACCATGGTCTGCAAGTTTTACCTAGTTAAGAAATATTACATCAAGGGTGTCCAGAACCTTATTTTGCTCTGTACTCCCGCGGAAAGAACAGGAACACTTTGAATTTTTTGTGCAACCTAGGCACTGACCTTGCTTGTTTATACCAGGGTATCCACTATCTCAGTGGTTGCTAAGGAACCAAAACAGCTGCTGCGTACTCTTATCTCATGCGTACTCTTACCCGCCCTTACCCTACATTGTTCTGGTTAAGCTGAAAATCTTTTTACTCCAGTGGTATAATAATGGTCCCTCAAGACACATTCATTTTTGCATTAAACAGGTGTAAAATGGGTTGTGGAATAATGCCGGAAAGAGGAGTTTGGTACCGTACCTATAAAGAGATTTAGTACCGTAGAAAGAATCCTAAAAATGGTTTACTTTTTCGTAGTTGATATTTTCACAACCCACGGGTTGGGGTCGTATTATTCCTGGTTCATGACATTTTACGCTGCTCAGTCTAAAAATATCGGGTGTAAAATACTCACGGAAATAAGAGTGGATTTTGGCACCGTAGAAAAATCCTATTTCTGACATACTTTTTCAGTGTAGCAATAGACACATATTCTCTTACACCCAGAGTGCCAGGGAAATGTTAGTGTATTTCTGGATGTTTAGTGGCGGCTTTTATCTGTTGATGTGAAGTGCTTCTTTTATGAAAAGTCGGTAGTGGTTTGTGTTTGCGTCGTTGATGTTGGTGTTTTCTTTCAAAAGTTTGTATGAAGGTTTTGACTTGTGTTTGGGTAACCAGTGTTCTGCTGGGCCAGTTTATTTTTGCATGTGCATGGTAAGGCGTCGTGATAGTGTTGTCGTGGCACCAATGTAGTCTTCATGAGGCCTACAATCCTCATGGCGGAAAGTGACACATACAAGGTGACTTATGAAAACTTCCTGCGGCCATATTTTTAGAGAAAAATTGTTGGGAATTTCGAGTACCTTCTAAATTTATTCAGCGTTCTTGAAACCTCTTGCTAACCAAAAACGAAAGGTACCACGAATGATCGGTTGTACATGATGCATTCACTTTTGGGTCGTCTTATTGTGGTATGCCCCACGAAGCCAAATAAAACCCTGTTTCTGAAAACTGCTAAACTCGAGAGCGCGTTAACACAGTGATCTAAGGCAATAAGAATCAACGAAGTTGGAAATGCAAAGACAAGTCGAATCTTCCTTGTCCTTTTCAAACTCCCAACGCGTCGCCTTAGCTCTGATGCGCGACTTCCCAGGGTCGCGCGCCACCAAACGGAACAGGTATGAGCGGGCCGGGCAGTGGAAACATGCTTCCGTGGGTGAAATGGCGCCAAGAAACACAAAGGAGACCCGTACCTGGTCGTGGGGACACCCGTCTGGAAGGTGCGATTCACTCACATCGCGTGTTTGCGCTCCCTGGAGGCCGGGGGAGGAGAGGGGTCAGTGTTGACTCTTTCGACCGCAGACGTGCCAGCCCAGCGTCTCAGCGATCGCCCGGAAGAATGAGGGGGATGAAACTGCGTGCCGGAGAATTCAGCCGAATGCCCAGACTGGTATTTTTCCAACCGCAGATGCAGAAATTGGCTGATGCGCGCGCTTCAGCGCGGCAGTTTCTTGCATATCAGCCAGTGGCGTAACCAGGATTTGAATTTGGGGAGGGAGGAGCAGGTTGGCAAAGTGTGCCTCCATGTGTGCCCCCTCCATATACTTGAAGTTGCAAAAAAATGCGTTTACTGTGGGGTGCTTCCCCTTTTGTGTCATACGAGTTTTTTTAAGATTTAGATTTAAAGCCTATTCATTTTAGCTTAAGCTTTAGAATGCATATTTTAGCTTAAACTTTAGAACGTATATTTTATCTTGGCAACTGTATCTAGCTTTAGATGGTCATAGGCTATGACCATCTAAAGCTATGACTCATAGCCGGTGTTCACCTGTACTGTGCTCCCTTGGTTTTGCTATATAGGTAAAGCCAGGAGTGCCGCCACCAATTTTGTACTGGGAAGGGACCAGGGGCGTTGGAAGGGGGGCAGGGGCGCAGCCAGAGCTTTGGTATGGGGGGACACACCACCTTTAAGGGGCACCCCGGGAGAAAAAGGACACCTTTTTAACGCTACTTACGATATCTTAGTTTATATCAATTTTTGGGCACATTTGGTCCAAGAAAAATGCAAATCAAGCATTGATGGAGAAAGAAAACTCGGCTAAAATCGGAAAAAGGTAATTAATACCACCAAAATCATATGGAAGTAGCCAAACACAACTGTTTTGGATAAATTTAACACGCGCATTGACGGGGGTGGGTACCCACCCCCCCCTCAGGTTTTTCGGAGACAGCAGAAAAATGGCGGCGCGTAGCGCCGCCGTACTTGGCATACCTTTTTCCTAATTATTTTTACAACTTTTGTGAAAATTTTAGGGTTAGGTCATCTCAGGTCAGGTCACTAGTACAGGTCAAGTGACCTGACCTCAAAAAAAGTTTAAGATAGCATAAGTCGGAGCAGGGTGAACTTATCCCATTGAAACTCATATCACACATTGGGCCCACCGATTTCTCTAAAATATGTTCCGGTATTTTTGATATCGATGACCTAAGGTCAGGTATGAGGCATGACCTCTCCCTTGGAAATACATGGGAAAAATTGTTTTTACAGCATAACTCAGTAACGGATAGTGATAGAGCGTTTATTTTAGCTGCATTAGACTCGCCTGGACTTTGCGGTTCTAATGATATGAAATTTATATAATTTGACCCTGACCTGACCTCAGGTCAGATCAAACCCTTGATTTGACCTAGCAAGGTCAAATTATATATCATTCGATTCGGCTTGCTGCGAGGATTCATATAGTTTAAGTCGTTTTGCTCTATCTTTACTTGTCCAGATGTAATGGCCAAAAAACTTAATTTACATGTTATCCCTATTACGGCATGTTTTGACCTCTTATGACCTTAAATATGACCTGACAAAAAATGGTCCAAATATTTTCGATGGAGAAGTGGATGGGCTACCCAACGTTTACCGTTTACCGTTTTTCGCTACTTACCGTGGTTCTCGAGATCTTATAAGATCTCGAGAACCACGCCCCCTATAGGGGGCGGGTACCCGCCCCCCCCTCGTCAAAGCGAAGGTGGCTCAGACCCCCGTCAATGCGCGTGTTAAGGACAAGTCAGCCATCTCATGAAGTACTTAACATCATAGAAATCAGGGAATCCAGTGATATTTGTCACTATGTGCAAACTAAGACATAATAATAATTATTGGGGCTTATCGACGCACCAACTGCCAGGGTCATATGGCGTCGCCAACTCTTTCCCTGTTGGAAGGGTTTCTCGGGAGCCAGCTTGCTCCTTGTTCAGGGAAGCCGCCGGGCCTTGAACCCGCGTCGGCTGCGTGAGAAGCCAGCTACGCTGACCACTCCACTACCGCGCCCCAAACTAAGACATATTGGGGTCGAAGATTCATTTGTAATGCCCACTGGTTTTGCTCGTACAATTTACCATAAATTTTTAACGGGAATGTGGCACCTTTATAACGTGATTTTAATTGGGATAGCCAAATTGTAAAGCATGCCGTAAACCCGGTACTCAAAATGTCATTTGTCTTGAACTACATTTTTAACATTTTTCAGAGAAATCATGGACGTTTTCATAATTTTCGGCTAAATATACCCCTAATTCCACTAAGTTCCTGGATTCGACCAAGGTGCCACATTCCATTTAATGCCGAGTGAAGCCTGGTTGAATGCAAATTAAGTGCTACACCTCTCACAAGGGCCTTGGGAGGAGGAAGAGTGACATCGTGACATTGAGAGAGAAGAATGGGGAGATGCCTATTTTTAGCGCGTCTATAAAGTTCAATATTTTCAACGATCGCTTAACGAAGGGGCAAATGAGAGGTAAGCAGGCGGACGGTTCGGATGGGGAGGGTGTGACTGGGCTGAAAATAGTTTAAAAACCAGTTTTTATTTATATAAGCTCCAATAATTATTTTTTATGAATTGAATTGAAAATTCATTTGTGGTGACCACTAGTTTTGTCATGACGAGTGAGCCCTGGTCGAACGCGGATTAAGCTCCGCGGCTACCACAAGAGCCATGAAAGGAGTGTCCTCGTGACATTGAAAGAGAACAATTTTTGCTTCCGGAATATTTTGGGATATATATTTCAGCGCGTTTATAAAGTTCCATATTTTCAAGGATCGTTCGGTCTCAATAAGAGTAAAAACGGTAAACAGGTAGACAGGGCTGAAAATTTTGAGAAACTAGTTATTCATTTATATGAATTAGTATAAATCTTGGTTTAGGAGACTATGCTCTGAGCTTAGGGGCCCGTGCCTTTCTATCACCCTCCCCAGAATCCAGCTGTAAAATAGGCAATTCATATAATCAGGGGTGCATAAGCATCACAAGCAGTTTTGGCGATGACTCATTCCTCGTTAGCTCCATTTTACAAGGGGAGTTTCCATTGCGTTATTATTCCCCATCTACATATCAATAGGGGCCCCCACATATCATCTCATATCATCTCAGACATCATATCCCCCTATATATCTACATATCATCTCGATAGGAGCCCCCTCTTGAGGATCAGAGCTCTCCAGAAAAGCTGCCCCCTTCCCCCAGTTGTGTCCCCAGTGGCTAGACTAGCTCAGTGTCCCCCACCCCGAGATGATGGGAGTTGGCCTTGTTTTTTATTCTCTGTCTATTCAAGACTAACTCAGGGGACCCCTGATGGGGATCACAGCCCCCCCCCCACCCCCCCAGAGCAGCTCATGTTTCTGCCCAGGGACTAGACTAGTTCAGTTTCCCCCAGAGATGGGGTAATCAGAATAGGTCAGTGGGTCCCAGATGGCTCATAGGTCTTTGAACCAGCTAAAGGAGCCCTAGACCAATTTAAGGCGCCAAGTCACCTTGGGAGCCTCAAGCCAACATAAGGAGCTCTCACAAGCTCAGCGCCCAGAAAAGCCCAAGGTGCCCCCAGGGCCCATACCAAGTCAGGGTGCCCCCCTCCCCCAGGACCCAGATCCGCTCTTTGGCCCCAGATCAGCTCTTCAGTCCCAGATCAGCTCAGGGGCCCGGGGCCAGATCAAGTCAGGGACACTGAATCAGCTCAAGAGTCCTTTATCAGCTCAGATTTCCATCACCAGCTTGGGGCTCAATCAGTTCGGGAGCCCTAGAGCTGCCCAGGGAACATCAGAACGGCCCCTAGAGCACCAGATCAGCTTAGGGGACAAGGGATCAGCTCAGTGCTCCACGACCAGCTCGGGGCCCAGTTCAGCTCGGAGATACTAGACCAAGTCATGAGGCACTTAATTAGCTCAGAAGTCCCATACCAGCTCAGGGGCCCTCATTAGCCTCGATGGGCCCAGCTCAGCTCAGGACCCCAGAGCTGCTCAGGCAATTTCATAATCAACTTAGGAGGCCCAGATCAGGTTACAGTGAACTAGACTAGCTCAGGGGGCACCAGACTGGCTCAAAGGACATCAGATGGGCTCAGAAGGCATAATGATGGCTCAGGAGACACCAGATCGACTCAGGGCGTATTAGTTCAACTTAGGGCAACATATCTGCTCAGCGGGGCACCAGATCAATCAGCTCGGGGGCCAGACCAGCTCCTACCCCCCAAACAAGAGCAGGGGCCTAGATCAGCTCAAGGAGCAACATATCAGCTCAGGGAACACAAGATCGGCTCAGAGCTCACCAGACCAGTTAAATGGGCACCAGACCTTCTAAGGAGACATCAATAACCAGCTCAAGGGGCACCTGCTCAGCTCAAGAGGTACTATGCTGGCTCAGGGGACATTCGATCAACTCCAGGAAGCAATAGATCAGCTCAGGCGCCCCGGATCAGCTCAAGGTACATACACTAAAACAGCTAATAGGGCACCCGGCAAGCTCGGAGGTATCATATTAACTCAGATAACATTATATAGGTTCAGGAGGCACAATGATCTTCTCAGGGGGGCACCAGATTGACTAAGAGGGCACCAGATCAGCTCAGAGGGCACGTGGTCAGCTTCAGGGGCCAAGACCAGCGCCCAGGGGGCACCAGATGAGCTCAAGAGGCACCAGATGAACTTCGCCCATTCGGTTTATGGCGACGATGATGCATTAGCTGCACACCGATTAGGTGCCCATGCTCTTCCCGGGTGCTTGAAAATGCGACAGAATGCCTTAGCTGACCAAGACAGATACTACATTGTCAAGCAATAGTTTTAATCACTTCATGCAGTCCAACTATAGTTGCATCTAGGTTCAAAGGCACAGAACACTAAGTTTCGAGTGGCACAGCCCAATCGGGATATAAGGCCTGGCAATCAAAGAGCACTCCGGCACCGATGGGGGGGAAGTGCCCCCTGGGAAGGGGGATTCAAATCCCGATATCCCGGTAGTTCCGGTCTCGATATCCCGGTACTGTTGGATCCGATACTAGTCTCGGCCGGGACTTTGCTCAGATAAGCTTAGCAGGTATGATGGGACCTACGTTAGGGTGCATCAAAATATACATTTTCTAAATATTGTGCTGTCTGGGTAACAAAAATGTTCCTTTACACTAGTTTAAGTGACCTATGAAATATGAAGTTCGTAAATGATTGTTTAGAGGTGCAATCTCGCATCTTAAGATTTGTGGTAAAAACTGTCCTTACCTGGATTCGAACCCACGCTAGAAATGGTGCCAACTTTTTTGTCGGGGACTTTTCCGTGCCATCCATCGAAGAATGCTTCGGGTGTCGGTTTTAGCTTAAGCAATACGAAGAAAAATGTTAAATCTTCGGTTTAAGATATATCTATTGTTTCTAAACTAGCAAGAATCCCTTTTTTATCAGCCCAAGATTGCAAGCTTTTGACACCTAAACGTAGGTTAAGTCGGTAAATACAGGCCGCATGGCAGGAAAAAAACTTCCTGCAAACAAGTTCCTGCATTTGTTACCCTGCCAACAAAGTTCCCTGATCAGAGTGACACATGATGCTATGAAGAAATCAATCCCCAATAGTGTCTACTGGAGGCAGGCACTTGAGAACCAGGGAACGCGGGGAACTAAAGCAGGTCGCCGGAGTATCTATACCGGGTGAGATTTTCACCGTTAAGTTTTATAAGCCACTGATTTGGTTAATGAATTCTAATAGTCCGGTAGCTTTTTTGGAGGTTGACATAAAAGCACACATCATGTTTGTGCTCAGTTAGGGGATGGGTGGCTTAGTGGATAGCATCAAAGTCTGCTAAGCCCCCGGTGATGGTTTCAAGTCCCGGCGGAGCCTCTGAATAATTCGATCTGATCCCCTAAACCCCCCCAACAAGGTGAGAGTTGGCGACGCCGAAATCCTTGGCAGTTGGTGCGTCGTTTAACTCCAATAATCATTATTCTGTGCCCAGTTAGTCCAAAAATGTATCATGCATAATCGACTAGAATTGTATTGTCCGTGACGCTTCTCCTCTTGATGCTTTGATTGGTAGTCATCTAAGTTTTCATTATGACGAGTAAAATTGCAATACCAAGATGAAACCTATGCTCCATAATAAGCGTCAATTGTAGAAGCGTCTACCTGTAGCCGATGGACATTCCGAGCGATTAGAACAGCTTGCTTCACCAGCATACACGAAAGCCACTGATGAGGCATGAGAAACAACTTGTCTAGCTAACATGCAAGCTGCTCCCGTTCTGGGTCTGTGCCGACCAGATTATTAACATGGCATTTGACTCAACGGCATCCAACACTGGTCACCCCACGGCAGCATACATTGCCATCCAGCTCTTCTTGGGACGACCTCTGCTCTGGTTGGGGTGCCGCCACCACATCGGTGAAGTGCTCATTGGATACGTGTTCTCATATCTCAAAGAAGAGACGTTCCGCCCACCAGGCATGCCTTGTTTGCATGTCTGCGGAACAACTGAAGAATACTGGAACCCGAGTGTGACAGCACTGACTCTTTCCCTCCCGCATGGTGACTGAACTGCGACATATCCGTGTATGCCGCATAGAATGACCTCAAACTATACCACCACCTAACCACATTGGCTGTCGATGAGGGCATCGCAACATCAGAAATTAAGTCACTGGAGAGACACGTCTGTTACCTCTCGGGTGAGATGCAACCAATAGTTTCGTTCAGCAGTAAGGTACCAGTTGCTGAGCAGAAGGCTCTGGCTGGTGCCATCTTGAAGGAGGAGCCAGGTGTTCTTTGTATGCGAGACCCGCAGCTGCGCTACAGCACTTGCTACGGAAAACCCAACTTTCCAGTCCTCTCATCCAGCACCAGCTTGGCCGACCTCGCCAACCCAGGCTGCTAGTTTGCCATCCATCAACTGTGCATCAGTCCAGCATTTCTCTAGCTTGCTGTACACAATTGGGCTAGCAGATGCAGGTCAAGTGTAAAGAATGCATCCGCTGTGAATTTCGTCAATTATTACGCTGAGCACGGCGTCAAGCTCAAGACAGATTTTTATATCATTGATAATTAAGCCCACCTGCAAAATGTATTGCAAACAGTGAAGCAGCACCGTTCTCAACAGCCAGCTAATTTGTGCTACAAGCGCAAGCTGGATAAATAGTAAGACAAAGGCTCAAAGATATCTAATACTGCTTTTGGCTACTTCTCCAAGCCTGTTATCAAACTCGCGTCGGATATTTGAGCAGACGCGGCGAGTGGGCGGCACCTAAAGGAAAATCTCCAGTTAGTTTGTTATGCAAGCATGATCGGTGAAACATTTCCTGCATCACTATTTGATATGTCTTGCTCATTATATATATTCTGAACTTTCTGTATCGTGTTCTTTAACAATTATATCCTGCAATTTCTAAACGCCCCCAATATGCAGAGAAGCCATCAAAACACGCATTTTTTAAATTTCCAACGCTTGGTTGCACCTCTAAATATTCATGAATTCAAACAAAACGTCATCAAAATAATAAATAAGTGCAGTCAAACGAAACGCGGGCCCAGACAGTTCGATATTTTTATTTGGAATTTTTGCATTGAATTTTGATGCACCCTAACCTACGTGGATATGATAATGTGAGGATGGTGGTTTAGGCTTATACCTCATTAAAGAGTATCTGTTTTATTCCAAAAATATATGTATATAAAACGATGTCAATCAAACAGAACGAAGGCACTTCAACTGTTAGCTTGGAAATCCAGCCATTTAGACAATAATGAAAATGAGCCAGCGAAGAAACACACCAGGTCTCGGCTTCAAAATTGTTTACAAGACAATCACATGAATCTTCATACTTTTTAGACCCTCACCTGGCGCCATTCAGACGCCCTCTCAATCCAGCATACAATCTGTGCTCGCTTAAATATGTATTTTTCTTTAGGACCACTGCCGAGACGAAGGTTGATGGCATCGGGGCCAATCCAACTTGCCGGTGCAGGAATCAAAATTTTGAGAACAGGGTAATTTTCTCTCCATTTCCCCTATAAAAGCTCCTTGCAAATGAGGATTGTGCTGGCTGGGAGTGAGCCAAATGAATGTGATCCACAAAATCCATAAAATGTTTTAACCCCGTGGCCGATTCCGCAGAACACCTGGGACCAAGTACCATGAACATTAGTCCGGGCCGAAAATAATATTTTCGTTCAGGATCGCTCCTTTAATCCCCGTAATACCCGGGCAAAGGTACAGAAGCTTGAGACAAGAAAAAAACAGATAAAATATCATCTTCCACCTCCTATTTTACCTTTTCTACTTACCTTTTCAGTTACGGTAAGCGTTGAAGTCGCCATACATTTCAGGATTCAAATAGAAGATTAACACCAAGCTTTTATGTCTCGTTAATTATTGCCCTCAATACGATACTTTTCACGTAAATCTGGATGAAAACACTTTTTTTGAACGTTTTTATTCACGGCAAGCAAAAGCCATCTCACATCCACCAAAGTGCAATCATTTCACTCAGATGAGGCCCATTTAAAAAAGTCGCCCTTCTGCTCAACTCGCGGTAGACATCTCCGAGAGGCAGAGCGTGACAATATAAACCGATGGCGACCGTCGTGTCCTGCTTTTTTGGCAGAAGCATGAGTGATCTCCGAAACCCAACGCTCCACCCCTTGAGAATGGCACGGCAGATCAGGTGAATCAATAGGGACCATCTTCACCATCTCCAGATCCTTCTGGGTCATTTTGCTCGTGAACGGTGGCTCTCTCACCGGCGGCGTCTTCTTCCACTCGACCAGATGATGGTAGTCTTTTGCCTGGAAGTGAATGTTTGGTACTCTAAACTCTCGCACCACTCCAGACTCAGAGCACCTCGAGCGGGTCTCCTCAATCTTGCACACTGCCTCTTCTCTGACCTTTGGACGGTCATCAGCTAGCATTGCAAGCAGTACGTTTTCGGGATGAGCCCAGTATTCCCTTCGTTTGTAGTACCGATTGGACAATGGAACGGTCCTCCTTTGGCAGTCTTCTGGATAGCTCGATAAGGTACATAAGGTTTGGGGCGCCGTCTGTTATACGCCAATGGGCCCTGTAGTGGAACCAACCGGGTGCATATTGGTTTAACACGCGCATTGACGGGGGGCGGGCACCGCCCCCTCGGGTTTTTCGGAGACAGCAGAAAAACGGCGGCGCGTAGCGCCGCCGTACTTGGCATACCTTTTCCCTCATCATTTGTACAACTTCTGTTAAAATTCTAAGGTTAGATCATCTCAGGTCAGGTCACCAGTACAGGTCAAGTGACCTGACCTCAAAAAAGTTTAAGATAGCATAAGTCGGAGCAGGGTGAACTTATCCGATTGCAACTCATATCACATAATGGGCCCACAGAGTTCTCTATAATATGTTCCGGTATTTTTGATATCGGTAACCTAAGGTCAGGTACGAGGCATGATCTCTCCATTGGAAATACATGGGAAAAATTGTTTTTACTGTATAACTCAGTAACGGATAATGATAGAACATTTATTTTAGCTTTATTAGACTCGCCTTGGCTTTGCGGTTCTACTGATATGCATTTTCTATAATTTGACCCTGACCTGACCTCAGGTCAGGTCAAATCCTTGATTTGACCTAGCAAGGTCAAATTATATATCTTTCGATTAGGCTTGCTACGGGAATTCATACAATTCAAGTCATTTTGCTCTATCTTTACTTGTTAAGATGTAATGGCCGAACAACTTAATGTACATGTTATCCTATTACGGCATGTTTTGACCTCTCGTGACCTTAAATTTGATCTGACAAAAAATGGTTCAAATATTTTCGATGGAGAAGTGGATGGGCAACCCAAAGCCGTTTACCGTTTTTCACTACCCATCGTGGTTCTCGAGATCTTGGGGGGGCGGGTACCCGCCCCCTCGTCAAAGCGAAGGTGGCTCAGACCCCCGTCAATGCGCGTGTTAAGACGAAGCACACCATACGCTTATGTTCTTTGCTTGGCGAGCGTACTGGAAAGTATGCCCGCAGGATACGGGCTTTACAGTTCTCCATTTTGGTGGCGATGTTGGCTTTCAAAAAAACGTTCGTTTTCATCAGAACTGGTTCCTCATTTGTTTTGTCTGAGCTTAAGCTCCATTGCACGAAGCCTGCTCTTTCATAAACCTCAGAGATATTATGTGCCACAGTTTTTGCTGCTGACCTTATTGGGCGGGTAATATTTGAATCCAGTGAGAGCATCTTCCTTTTGATTTCTAGAAAGTGCCTATAGACATCGAGATCCGTTGGTAGCATTGTTTGTGAGAATTCCCTTGGCGTAAAATTCAGCTGGTCTGCAGCTCCCTTTCTCTTCCGTCTCGTAGAACGGCGTGGTCCAGCCATCTTAAGTTCAAATAAACTTTCTTTAATCACTCAACCGTCGCGCTTGCTCCTGCACTTTTCTTTGCACCGATGTCACTTCTCATCCATCAAGACTCGACCACGCTTGTTTGCTGCTGAATTTTTCTTGCACGTTCGTGATATCTTCCTAGTTAAACTGCAATGTGTTTTCTTACTAAACGTCTCTTGCAGTGAGCTGGATCAGAGCAATACGTACGGCCTCTCGTTCCGCCCCGATGTCTCACCTCACACGGACAGGGTCAGTAGAAAACTGGCGGAACAGTTGAAGTCACCAACGCAAAGCTGTGCTTTATCTTCATCGGGCACCCTGGTTCTCAATTAGAAGAGCCAAGCAGACCTTTCATGAGCTGCGCACTGGATATCGGACACCAGGCGCGTGCCGCGGAGGCATTGACGAAACGGCCGAGGTGGAAACCGCCACGATAAACGTAGCTTTATGTACGGTGAAAACCAGCCAAAAGCAGGACCATGACCTGAAGATCCCCATCCCAGCCCTCCTTCCACAGACGTATTCAGGAGGTGGGAAAAGACCGTTTCTCTCTCGAATGCTACTGTGTTACCCTTTTAATTAAACAACACAAACTTTTTTCAGTGATTAACTCTATGACCCTACCGAATCAACAGCCTAGATCCGCCCCGGGACCCCCTTGCAACAACGCAGTAACTCGGCTAAGATATGCTTCGAAGTTCATGACGGTTATCCATGCATTTTTGCCAGTATTTTATCAACAATGTTTACATTAACGCGATCCTGGGTGTTAGTGCCCTATTCTTACGGCGTTAATAGCTGGGTGACTGCGACGCCGGGAGGTGAAAATGTTGGCTTAGATTTTGATGTTTAGGAGGTGGAAGATGCGACTTCATCCCGTTTTGTTTGTGATTTCCACTCTATTTATGCCTATGCCCAGGTGTTTTGACTATTAATGGAAGCATTTGATATTTTCGTCCCGGCCTAATGAACATACCTACAGCAACTTTGTGCTCCCGTGCCTGGACCCTCAATTCGAATGGTGCTGCCATCTATGCGTTGTTGGCCGAACTAAAGCTCACACCGGAGATTCGTATGACGATCATTGAGCGCCTCTTACCTCTGACGGTTGGACGACTAACTGCACTCTGGTGGACTGTCGGCGAACTAAAGCTTACTTTGGACCAAAGGCTACAGTACCGATGATGAATTGCTTGACGGCATACCCACTGACATTTTATGTCAGTGGGAGCACCAAATGCCAAGGCTATACAGCGCAACCAGCCTTCACCCTGTTAGGAGGCATTAAGATGATCAGATCAACTTATTCAGAGGCACTGCTGGGACTTGAACCCGGGACCCATGGCTCAGAGACAGGAGCGTTATGCCCTAAGCCACACATCCCTGTGCAGCACCGAGAGTGTTATGCTATACATACACATGAATTCAAACGCGGAGTTTCCGCCCTTTGAAATCGTATCGCTAGGGTCCCGAAACTTGCGTCCTAAAGGGCAAATAGGTGAGAGGTGGCACTCTGTCAGGTACTTGTAACTTACAAGTTGTAAGATTAAAAGCTTTTGTCAGTGATACATGAAAATCACGGAATTACTCTAAATTGGTCTGAATACAGTTTTTAGTCCTTTTCTGGCCCATAGCAATACCATCACAGAGTCACATGGAAACCATGCCGCGGGCCCACCAGCATACCACGTGCATAGATGACAATGGCCCATATAAAAACCACAACCGCCTATATGGATCCCACCTGGCACGCCCACCTCGATACCATCTCCCTTGTGAACATTTGACCCACAAGAATACCAGTTCCAGGCCATATGGATGCCATATGAATGGCCCATCTTGAACCCATGGCCCGTAAGGGCCCACCTAGCCCGTTCAATACCCATATGGTTCCCACTACTGCTTGTTGGCAGGGAAGAGCTTTCGAACGGTGTTAGAAAAATGTTTCTAGCTATCATAGTTTCTGAGATATAGGAGGTTTTCTTAGTACACCTCATATTAGCGATTTTGACCTATTTTGACGTCTGGTGACCTTGATATTGACCTGACAAGAAAAATGACCGAAGTATTTTCGATATCATTTTCGAAGAGCTTTCGATTGCCGTTTTGCGCTTTTTTCTAGCTCTCTTAGTTTTTGAGATCGTGGGGGGGTCTTTTTTAGCCCCCCCACCAGGGCGAAGGTGGCTCGTACCCGCCACCGGGGCAAGGGTTAAGAACGAATCATACGCGAGCATTGGTGGAAGACACCGGAGACAGAGGTGCAGAAAGTATGCTGGCTGTCACAAACTCAATGCGATGTATGCCTCCTCTGTCACACAGAGCTGGAAATAATAATTGTATACTTGAATACTATTTCCAATATGCTGAATGTCCTCTACCTGTCCCTTACTTTTTGCAGCAGACAAGATTCTAGCACCAAACCATTACAGCATGAAAGTAGTAAGTTTTCATTTATAGATCATGTTTTTGTTTTTGGAAGGAAAATTTCCAATTATGGGTCATTTTTTCCAGTATTGGGGTCATAACTATTATTGGCAACTCTGCAGTTTCCCCCAATGACATGCATTTCCTTTTTTGAAGAAGTTTCCATTTTTGAAAGGAGTGTTTCCAATTATGGTACTTTTCCACATGATTACATGTAGCAATTATCATGAAAATAGTCATTATTGGGAACATACCTATTAATGGGAGCGTACATGTACACACAATTGGGAACCCTAACCACAGCTTCCCCCCACTAAACTTCTATCTCACATATCAACAAAAGGGGAAAAAATGTCAATGTCAACATAGTATTTGAATCTACCTAAAATGTGTTGGTAAAGTTGACCTTAGGTAGCATTTTTATAAACACATCAAATGCTTAAAATTTGCATCCCACTCACGATCATTACCTGCCTGGTCATTCCTTTTTGCAGTAAAAACTCTGAGGCAACTAGCCTGCATAGATGTAAAATTATGTCAATTGCCCTAATAGGTACGGAGGTATTGGAATTCACATACCAAAGAAAGATCCAGTGTAGTCAAAATCCTGCTTTAACTCCATGCAGTTCAGGTCCTGTGCGTTGCTTACCACCACTGGTAGTAAGCAACACACCCCCAACCAGCGTTTTTCAAAGTTTATTTCTTTCTAAGATTTGCTGTGATTTTCTGAGATAAGAAGGGGGTCTACTTGGCCCCCTCCAGTGCATGTTATTTCCAGGCCCCTCTCCAGTGTGGGTGTTAACACTTTGTGGAGGACTGCATTAGCACACATTTGCTATCTGTACAATATTGATATGATAATTTGATCATGAAAACTCACCTGAATCACTGTTGTTGCCAGCCTGTTGCTGGCGCCAACTCTCCCAACTTCCTCCAGCTCCAAATCTATCTAACCAATCTAGGGCACAAATAAACTAAGGCACAAGCAGGCTAAGGAATGAAAAACCAAGCTTGATATGGGAAAGTGCATCAGTCTTACAATAGCCTACATTCATCTTAGATTAGCCATGGGCAGCAATATTTGTTCTAGCTAGTTTTAGCCTGCACTTATCTTAAATATACCTAATGAATATGCCCTCAAAATAAGTGGCTTCCCGCCTGTTTAAATTTTGGCAGGCTCGACATCACATAGACATTTCTAACTTGTCTTGTCGCTGTTGCGCAGTTTAAGTAGAATTGCTGCCCAGCTATGTTTATTTTCTCACTCACTTAGTACTTTTATTAGTAGCTTTTAGGCGTACTTAATACTAAATTCGAAGAAATAGGGGCCAATAAATTGAAGACACTCAAACTGTAAATATGATTTAACCTGAAAAAATGGACAGAGAAGTACTTGATAAAGTATTTGCGTTATCGTTAATGCCTTAAATATGCCCACAATCCTGTATTTCTCGAAAAAATTGGCTGTCACATTTCCGGTATCTAGGCGACAACTTTCTGCAAACTACTAACAATCGGCACCATTGGGCTGCATGTTAAAATCTGGCAACTGTGACAGCGGTTTGCGGGTTTTCTGCAGCGGGGGTCCCTCGTTTTAGTAGAAACTGAACACAGTACCAATATTGTATTACTAATGGTACGCTGTGCAATTGAAGAACAGAGCTGCTAAGTTAAAATATTCGCTACACGCTTCATTCTCTATTTCGAAAATATGGGGTTTGATCTTGAGCCATACAGTCAGGATCACTATTTTGTCACAATTATGCACCTCAATTTTCGTAAATGTGTCACAAACTCCGGTAGCCGAGTTGGCAAGTTTCTGCACCTCTGACCGGAGAATACGATTTTCCTGACGTAGCCTCTTATAAAAAGCTGGATGACTAAATTTGACCAGGGGCTGACGCAGACCCGAATTTTTTTGGGGGGGGCAAACCCATGTCTGCCTCTCCTCAGAGGGGGGTGTGAAGTACAATTTGGGTGCTCGACAGACCTAGTATTATAAGCTACCTCGCTCCAAGTACACGATCACTCTCCTGGGGGAGGGAAGATTTTTAGTTTGGCCCCTCCTCCAGCGCTTTTGGGGGCCATGGCCGGAATGCGCCCCCCTGCGTCTGCCAATGAATTTGACTTTAGTCAATTTTTAGCCAAAATGCGACGTTGGCCCCAGCATATGGGTGCCTGCAATTCCCACAGGAGTGACTCCATTGACCAAAGGAGATAATTGCTTCCACTAGTCTCCCCCTCCGTCCCTTAGATGCACTTTAACCCCATTACGGTAAAAAAAGACATCAACATTGGGGGGTTCGCTGAGCTCCTTGACACCGTGCGAAAACGGTGGACAAAGGGTTTCTGAAGGTTTAAAGAGGACACCCGGAAACTTCTAAAGAATTCTCAACTCTATATTACAAACCACTGAAAAACCTGTTCTTTACAAGTAAAAGTTTTTACAAGGCTTGGAAATGTTCTGTTTTGATTGGTGAACTGTTCGAAATATACTCAAAATCACCAATGACGGACAAGTAATTTTGGGAAAGCAAAATTACAACTTTATTGAATGGTGTATGACATGACAATGCCGAACTGAAGTGGCGCATCAGAATGAATTAGAGTAGACCAAAAACAATAGAACCGATGACGGATTAGTTATTTTGTGGCGCTGGTGTGTGTGTGTTCTGAGGTAATAAATAGGTTCTGTGAGGCTGCTCCACTGGTAGATATATGTATTTTTTGTTTAGATTTGGTAGTGTTATTGGTTTTCGATTATTTAATTGTTGGTGGCTGTAATTTTCATCCTGGACTCTTGCTGTTGAGCGTATTTAGAAAATGGGTATCGTTGGAAGATGATGGATGCTCGAGAGCCAAGCCGGTAGGGGAGAGTGCCCATATTGCGCCACCTTAAGGAAAACACTAAATTGTTAAGAGAGTGTGCGACTTACAATATTGTTTTTGTAGACATCGTAAATGATCATTTCTCCGCCAGTTTTCATCCTTTATAGGTAGTTGCACGACCTTTACAGTTTATAATGTTTTCCCCGGAATGCTATGAAAGGCGCACGAAGGACACCCCTCCCTAAAAGCGGCACCATATGGTCCAAATTGTGTCGTTGTTTCGCTACAATGTTATGCTAGCAAAAGCATATTGTTGGAATTTATGTGTGCCTCTCATCGTATAGGCTTTGAAGGATGTCTCAATTACAGTGTCCTGAAATTCTCAATTTTAAGTGGAAAACGTATCTCTTTCAAATTTATTTAGGCCTCACCAGGGACTTGTTTTGGCCTCACTTGGCAGAGGAATCCCGGGCATGAAAACCGGTAAAATACGCATCTAAATTATGACAGTGAATACCCAAACCATATAAGTATAATCCCCAACCCCCATTGATATAATATCTTGCTTGATTACGTTCTCTCCAATCTCAAACGCCGATACTACTACTCCCACATACACAGCCAAAAACGATGGCAACGTATAACGCAGCACGAAACAAAACAATGCCGGCCTGCCATAAACTAAAATATAAAACCCGCAGAAAATAGACCAACGGTGACATGGGAAAAGCAAGGAAAAGTGAGGAAACAAAGGTTTTTGGAGGTATAACAAACTTTTCATGTCCCAGAAGTTTCTGGCTCGTTCAAATACAAAAGATGGCGCATACTTTTGCCTAAGCTTGCTTGGGATTGGATGCTACCAGATTTTCAGGCAAAGGAAAGACTTCACGCGGGTAGTTGCTCAGTGAGGCCGATTGGATCGAGGTGCATTCGTTTTCGTCCACTTTTGATTTTCGGCAATTAGTTTCATTAGAATGGGATACAAATCACATTTGAAAAGATCAAAATGAAACGTAGATTCCAATCAAGACCACCAATATTGTGAAAGTAATCTTTAATTTCCTGAGAGGCTGCCAAAGTCAACCCTGACTTTTGGGCTATTTTTTAATGTTGGTAACATTGATGAAGAAATTAGGATATATATTATTTCACTGAGGAAGAGTTGAAACAAAATATATTTTTTCCTTAAGAAAAATATATAGGCAAGTTCTAGGTATTTTTATTTTGCGATTTTAGAGCTTCTTTGAAATTTTCAGACGCTCGGAACTACGTCGTGATTTTGGTCAAAATCTCCACTTTAAGTGAGGCCGATTCCACCTTTCAATATATTTCGTAAAATACAGATTTATTTTTCTTTTGGCTAGTTTTTTTGAAGTTGAAACATGCTTTGGCAACATTTCTAACGTTGGATTGCTCTCAACCGTGCGTTCATTAATGAGAAATAGGATTCCAAAGACATCCAAGTACCGAATTGGCCTCGGTGAAAAGGCCTCAGCTAGTTTTCGTCTATTCAGAACAATGACGTCACTTCGTCGTATTTGGGGAGCCGAAATGATCTCGGGTGATGAATGGGTGCGGAAGTGCAGGCGGTGAGATTTTTTTAGTTACTTCGGTAACCTTGGCGAGTCCAGGGTAAAAGAGGGCGAGCCCATGTACTATTACTTTACTCTATTGCCTTGGCCAAGGTAATAGAGAGGCCTTGGCGAGCCTTGTGTTTTGAGGCGGGAATATCAACAATCCGGAGAAGACAGAATATTGAGGTAGTATGGTTATTGGAAAGAAGACTGGAAATTGAGTGAGTGCATGGAAGGAATTTGAGTTTGCTGTTGGAAGGGATATTGTGGATGATGGTTCAATTTTTATCCATGATACTGCAGCTTACCTTTCAGGAAATTCATGATTAATCGAACCATTTCTCCCATCTTAAATATCTACAGGAGATATGTGGGTACCTACCAGACCCCGTTCAAGTTGTTTGGCAGCATTACGTCATCATGGCTGGAGAGGCACTACAGTTTCTATGCAGGGCATTGGAGAAATTGCACTTTTTCGAAGCTCTAAATAACCTGTTTTAGAACTGTATCAACAAAACTTATGTGGTTGAACAGAAAGCTAAAAGATTTTTATTTGTGAAACCATCAGACGTTTTACAAAAAATCCAGTGAAGAATATTATTTTTACAAATTTTCCAGAGCGTGTCAAAATAAGAACATGTTCAGCACTAACAGCTGTTTGCAGTAAGACTAATCTTGATTTTGATTGGCTGTTGATTTCTGACCTTTGATTGGCTGTTGGTGCTACGTGCAGCAGAAGACAATAAACACCGGTGATCTCTTAAGCGAAGATAAATTTATTTCTCTCGGCTATTAGGGTAGGCCTGAGTTGATCAAATAAATGCATGCCCTTTCAACAAATTCTTTGAAGTGTTATAATTTTTTCATTAGATTTACGTAAAATACGCTGCTCGCCGTTGAGATCAAGGCTACTGTCAAATGGGTGAAACAAGTTGATTTCGATTTATACTAGATTGGTGCCAAATACGCCCAAACTTGGTATGTTTCAGCTGATCCTTCAAAAAACTTAGTAGAATCTCCTATAACTTAGTAGGAAATGGCGGTGACGTCATCATGGGAGGACTATATTTAGTAGGAAACTTGGTTGTACCCGTAGTTAAAGTACCCTGGGTACCTACCTACTCAGTACAGTACTGGGTGAGGTCATAATACCTTGCAAAAGTTTTCCACAGCTCGGAGAAAGGCTCAGACTGTACCTTTTGCAGCTCATGATTTTTAAGGCTGGGTATGCTTGCTATTTTCTTAATATGAACTGATTGTGCAAACAAATATAGGCTGGTGGTTTTCACACATTGAAGCTAAATAATCCTGGCAGTGGTTGAGTGTTTAAACCCCACGTCCTGCATTAAATAATGATAGCCTGTGTGCTGCTTGGATGGGTGAAAGTTGGAGAATATCAAAATAAGGGGAAGAGGTATTTTATCTGGTTGGTTACCTATTTACCATGGCACCAGGGCCAAATAATGTATTGTATATATAAATATTAGAAAAGTGGAGCTTCCCTAGTTCTATAATGGGTTAGAGATTCAGGGTTATGAGATCCTATCTATGTATGAGGTACTTACAATTGTGAGCATCAACATGTTTTCACTCTACTAGGAGGTAGCAGAATGATGATTCTTCACTTCCATTCTACAACAGATATTTTCATCTACTTTCAGTAAAAAAACTGGTGGTGCTGCTGCATATATTTCATACCACACACATATATTGACATTAAAGATCATACATAAAGCATACACTCCTGAATAATAAAAACATGAGCTCATTCCTCCAAACAAAACCATGGCACAGCTCGTGCTGAAGTGTCCCAGGCGCGGGGCCCCTAAATTGAATCGGAAGGCATATAGATACAGTCCTAAATCAAATTATTATCCTGAAAAAGTATTGGTTAGGTAAGAAGCAATGAACATGTCTAGGAAAAAGGCTGTGGTGGGACTTGTAAGCCTGGAAATGCTAAATGACAAGAAAATGAGGCATGTAAAGAAAGCGGGGAATTTTGGCCTCTTTTTGGGATTTTGGCCTCACTCTCCACCTTGCGTGAAAGCAATTTCAGGACACTGCTCAATTATGTTTTTTGTTGATCTCGTATGACATAAATGGTCCTGATGGTACCTGGGCTGATTGGTCTCCCATGGGTTTGATCTTATTGGAGCTGTATCATACTGTCTTTTGCCAAATATTTTCCCTCGTTCTAGGAACTTTCAAAGTACCACTGCATGGAGTGAGACGCTAACTAGACATCACAGGGACTGCGCATTGCAGGGGGTGCAATTGATGCATTGCAATGGGTGCATCCTCGCAACGCAGGGAGCGTCCTGACGCATCGCAAGGGGCACATCTGTGCAACGCAGGGAGCGCTCTGACACGTCCAGACCCCTAAAGAGCCTGTCACCAGCCAGCACGGGTGAGCAGAGCAGGTTAGGGAGAGGGGGATTAGATATGGGAGGGATTTGATACCATGCATGATGTGATGTATTGGTGACAAAAGTACCTCTGCAAAGCTATTGACATACAAGATTTGTCCTGTGCATAAATTTGCCCCCAGTGGGAGCAAGCAACGGCCCCTCAGGTAGCAAAGCTGAGAGGTCTCAGAAACCAATTGTCAATGCCACCACTGGGACGGCCGCTGCTTGAACCAGGCGCAACAGAGGACGGATCTTACAAAGGTCCATTGAAATGACTAGCACCATCTTCCTGATTTCAAGCAACAGAAGCCCCGCCGATGGGCACACTGAACAACCACCACATGAAAGCTGCAGCACCTGTCACCACAGCAAGTATGGCTTTTATTTTGCTTGGGAATGGCTCATATTTCTGTAATACCAGCTTTATTGTGGTAGCGTATACTTGCCTCCAACTGGATCCATTTTAGGTATAAAATCAAAGTACCACCACAAAGTCTCTTTCTAATCCACTTGATAAGAGCTGGGCAAGACTGGGCCCTACAGCCGTATTAGCCTTTTAATGTTCCACCAGCAATTTTGTGTTGTTTTGTATATTATGCTGACTGTCATTCCTTCAAAAATGCTTTATGTAAGAGTGTAATTCTAATTGACCCTAACATATTTTTACAGGCTAATTTTCATGGTAGCTGCAAAGTATGGCAACAGGCCGGATGAGCCACACTGGCCATCTATAATTTTTGCACAAATTTGCACAGCCAGCCACCTAAGATTTGCACCAATCTGCAGCAGACCTGAGAGAAATACACCCATACCTACATACAGGATGCCATTCTACCTCTCTCTCATTCCCCTCCAGTGCCTTTTTTGCCATTCATGACCCCCCATACTCTGCTGCAGATTGTTGCCTCCTTTCCACCACTCCTTATCAGCAGCCATTCATGTTCAATCCTCAAATTAACACCTCTGTAGCTAACTACTATACAATGCCATGGAATTTGACCAGAGTTGATGTGTACTAAACTTAATTTTCTGTCTTACTGCAACCTTACTAAACTTTGTAAATGATTTATTGTCTATCACTGTAAACTAGTCAATAAAGCAAGTTTTATAGGGTGTTGTGGGAATGACCTAGGACCCTAAAAGATGATACAGATGACAGTAAAAGCGCTAAAAGACTGGCAGCCTAAAATCCAAAGTCCAGAAACTAAAACGTCTAAACCCTAAAAAGCCCAAAAAGGCTACGTCAAGGTAAAGATAAGAAGAAAAAGCGTGGGATGAGGTAAATACTATCCCATTTTACCTCATCCCACGCTTTTTTTTCTTTTTTCTTCTTATCTTTACCTTGACGTAGCCTTTTTGGGCTTTTTAGAGTTTAGACGTTTTAGTTTCTGGACTTTGGCGTTTTAGGCTGCCAGTCTTTTAGCGCTTTTACTGTCATCTGTATCATCTTTTAGGGTCCTAGGTCATTCCCACAACACTCTGCGGTTTATGGCACCCTATCTTCAGCAGGCCTTCCGAGAACTTATAAAGTTTTATAGGTTCATGTTCAAAAGTACCAGTCATTTTAGCATGGGGGTTCGAAAGATGTCCAAGCAGGAAAGTTTGCACAGCATGTGCAGCAGGGATTGAGCATGACAGCACTTCCGTAAGATTACCTCATAGCATGTTAACATGACTGGGCGGGTGAATTTAGTTGGTAGGGGGTGAATTTCTACTCTCATATCATGCACGTATATTCACACTACGGGCGGTACATGATCCATACAGTGATTCTAAAAAACAAGAAAATAAGCCCCGGCCGTAGTGAGCAAAGATAAATTACACACGGAGGCGCTGGGCTCCGAACCCGTGACCGCCGACGGCGTGAGCGCTCTAAATTACGACCAGACGGGCACGGGCTCGGAGCCCAGCAGACGTCCACCGGCCGGGTGAGAGGACAAATATATCAGGATGATAATGAGCGGTACAAGATCTGTACAAGCAACACACAGCTAAAGCGTGAGCGACACCAATAAAATACGGAGGCGGTCTCACACTGCGCAGACACCACCCAGCATCAGCAACGCAGACCCGGCGAATCTACCACACCGCCTCCGGCGAAACGCACAACGCCTCGTCCACCCGGACTGCAGAAGCCGGGCTCCCCGACCAGCAGCCGACCCCCGCCGGGGATGGGACCCGGCTGATCGGCCGCAGGATGACTCACCGGCTCGGCAGCCTAAGAACTTCCCCGACTCCGCTCTGGGAAGTCCCGCGGCGGCGGGGCCCTCCGAAGAATCCTCGCCACCGGCCCCGCCGCTCAGAAGACATACCGTCAGACTCGAGGGTCCGGACTCCTTGACCTCCCCTCTCCGGGCTCCGCGGAGCCGCCCGTGGCAGGAGGCGCCGCCACCCCGATGCCCAGCTGGAGGCGCAGAACCAGTCCCGCGTCGACAGATGAAGACCGCCGTGTCCGAGGAAGTTTGACGTCGCACCCTCACCGCAGAAGAGACCTTATCCTCCGCAGATCGGCGACGCCGGGGGCGCCGCCCGCGCCGCCAGCGCACGACACCGGGGCGAAGAGGGCCACCGGTAGAGGCGATGGCTGAGATCGGCGATGGCAGAGACAACGATACACCGCCAAACTTGAATAGTCGGACTCTATGATCTCCCTCTCTCCGGACACCGCGCAGAGACAGGCACCTCATGAGCAGGCATCCAGAGGCAGATATCGTAGGAGCCGCCCGGCCAGAAGGTGCCGCCAGCCAGCGGTGCACGACCGATCCCGCGCCGACAGACAAGGCCTGCCCCGGCCAAAACGCTTTGCGCCGAGCCTCCATCACAGGAGAAACTCCAGCCCGCGCAGATGTGCGACGTCGGGACGACCCTTTCGGCACCAGAGGACGACAGCGGACCACCGGCAGCCGGCAGGTGAAGAAGAGAGAGGCTCCAACTATCTCCTCATCGCAACTCCAGCAGTATTTTCCTGCAGTCGGCGACGTGTAGGCATATCCGAGATGATATCAGTTGACTTCAACAGAGGTTGGACAGAACAGAGTTGGACAGCAGCTCCAGGCGGCCTGGTCTCCCCTCGGGTCGTACTCCAGTCGCACCCACATGTTGCGCCAGGGGCCGGTACCGAAGCAGTAGGCGACCAGCGGCAGCAGTCACTTGAATCGGTCCCTCAGGTCCCCCTGCCGGTGGTAGATGAAGGTGCCGGACGCCGCCAGACATCGCGATGACTCTCAGCACCGGGATGGTACAAGAGCGGCGCGCCTGAACCGGTCCTCTTGTGTCTCCTCTAAAGACAGTGGATCGCCAGCAGGCAGCGGATCTGGCGGATGGACACCAATGTTAAGGGGTGAAAGGGAGATTAGGGGAAAGGAGGATTACTCTTTTTCTCTCTGTGAATGATAAGTTCTCAAACAAATAAAATATCAATAAAGTAGCTTCTGGGCATGCTCTATCACATAGCTCTCTCTATTCAAATCCTGTTATGAGGGTGCCACATTCCGTTAAGCATAAAGCCTAAGCTTTTTGAATTTTGCCTCAAAATCTCTGGCCCCCTTTACAGTCAAACTCGAGTTTTCTTGAGTATGTAATGGTTCATAATTAGAACGCAGCTGTTGATCACCTCCACTACTTTTGGTGAGGAAGGTAGGCCAGAAGGCACACAAAAGCCATACCACTATATTTTCTGCTGTTTAAAGCCAACATCTCGGTCTGTAAATAGGTCATTTGTGTTCGATCTCGTACAGTCGGTTCAGCCATTGTCTGGCCAAGTTACCTGCATCAGCCTTTGCTGCTCCGTCGAGGATCACAAACAGCTGCCGCATCTACTTGCTCTGGAGGAAAGCGTTGACCTGGTCAACACAGTACAGTATCTGCTTCGAAACTGCATCCAGCGCAACTATCACAGATCAAATCCGGCACGCCATTGATGAGCTGCATTGACGTGTGTGAGAATCTACTCTTTCTACCAACAGCTATTCACAGCCTGTTTGTCAGGTGGAATTACTGTGTGAGCCTGGAGATTCGGATGAGTTACAAAGTCCTGAGTGGGCCATGCGGCAGGTGGGCTGTGGTGGAAGGCGGTGTCACCAGTTTCGCCCAGAACTTCGTGCGCAGATGACCCGCTGTCACCCGGAGCTCGCCCGACGTCTTTTATTCAGCCGAGAATGGATGTGCTTCGTCAGGATGTGCAAATGTTTTGGGAGGGAACGGAGACAACGAGAATGACTGGATGATATTGCAATCCTCGAGCAGGTAAAGCCAGAATAAGGGAAATGCATGAATTGATCCTCTCGCCTCAATTGCATTTGGTTCTTAATAATTGACGCAAATACGGATGTGTCATCCTGTAACAATTGCTTTCTTTTTCAGAACTGCCATAGCTGTCACAATGACTACCCTGGAAGACAGCTCGATATGGGAGGATGCGGAGGTAGGTGGACGGGACAACTGAAAGTCCCTATGAAGGGACACAACATCGATTATGATCTCTAATTAAAATTTTGGAGCAGTGTAGGGCATTTCACTTCATGTGAATACACTTTACTGTGTAATTACCAGAAACACCTTCATATGCTCTGTTTGGTTTGGTTTTCATTAGCATATTAGCATTGACTTGATTCCTTTTGTAGTCGTGCGCGGGTCCGGGATTCCCTGTCGCGGGACACACGTGGCTGTGGTTGGACTGGCGGAGTCGGACCCAGGAGTTGGCCGGGTTGTGGGTTACTCTGGATGGTCGGGAGGGAAGGCCAGGCGCTGGGACTTGCGGGGGATTTTAGAACCTTTGGTTTTGTATTCAGCCGCTGAAAGAACATGTTGATAAAGTGAGATGAAAGGCTACCGTCGGCATTAAAGTATTGCTAAATTCCAGAGTGTGGCTCGGGAAATATGTGCGTGTGCATATGTGTATGAGATGTATGTTGAGGCATGGAAATTTAAGCTCAATTGTTTCTGTACTATTTTTTAGCATGTTCTATGTTTCATGAAACTCGCAGGTCATTAATATTTTTTTACAATTTCAGAAGCTCTTGACGAAGTAATTTAATGATATGCCTTCTTCAGAAAGCTTCGCCTTCTGTTGTGACACTTTTACCGGGCTCATCGCCTGACGCCTGTGTATTTCATTATGTTTCCTTTTTCAGGAGGCAGTGGGAGAGAATGTATTGCGTATGAACACAGATGAAATCGTGGGTCTGACGCGGCTGCTGGACAATGAGATCCGGATCATGAAGTCGGAGGTGATGCGGATATCGCACGAACTGCAGACACAGAAGGACAAGATCAGGGAGAACACAGAGAAAATAAAACTCAACAAAACACTGCCCTACCTCGTGTCTAACGTGATAGAGGTGAGATGGGTGCATCATCGATCAGTACAACAATATCCAGCTTGAAAGCTCGAGAATCGTCGTGCGTGCCGTCCTAGTGTTTAAGCATGGCCAAGCTGGTCATGTGCTTCCAACGCGCAGCTTCCTAACATGGTTAAGAGAATTTAAGAGAATGTGGCATCTCGATAATGGGGTTTGGACTGAGATAGTAATATGATGGACATGCCGTAGAACCGCTCCATTGATGTTTCATTTGTCCCGGAACTCGCCTCTAGTGGTGAAAAAGGCGAAATTCGTCCTTTGTCGACCCCGTCAACCCTAGCAGGGCATGCGGCATGAGGTGACCAGTAATATTCGTGGCAAACGTAATGGGCTCGCGCCCCGTTGCTCGGTCAACTTGATATTTTTAGAACCTCTGTGCCAAGTATGACCTTCGGTACTGGGGATCGCAAATGGTTATAGCATGGTTCAATGACCAGTTTCAAACGTGAAATATGTCTAAATATTAGTTTCGGTCGTAAAGAGGCATCTAGAGCCAAGGCTGATACGATAGTTAAAGGGAGTGGACCACTTTGTGAAATTCCTAAAAATACATTTTAAGAACAAGAGAGGCCTGAAAACCAGGAAACAGAATTTTTCCCCACTTCCATGCGCTAAAAACAGAAATATATCCTCTTTTTTAACAATATGTGACGTCATCAAAATAACACTGTTGATAATCCGTGAAATCCCAAACGTTGATCATAGACTCGCTATAAGCTCCATTCAGAGCATTTCTGCACGGTGAAAATAGCATGCAGTATAAGAAGAAGCACTGGTGCAAGAACTGCACGTCAGGTGTCACTACGGTAGCCAAGTTTTTACAGTGGTAGAAATATTATGCATATGTCTGATGTAAGGAAACAATTTCAGAGTTGGATTTTGACAAAAACATTTAACGCTTGTTTGCACATGTACGGGGGAGGGAGGATATGATGTGTATTATAGTTATTAGCCTAATTTTAACCCAATAACGCCCTGAACTGGACAACTTCTTGCCTAACATGCCGGTGTACAAGCAGTTGCATACTGGTTCAATCGTTAGCATGGTATTTCAGCGTGTGGGCGAGACGTAGGGCTTACGATCAATAAGATTACTGCAACCATATTGAAGGTATTCCTTCAGGGTTTGAAATAAGCCAATAGGCCCCTTTACTTTGAACTTTAAAGCCGGCGGAAATTTTATACCGAGAGCTTTTCGGTGAAATTAAATATGCCGATAGTGGTTTCTCAACACGCTCTACAAAACTGCTATCTCAGTTCAAAACCCATTATAAAAGTGGGACACTCCCTTTAACGTATGCGAAGTCTACTTTTGAGTTTATCGTCGGTTTTTTGGCAGTCATGGCCTCGCTACAACTGATGACCATTTCCAGGGTACCACGTATGCCAGGTTTATACTGTTTTGCTTTGCGGTAGCGAGTCAGTCGTGGTAGTGCTGAAAACACATACGTTCCTATGTTTTGATATATATTTGGGATACGTACTGGTGTTTGGGGACAGTTTGATTGCGCTGTCCATTGTTATGATGTTATGGTAAGAGGTGGCGAATTTGTCAAGTTGGGAGGAGGTCTAATCGGAGCTTCTGTGGGCAGCTGCTGGACGTCGACCCCCAGGACCTGGGTGAAGAGGATGGAGGCAACGTTGATCTCGATTCTCAGCGCAAGGGAAAATGCGCTGTCGTCAAAACTTCCACGCGACAGGTGAAACGGGTTAATCAGCTGCGTTTTTATGTCTTGCGGGGATTTTGCCTTCTGTTCTTCACCTATTAGTGATTAGAGTTGGTTTAATTATTTCCCCATTGCAATTCTCATAAGCTGCCTCGTCTTAATGCGCAGGTGATGAACTTGAGGGGCGTTCCTTATCACTCTTTGTTCGTTTGTTTCTTTTTTCATTTACCAAAATTTGCAGGCCTAGACACGTATTCTAGTCCCAAAGTGTTCGTATGTGTTTTTAAGTGACCATCATTACACGGTGGTGGAATCCTTCGTGTTTACCTCTCTCTTTTGACGAAACACTCTGTGCTCTTGGGCAGCATTCCAATTGTATCGTAGACACGTTAAAAGGCTCTTCTGTGAGGATGCAAGGAGAAAAGTGACTCGGAATTGAACCGAGGCGTTAATATGTAATTTGAAAACGTGGCAGATTCGATAACAAATTCTGGCTTATGATTATAGGTCCTAGAAACTTGAAATTAATCTCGCAGACTGTCATCAGCAAGGAATAAAAATTTCAGGAATACTTCTGATGAAGTTGGGTGGCGCATTGTAGATTAAAATCACGGGCGACTCTTTATATCACATTTCAAACCCGATAAAATCCCAAGTGGTGTCGATTTTGAGTAGCCTCTCCCGTGATGTGCAAAACTCAACCGCCGGAAATGTGCGGCGCAATACCGAAATTTTCAACGCAGGCGTACCCTCACGTACACGCTCTCTGCGCTGGACTTGGTACATGGTGTCCCGTGAACTACCTATTTGACAAAAAGTACACGATGCACGTGTAATATTCGTGAACTTATCTGTGGCAAATGTACTGCGGCCAAAACGTTTTGGTGTATAGTTGTAAGCGGACTGCACGCATCCCACAATGTTTGAGAACAAACACCTGAGGCTTCAGCGACCTGGTATTTGTATCTTCGGCGATTTCTGTACCGGCGCGTGCGTACTGACTGGCCCAGACTTGACAAGCAACGCTTGCTGTGACGTTTGCAGACGTACTTTCTGCCGGTGATCGGGCTGGTGGATCCGGAGGAGCTGAAGCCTGGCGACCTGGTGGGCGTCAACAAGGACTCCTACCTGATCCTGGAGGCGCTGCCGGCCGAGTACGACTCGCGGGTCAAGGCCATGGAGGTGGACGAGCGGCCCACCGAGCAGTACTCGGACGTCGGAGGTCTCGACAAGCAGATCCAGGAGGTAAGACGCTCACAGACGCGCCTCTGGAATTCGTCAGTGGACTGTCATTGCGCTGTGACGATAGAAGGATAAATGGTCTAAGGACCTGTCGTAGCCACCGTGTTTAGCCCCGCGGTGCGCAGTGCGTCTCGATGGATTTAGTTGGCGTAAGCTTAGGTGGTTAGGCGACTCGTGTAGGTTCAATATCAATAGGTTGCTCTCGTTCAAATGTATTTTAGAGTCACTAACGATACAGTAAGCTTATTTAAGCGCAGTGCTGCTTTTATTCAGTATATTTTTCCATGTTATTATAACGTTCAGCTCCCTCTTGATAGACCATCAAAATAATCATGGCTGCGACACGTCAAAGCCAGAGGTTTCGACAAAGCTTGTATGCATGGTTGCTTCCTACTCTCGGCGCGGCCGCGCAAATTCAAGCCAAAATTCTATTGGGAGGTATATGTTCATAGCTTTTGTAATTTTCTCCAGATGAACCAATTACGTATTCTCTGTTTGTGTGTGTGTGTGTTTTTTAATTGATTGATTGATTATTGGGTTTTAGGGGCGCGCCAACCTGCAAGGTCATATAGCGCCCATAACACTTCTCTGCAGTCAAAGCTTATAAATTTGTCTGTCTTTAGGGGAAAGTAAAGTCTCGTCTACAGTGAACTAATATTTACATTAAAGAGTGACTCTTTCACATCGTAGTTATGATTCTCACTGCACGGATGCATGGTCACAGATTCAAACAGGTTTACCGCGCCGGCAGGCGCCCGGCGCGGGGCGCCGGGGCATCACTTCCGGCGCCCACCCCGCACCAACGGACCCAGGGGCCCGGGGGCGCGGGGGCAGCCTAGACGCCGGACCCAAGCCCGACGTCTAACGGAGGTCCTCCCCGTCGCTCCGAGACTTGAAAGGCCCCGGAGCGAAAGGGAGGACCCGCCAAATCGGCGCCAGGCGCCTATCAGCGCGGTTGACTACCACAACACACGCTTTTAACCAGGATCAAATATTATCGTAAAGTCAATGTCTCTAAGATAGGACAGCACCCGTTCAACCATACTGGAGTCACGGCCGATCAATTCTAAAAGTGTGGACTCCTGCCGGTGCACGCCAAAATGCAAAGACCTGCGTCTAGCATATTCCGGACATGAGACCAGCACGTGTCGGACCGACAGGGGCGCCGCACATCGCTGACATTGTGGTCGAGGTTCGCCGCATAACAGATATCGGTGAGTGGCCAGCGTGTGGCCAGTCCGCAATCGACACAACGCCACCTCCTCACGGCGGTTAGGCCGCAGCGAGGATGGCCACTCACCGATCTCAGGTTTGATAACTTTCAACTTGTTATTTATTATATTATTCCATTGTTCTTGCCATACACTGCGAAGGTGGGTACATATATATGGGTACAAATCTCTAGCGGGGATTCGTTGCGCACGCCTGCAGGGCCTACGGGAAGCACGTCGGGCCGCTGCGTCTGCCACTTCATTCAATTGTATTCCAACATGACTTGGGATCCAGCAGAGTGTTACATACTTTCCCAGTCTGGCAAGGCGGGTTAAGCGCAGGACAATGTTTAAAACAAGTCCATCACTTGGGTTGAAACCACTCACAGCTTGAATGCTGCTAAGGCTATCGGTGAAAATAACGTATTTCGTGGCATCACTAACTTCGATAAAGCATAGAGCCTTATCCAAGGCGGTGAGTTCAGAGGTGAAAACCGATGCAAAAGATGAAAGTGAGAAATTTCTTGTTACTGTATCCGTAACAAAAGCGCATCCCACTCCAACATCAGTTTTTGATCCGTCAGTGTAGAACGACACATGATCTGCATACTGTGCAATGTGTTCGAGCGCCAATTGTTTAAATTCAGTAGGGATAGTATCGGATTTGGTTTTCCCTGCGAGAGTCATGTCGGTTTTTGGGCGGATAAGTTCCCAAGGAGGGATGTCTGAAAGCTCGCTATGAGTCACAACACTCGGCTGGATACCACTTTCGGCCGAGAAACGTTGGACGCGTACGCCCAGTGGGATTCCTCTTTGCACGTTCACAAACAGCCGTAGCATGTTCCGCGAAAAAACTGCGTTATATGTTGGGTGTGACGGAGACTGAGCCAGCTTACAGGCGTAACGCTGCCCGAGCAGGCGCCGTCGCAATGCGAGAGGTGGTTCATTTGCTTCCACCAACAAGCTGGAGCACGGTGTTGTCCTAAACGCACCTGTGGCCACTCGGAGTGCACTATGGTGAATCGTATCTAAGCGGCGTTTAGCTGATTCCGACGCAGAATCGTATACAAAACAGGCGTAATCCATCTTGGAACGAACAAGAGACCGATAGAGAATGAGAAGTGTCTTCCTGTCCGCTCCGTACGATAGACGAGATGCACATTTCAAGGCATTCAATGATTTAAAACACTTGTCACGTATATTCCTAATGTGTGCGTTGTATGTCAGCCGTTTATCAAACGTTACTCCGAGAAACTTTGCTGTCGGTTGGAAAGTGATAGTTTTACCGCGCAACGATACCATAGGTTCCGGACAGGTCCTGCGCCTGCGACAGAAATGAACACCAGCGGTTTTTTCGGTCGAAAAATATAATCCATTTTTACTACTCCAGCGTTCCAGATGGTTCACGGCCAGCTGGAGCTGACGGGAAAGTGCCGGCGTTGTTGAAGCCTTTGCCCATACTGCGATGTCGTCCACGAAAATGGATGCCTGAATGGAAGGTGGGAGTGAATGTGTGACGTCATTTATGGCCAGAGCGAAGAGGCAGATACTAGAGACGCTCCCCTGCGGAATGCCTTCTTCTTGATAAAAGGTGTTTGAGTATGTACCACCTACTCTGACACGGAACGTCCTATCAGTCAAAAAATTTTTCATAAAGAACCCCATCTGACCTCTGATACCACACTTATGCAACTTTAAAAGGATACCATGTCGCCACGCTGTATCATAAGCGGCAATTGCGTCAAAGAAGACGGCTCCCAGGTGACGCCTCTCTTTAAATGCAATTCGCACTGAGGTGTCAAGTGATACCAAGTGGTCCACCGTACTGCGGCCTCTACGAAACCCACACTGGTTGTTATTGATGATGCCCCGGCTTTCCAAATACCAAACGAGTCTTACATTCACCATTTTTTCGAACAACTTGCACGTGCACGAGGTAAGCGAGATCGGCCTAAAGTGCAAAGGGTCCAATCCATATTTACCAGGTTTAAGGATTGGTATCACTATAGCCTCCCGCCACGCCGGTATAAATTCGCCGGACTCCCACATCATATTGAATGAGGCCAGCAGTACCCTGAGTGCGCTCTTCGATAGTGCTTTAAACATATCATTGTGAATTAAATCCGGGCCCTCGGCCACAGGGTGGAGCCCACGAATGGCTGCCGCTAGCTCATGCAAGGTAAAGGGCTTATTGTATGACAGTGTGCTGGTGGTTCCAAAATGTATACTTTTCTGTTCAGCTAGGGTTTTATAACGCATAAATGAGACATCCTCCCTAACTGAACTACAGCGCTGTGCAATCGCATTTCCTATACAGTCGGCTACTTCTGTTGGATTGAATATATTCCTACCACCAATCTGCAGAGTTGGTAGTGGTGTGGAGACCGACCTACCTTCGATACGGCGGATTTGACCAAACACTTGAGACAATGGCGTAAATCGATTCAGTTTACCTACGTATTCTCTCCAACATTTTCTCTTAGCTTGTTTTATTGTGCGCCTGCAGGCGGCTCGAGATTTCCGATACATTTTTAAGTTTTGCTGAGTGGAATTTCGTTTAAACTGTCTGTAAGCGCGCCGCCGCTCTCGGACAGCGTCACGGCATTCCATGCTCCACCACGGTACCGGTGGTCGCCGAGGGTTTTTTGATGTTCGCGGTATACAAGCATAAGCAGCGTCTCGGAGGATAGCTGTAAATTGGTCGACTGTGAACGGTGTTTGGGTTGAAAAGGTTTCCAAATAGTCATCCACGAGGGAGCTAAATAAGGACATATCAGCATTTTTCATCTTCCAACGTTGCGGTCTCGTGCCTAAAACAGATGTGTTGTCACAAGTCACTAAAACAGGGAAATGGTCACTTCCCATGGGGTCACTGCACACAGCCCAGCTAAACAGAGCAGATAGCTCTGGGCTGCAAAGGCTAAGATCCAATGCCGATTCCCGACCGGATGGAATAGTAAGATGTGTTGGTGCTCCGGTGTTTAAAATACAAAGGCTCACACCCTGGATAAAATGATCGAGGTGCCGACCCCGAGAGTTAATATCTTCACACCCCCAAGCGGTGTGGTGAGCATTAATGTGTTTTTTTAAGGAAACGAATGAATGTAAAACGAAAGAATCATCAAGCCCTGTGAGTTCCCAAAGAAGGCAGTCATCAACAAATAATACTGGCCTTTGGGCACAGTTCCTGCCTCCGAAGTGTCCAGTTTCCTGCTGGGCAGCGTCAGACCCCGTTTCCTCGCGGCCGTCTGGCGCAGTTCCCGACTCCGTTGTCTCCAATTTCCTGCTGGAGAGGGTCAGACCCCCGCGGCTTTAACGCTGCTCGCGTGGTCGGCAGCTGATCGAGGCCGTGGTACTGCCGATGACGCACAAGGACCGCTTCACCAACCTGGGCATCCAGCCGCCCAAGGGCGTGCTGTTGTACGGACCTCCCGGCACAGGTACGGTCGGAACGGTACCGATCGCCCCAGGGGTTTCCTGTCTCTAGTACTTCCCAGTCAAGATTGTGAGGCGTACAGGAGCGAGTGTGGGTATTCTTGTCGTCGGTACGGGTTGGAATATGTATTCCCTTTGGAGACATTGAGCATATTTCGGTCTGAATTGCTAGAGATCTGGAGATTATAATAGAATACAAACAGTTGGCTGATAGGCGTGCACTCGCATACTTTACTGGGACCATTTTCTGTGTGTGACGTGTAATTTGTCAAATCTTCATGCGAGTGATTTTGACGATGACGCAGGCACCGCAAACACCAATTCGATCCTAGTATTAGTGTCAGCGTTCTCTGTGCCTTTCCGACCGAAGCACAGCGGTAACGGTGCCGTCGCGGTCGGCCAGGTAAGACGCTGCTGGCGCGGGCGTGCGCGGCGCAGACCAAGTCGACGTTCCTGAAGCTGGCCGGGCCGCAGCTGGTGCAGATGTTCATCGGAGACGGCGCCAAACTGGTGCGGGACGCCTTCGCGCTGGCCAAGGAGAAGGCCCCTGCCATCATCTTCATCGACGAGCTCGACGCCATCGGTGGGTGCCGGACTGTACTGGTGTGCTCTGTGTCCGGAAACCCAACGTTTTCGGTGAAATGGTGCCACGGAATAGGCTTGATTTTTTATTACGCATTTTGGTTGTGTACTTGATATTATAATTCCCTGTCCTGTCTGATGGTCGTGGTTTCCGTTCGGTTCTGCAGGCACCTCATTCCAGTTGACTATGCCTCGAGTTGATTAAGATCATGGGCAAGGGCAGCTCAAGAAGCTGTAGTTTATATACGCTTAGTTGGTAATGAGACTCGTTCGGTTTCGGAAAGTTGAGTGTATAATTTTCCTCCCAAAGAGCAGAACATTTCGTGTCCCGTTATTCAGTGGTCACTTACTGAACCTTCTGCATGAATTCCCTTCCCTATCCTTGCAAAAAAACGACATTACCAGTTTAAAGTTCACAGGGGACGGTTTGGAATTCTGAATGGTACAAAGATGCCATAACAGTAGTGGCATAAGACCCTGAAGGGTCTTGAAATGCCGAGGATGGGAATGGTTGACGCGGAGACTTTGAAGAGTTCCGCTACAGCTCCATTTCCCTGCTACCTGAGTCCGCACGGATCCCTGCCAATGGCCGGGTTCCGCTGTACCGCCTCTCCCCTGCGTGTGCCGCGCTGTCCTGTGACCGGGGGCGGCGGCGTAGTGGCCGGGTTCCGCTGTACCGCCTCTCCCCTGTGTGTGCCGCTGTCCTGTGACCGGCGTGCCTCCCGTGCGGGTGTCGCGTCCTGTGACTGGGGTCCCTCCCGTGCGTGTGTCGCGTCCTGTGACCGGCGTCCCTCCCGTGCGTGTGTCGCGTCCTGTGACCGGCGTCCCTCCTGAGCGTGTGTCGCGTCCCGTGACCGGCGTCCCTCCCGTGCGTGTGTCGCGCTGTCCTGTGACCGGCGTCCCTCCCGTGCGTGTGTCGCGTCCTGTGACCGGCGTCTCTCCCCTGTGTGTGCCGCTGTCCTGTGACCGGCGTGCCTCCCGTGCGTGTGTCGCGTCCTGTGACCGGCGTCCCTCCCGTGCTTGTGTCGCGTCCCGTGACCGGCGTCTCTCCCCTGTGTGTGCCGCTGTCCTGTGACCGGCGTGCCTCCCGTGCGTGTGTCGCGTCCTGTGACCGGCGTCCCTCCCGTGCTTGTGTCGCGTCCCGTGACCGGCGTCCCTCCCGTGCTTGTGTCGCGTCCCGTGACCGGCGTCCCTCCCGTGCTTGTGTCGCGTCCTGTGACCGGTGTCCCTCCCGTGCGTGTGCCGCTGTCCTGTGACCGGTGTCCCTCCCGTGCATGTGTCGCGTCCTGTGACCGGCGTCCCTCCCGTGCTTGTGTCGCGTCCTGTGACCGGTGTCCCTCCCATGCTTGTGTCGCGTCCCGTGACCGGCGTCCCTCCCGTGCGTGTGTCACGTCCTGTGACCGGCGTCCCTCCCGTGCGTGTGCCGCTGTCCTGTGACCGGCGTCCCTCCCGTGCTTGTGTCGCGTCCCGTGACCGGCGTCCCTCCCGTGCTTGTGTCGCGTCCCGTGACCGGCGTCCCTCCCGTGCTTGTGTCGCGTCCTGTGACCGGTGTCCCTCCCGTGCGTGTGCCGCTGTCCTGTGACCGGTGTCCCTCCCGTGCATGTGTCGCGTCCTGTGACCGGCGTCCCTCCCGTGCTTGTGTCGCGTCCTGTGACCGGTGTCCCTCCCATGCTTGTGTCGCGTCCTGTGACCGGCGTCCCTCCCGTGCGTGTGTGCCGCTGTCCTGTGACCGGCGTCCCTCCCGTGCTTGTGTCGCGTCCCGTGACCGGTGTCCCTCCCGTGCGTGTGTCGCGTCCTGTGACCGGCGTCCCTCCCGTGCTTGTGTCGCGTCCCGTGACCGGCGTCCCTCCCGTGCGTGTGTCGCGTCCTGTGACCGGCGCGCCTCCCGTGCTTGTGTCGCGTCCTGTGACCGGTGTCCCTCCCGTGCATGTGTCGCGTCCTGTGACCGGTGTCCCTCCCGTGCATGTGTCGCGTCCTGTGACCGGCGTCCCTCCCGTGCTTGTGTCGCGTCCTGTGACCGGTGTTCCTCCCATGCTTGTGTCGCGTCCTGTGACCGGCGTCCCTCCCGTGCGTGTGTGCCGCTGTCCTGTGACCGGCGTCCCTCCCGTGCTTGTGTCGCGTCCCGTGACCGGTGTCCCTCCCGTGCGTGTGTCGCGTCCTGTGACCGGCGTCCCTCCCGTGCGTGTGTCGCGTCCTGTGACCGGCGTCCCTCCCGTGCTTGTGTCGCGTCCCGTGACCGGCGTCCCTCCCGTGCGTGTGTCGCGTCCCTTGACCAGTGTCCCTCCCGTGCTTGTGTCGCGTCCTGTGACCGGCGTCCCTCCCGTGCGTGTGTCGCGTCCCGTGACCGGCGTCCCTCCCGTGCTTGTGTCGCGTCCCGTGACCGGCGTCCCTCCCGTGCGTGTGTCGCGTCCCGTGACCGGCGTCCCTCCCGTGCGTGTGTCGCGTCCTGTGACCGGCGTCCCTCCCTTGCGTGTGTCGCACTGTCCTGTGACCGGCGTCCCTCCCGTGCGTGTGTCGCGTCCTGTGACTGGCGTCCCTCCCGTGCGTGTGTCGCGTCCTGTGACCGGCGTGCCTCCCGTGCGTGTGTCGCGTCCTGTGACCGGCGTGCCTCCCGTGCGTGTGTCGCGTCCTGTGACCGGCGTCCCTCCCGTGCGTGTGTCACGTCCTGTGACCGGCGTCCCTCCCGTGCTTGTGTCACGTCCTGTGACCGGCGTCCCTCCCGTGCGTGTGTCGCGTCCTGTGACCGGCGTGCCTCCCGTGCGTGTGTCGCGTCCTGTGACCGGCGTCCCTCCCGTGCGTGTGTCACGTCCTGTGACCGGCGTCCCTCCCGTGCGTGTGTCGCGTCCTGTGACCGGCGTCCCTCCCGTGCTTGTGCCGCTGTCCTGTGACCGGCGTCCCTCCCGTGCGTGTGTCGCGTCCTGTGACCGGGGGCGGCGGCGTCGACAGGTACCAAGCGGTTCGACTCTGAGAAGGCCGGCGACAGGGAAGTGCAGCGCACCATGCTGGAGCTGCTGAATCAGCTGGACGGCTTCTCCTCCACCACCGACATCAAGGTACGCCTTCCTCCGACATCCAGCCGCCCAAGCCCTCTTAATCCGGCCCTACCGCCCCACTGGGGGTGCCCCTCAGTCTTCGTGCGCTTGAGAGCTTTGTTGTGCCCCAAGTGATGTGTGTTGGTGGGTGCTACGTTTGTTCCGTGCGCGCTCTTCAAAGTACACGCTGACCCCGCCGTGACTGCGATTTCAGGTGATCGCGGCCACGAATCGGGTGGATATTCTGGACCCGGCTCTGCTGCGGTCTGGTCGGCTCGACCGCAAGATCGAGTTCCCTCACCCCAACGAACAGGCCAGAGCCAGGTATGTGCACCGTCGAACCACCAGTCATAACCTTGTCTGGACGTGTATCGTCAATCTCTTCTAAACTCCATTGTTTTTTTGGCCATTTGGTAGCCAGTGTTATAACCTGAGTGGCCTTGTGACCCTGTTCTCTGGCGGACCGCAGGATCATGCAGATTCACAGTCGGAAGATGAACGTGTCCCCGGACGTCAACTTCGATGAGCTGGCCCGCTCCACCGACGACTTCAACGGCGCCCAGTGCAAGGCCGTCTGCGTGGAGGCGGTGAGTGCAGGAGTGCAGGCTGCTGCGCCTGTTGGTTGGCGGGCGTGCGAAGGACTCACTCACAACACGCTGAAGCTTTGTCAAACGGACATGCGATATGAATTTCCAGTCGTTCTACACGAACCCGTATGACAGAAACTACTGCGATATGTTTTTTTTCACCGAGTTCAAACAGCCACGACATGATTTAAGTCAGACTAGTGGGATTAGTGCCCTATCCGGGCATGGTCAGATACAGGATTCCCCAGCGATGTATTGTAATATAACCTCAGTGAAAACTGTTGGAGGATTTGCATCGTAGTTTTGCTGATTATTTTGGTGATGATTTCCCTCTCCAAAATACCTCCTGGTTCCGTTAACGTGAGCTCCCACGTCTTTGGCATCCATCGGGTTCTGTTGTTTGCGGTCAGGAGAGAAGGACAGAAGTATTCACCGAACATTATTATGGAACGCTGGTTGTGAGCCGCCCTGTCTTCTGTCGCAGGGCATGATCGCGTTACGTCGCGAGGCCACCACAGTCACGCACGAGGACTTCATGGACGCCATCATGGAGGTGCAGGCCAAGAAAAGACCAACCTCAACTACTACGCCTGATCCACACATCGTCAAACGTTCACTCAAACCGCGACAAACTTTGGTCTGCGTTGGCTGCTCAGATGCGGCAAATGCAGAGTTTTACGTATTCGCTGGAGTATGTCTGACCATGTATTTAATCATATGTGCCGCTGTGTGAGGTTTGTACGTATAGGTGACTCTGCGGTCGTCGTTGGTCGGAATTTACCGTTATAGGTGGCGCTGCGGGCGTCAGTGGCCAGAGTTGCACTGCTGTGCACTGGTCCCGTCCTGCCTGTGTGCTACAATACACGTCACGGCGGCTGCACGTCTCTTATTCGGCGGATCGACCCCGGGAGGAACGCTGTTAGCAGCTGATAACTCGTCCCACGAATCACGGTGTTTGTACTTACTTATATCGGCCCGAGTACAGCGGGGCTCCGGTAAATATTCACGGACATGAACTGACAGCGACTAAACGCAGCCACCCAGGAATACGTCCGATGACAACGTTGACAGCTCTCCCAGTTTGAGCTCTACGAAGTTCAAACGGTTGGGGCTCTTTCTCACTGTTCACTGTACCGCCGTCTCTTCTTGTTTGGCTCTACCTGGCTTCTTCCGATGTTCACGCCTGTCAATCATTACGATTGTATTCAAACCTATTTGGATGCTGAGTTTGTGCTGCATTCAGGTGAATATTCAAACGGAAATTAAACACGTAGCTGGGATTCACCCAGTCAGAATCCATATCACTTACCTCGGATACATCAACAGTTTCAGAGCGCTCTATCCACGTGCCCAGCGACCGCGAACACGGAGCGATCGATTTGCGTGATCGGGAGTCTGCCTCCGGGACTCTTTACCCCAGATACATGAAATCATGCTGCATTTACCCCAGATACGTGGGCAGTTACAGGGCGCTCTACATGCGCAGCGACTGTGGGGGGGGGACTCGGGGCTTCTACGTACGGTAGGTCCGTTCTCAAGTTCGTATGCAGAGAGTGCTGGACCTGCTCATGTATTTGGGGTAAGTAACATATCCACCCGTTGTGCATTCACATGCATCTACACGGCGTGCCGCGGGAGCGCGCGGTGCGGCGGCGGCTGCGGTGCCACAGCTGAATTGCACCGTCCCCGCCCCCGCAGGTGTGCCTGCCGCGCGGCCGCAGCAGTCGCCGACGCGGAGACAAAAGACGGACCCCTCAGCCGACACAAATACACCGAGCGCGCGCGGCGGTACTGCTCCGACCACTGTATACTCTACCAGCATCACGGCAGGTGGCTGCCACAGACGCGTCCAAATTAAATAACGGCAATCAGAGGTCTGTCGCCGCCCGTGGTAATAGATCCAACTGGAGGTGCCGGGGGATGCCTTCACTTTACGATGATATGACACACACACCCGGTGAAGCGGATGCGAAAGGATGCACACGTGTGTTTTGGACAATGAAACCTTTTACAAGTGGTGCCAGGTATTTTAGATATCAAAGTATTCTACACAGCATCTGGATCACTGAGAACCATAGCTATTTGAGTAAGATGACTAGATTGCACTGTTCAGGCAGGGCCGACAGACAGAAAATGTCCATTTTCGACAGCCACGCTGCAGCCGATCGTTTCGGCCTGAGTCGTTACCGACACATGCTCCCACCGTTGGCGGCGCCCGTCGCCGTCGACGGTGTCTGCTCGGGCCAGATCGCCGCCGTGGCGTCGGCACCGTACAGGTGCTGTTGTTGGGCGTACGCCGATCGGTGCAGCGCCGCTGCCGACGTTCACCCACGCCGCCGTCTGCGGAGAGCGTCGATTGCGGCTCAGCGCGGCGGCTGCTGCCGAGTGCACGAATCGCGGCCACGCGGCCCGGCTGTGGGGCGGCTAGTTGTTGCGTTCGGATTAGTGGCTGCGTTCGGTGGACGGGAGTGAGTCTGAGTTGTGCAGGTGTGTTCATCGGTGAGGTGTCGCTAGAGAACGCAGTAGATGCGGTTACAAGCCGCCCCTGTTTGGCGACTGCGGAGCGGAGTAAAAAAGGAGTATGGTGAGATCATCTTGAATATGATCGGGAAGACCATCACTGATCACTCGTGAGCAGGTGATCGGAAACCGGAGAAAACCTGAGGAAGAGGAAGCCTCCCACTCACAGCGGTAAATGTAAGTGTTGGGGTTTAACGCAACTGCTAAGATCATGTGGCTTCGCTGCTTTTCACTCTGCTGGATCCCCTGCGCAGCCGGCATAGGATTCGAACCCACAAACGCACGGCGCCTAGGTATGCATGCATGTATGTATTTATGGGCGAACGGGAACACGAGAAGACAATATCCGTATGATCTAGCTTGATTCAGAACCAGTGGCAGATTCAAGGGGAGGGGGGGCTAGCGGGCTCTTCCCCCACCCCATCCCCGAAATTTATTAGCCCCTTTGGTGAATACATAGGCGAGGGGCTGCCCTAGGTACTCGCGAGTGAGGCTCGAGCCCCTAGCCCCCCTAATGAATTTCTGGATCCGCCACTGTCCAGAACTGTATAGTATTATTCAAGTACCGATCTAGAAAGTGTGCTCGACGTAAATTATCTTATTCTAGTATATGGTCCGGGACTAAATACAAAAAATCGACATTTTGGCGTATATTTACAGACCGCTTAAGTGCATCTGTAGTTTCTCCTTTCGAACGGTTGTTTTGATGGTTATCCTGATTGGATAGGCATGATTTAATTGGGTTTCGATGTACCTCCTGAATGCTAAGCTCGCATCCACTGATACAAGGGACTTCCGGCAATTAGGAATTCCTGGATTTAGTAAACGCTGGGGACCCATTTTCTAGAATTGCAAAATACAGCCCAGCGCGTGCCAGCTTACCGCTAGGTACTGCAGACAAACACTCTTGAACCTCGCCCCGGTGGGGGTGTTTGAACACATCCTCGGGCTTCTCCGGCGGCACGAAAAAACGGCGGCGCGAAAAGCCGCCGTACTTGACACACCTTATCCTTGATCAATTCCGCAACTTTCCTCAAAATATTAAGGTTGGATCATCTCAGGTCAGGTCACCAGTGCAGGTCAAGTGACCTCACCTCCAAAAGTGTTTAAGGTGGCATACCTAAAAATGGGTGAATCTATCGGATTGAAACTTATACCACATAATGAGCCTACCCAGTGCTATAAAACATATTCCAGAATTTTTTCATCTCAATGACCTAAGGTCAAGTATGGATCATGAGCTGTCCATTGGAAATGCATGGGAAGAACAGAAATTGGGCTCTATTTGTGTAGATGCAGCTGAAAATACCTTCATATTCTTCAAATTGTAGTATCCTGGACCCCTTTCCAGATTCATGTTGCAATTTTTGACCTGTGACCTCTGAGAGGTCATCTGGGGCTACTTAAACAGTTTTCAGACTCAGGTCAATAACTTTGCATGAAATGATGATACAACTTTTATTTTAACACCCTTGCGTTTGTATTGATATTGCAAGTAGATTGATATGCATATCAAATATGCTAGGTTAAAAGTGCCATTGACCTGACCTGAGGTCAGGCCATTTTTACTTAGTATGGTCATATTATACATCATTCGATTCACCGTGACAAGAGGAAGTAAATATTGCCTAAAAAATGATTTTAACTCAACTCTGCCCGATGCTAGAGCCCAAAAATTCTACTCAAAATGTCACCTTCTTTGACCTGTCATGACCGCAATACTGACCTGAGTCAAAAAGTAACCTTTATAGTTCCTTCATGAACTTGTATGAGCTATTCACCAGCATTCTCGATGTTTTTGCTATCCCGCGTAAGGCCCGACTTCGAGGGGGATTTTCAAACACTCCCCACCAGGGCGAAGACTGCTCGGAGGCCCACCGGGGCGCGGGTTAAACGTGATGTCATGTACTAACAAATAATTATCGAGTTGCCAGGCGGGAGTAATGGAACACGTTCCCATAACTCGAAAACTAGAGTGCGGAAAGAGCACTCATAAGCTCGTCAGAAATGCGACCGAAAATATTTCGGTCGTTTTAACACCCGGGTGGGCCTCCGAGCCACCGCCGCCCTGTAGGGGGTGCTCAAACACCCCCCACCAACTCGGCTCCTATGCAGAATAGCAAAAAAAAATGGGAAAGATAGTGGATAGCTCATAAAAATTCATGAAGAAACTACATCAGACACTTTTTGGCTCAGGTCAATATTGAGGTCATGACAGGTCAAAAAGGGTGGCATGTTAGAGAAGAGTTTCTGAGCTCCAGCGTCTGACAGAGTTGAGTTAGAAAAATTTCAGGCACCATTCGCTTCCTTTGGTTATGGTGAATCGAATGATCTATGGTATGACTATACTAGGTCAACACATAAAATTATCTGACCTAAGTTCAGGTCAAGGTCACTATCTGACCTAGCATAGTCAATATGCATATAAATCGACTCGCAATAACAATCCAAACGTAATGGCATCAAAACAAAAGCTTTATCATCATTTCTTGCAAAGTTATTGACCCAAGTCTGAAAATCTGCCCATGTAGCCCAAGATGACCTCTCAGAGGTCACAAGTCCAAACTTACGACATGCAGCTGGAATGGGACCTAGGATACTACGATTTGGGAAATATGAAGGTATTCTTAGCTGTATCTACACAAATAGAGCCATTTTTCGCCTAATTCCCGTTTTAGAGCAATAACATGTAACATGCATTTATTCATTCATACACAAAGAGAAATACACGCTACAACAAAAGGAGAGAACTGATATGTAGAGAAGGATGGCGCCGGGGTTAAGGAGGGAGCGTGCGGAAGGGGGGGCACAAACGGAAGAGTACGGACGCTCACGCACGCGGGACTACGAGTTCGATGTGAAGTCAAGGAAGTCGACCGGCGCCGGTGCAGTGACGGAGGGCGCTAAATACGGGCGGTACCGCTACTGTTAGCGGTCATACGCGCGCATGCCTGGCGAATTTGAGCGCTGACGGAAACGATGAATGCTGAGTGCGGCGGGCGACGAACAGCGACGGGGGTCGGAGTGGGACAGGGCGAGCCAGTGACCGGACGGCTCGCTCGACGCAGCGACGATGTTTCCTGGGGTGAAGTTTCAGGCAAGGCTTTCCCCATGAATTTCCATTGGAGAGGTCATGATCCGTACCTGACCCAAGGTCATCCATATGAAAATCCCGGAATATATTTTGTAGTGCTTGGTGGGCCCATTATGTGATATGAATTTCAATAGAATGGATTAACCCTGTTCTTACTTATGTTATCGTAGACTTTTTGGAGATGAGGTCACTTGACTTGCACTGGTGACCTGACCTGAGATGACCCGACCTTAAAATGTTGATAAAAGGTACAGAATTGAGCCAAAATAAGGCGTGCTAAGTACGGCGACGCTTTGCACCGACGTTTTTGGTGCCGTCGGAAAAAACCGAGGGGGTGTTCAATTACGCCCACCGGGGCGAGGGTTAATGGCCCGTTGCATGTTAGACTGTTAACGGGACTTCCCATGCTTCAACAGGATGCATCGTAGATTAGCAAGCACCTCGTCGATTGTGTTTACAGTGTAATTCACACGCAGGTGGTTCTGTAAGTAACTCAGTTCGATGTAGGTGATCTTACGATGGCTTTTGCCCCTGGGCATATCATCCAGAATGCTACTACACCAGCAAGCTTGCAGAAAATAATCCTTCGAATTTTCATATATTTCAATCTTATCTGAGCAGCTAAACGTTAGTGAAAACATATAAAGATTTGGGAAAAATTTCTGCGACACGGGACTCGCCTTTCCTTTCGATATCGAAATTTTCACGGCGGTTAACTTAAATGACCTAGTTTTCATCGATGCCTGCAAGTAGGAAATTCTGCATTTCTCGATTAGTGAAAATGTAGCTAAAATGTCGAAAAAGTGCGACTCTATGCATAAGTCCAGTAATAGTGGGCAACAATGTCCACTAGGCTTTATCAAACCGCATTCATCAATCAGGTATTTGATGTTGACATATCTGTCAGGCACACCGGCCAATATTCCGACGGAGGACTTGCCTGGAACAGATGATAGACAGTTTTCTTCAAGCAATTTCTCTATATTCCCTCAGCACTTTCTTGCTCCAATATTCTGGTCAATCAAGGCCATCAATAGTCGCATAAAGAGGATCGATTCCGTTTGCTCTCTCTATCGGCAGCATGTTAACACGCGCATTGACGGGGGTCTGAGCCACCTTCGCTTTGACGGGGTGTGGCGGGTACCCGCTCCCCCCACAAGATCTCGAGAACCATGCTAGGTAGCGGAAAACGGTAAACTGCGTTGGATAGCCCATCCACTTTTTCATCGAAAAAATTCAAAAAAATTTTTGTCAGGTCACATTTAAGGTCACCACAAGTCAAAACATGCCGTCATAGGGATAACATCTAAATTAAGTTTTCCGGTCATTACATCTGAACAAGTAAATATAGAGCAAAACTATTTACACCATATGAATCCTCACAGCAAGCTAAATCGAATGATATATGATATGACCTTGCTAGGTCAAATTAAGGATTTGACATGACCTGAGGTCAGGTCAAGGTCAAATTAGGTAAAATGCATATTCATGGAACTGCAAAGACATGGTGAATCTAATGCAATTGAAATAAACGCTCTATCACCATCCATTACTAAGTTATTCAGTTAAAACCATGTTTTCCATGTATTTGCAATATAGAGGTTATATTATGGCTCGGACCTGACCTTAGGTCATCGATATAAAAAACGCGATGTATATTAGAGAATTCGGTGGGCCCATTACGTGATAAGAATTTCAATCGGATAAGTTCACCCTGTACCGACTTATGCTATCTTAAACTTTTTTGAGTTCAGGTCACTTGACCTGTACTGGTGACCTGACCTGATATGATCTAACCTTAAAATTTTGACAAAAGTTGTAAAAATGATGAGAAAAAGGGATGCAAAGTGCGGCGACGCCACGCGCCGCCGTTTTTCTATTTGCGAAAAACCCGAGGGGGGCGGGTACCTGCCCCCCGTCAATGCGCCTGTTAAACATGATGCATTAGCTTTCCCCCAATTATTGAGCACGATGTCGCTACGGAGAAGGGTAGAATATGACCTGTCCTGAGTTATTGATCCGGAGCGGTGACAAGTGACATGACCTGGATGAGTATCACTCGCCCAGTTTATCCTATTTAGACCCCAGGACCCCGTTTTTCCAATGATGCGCCCATTGAAAAAATGAAAGACCGAAGATGTTGAAAAACATCACTACTGACGGAAAAAAATCAGCTCTTGTTTCAGTATCGGAAAGTTAGAGCAGATAGGCCAAAATTAAACTCCGGTTGTGTTTTGGTGCTAAACCCGTTGTTGTTGTTTTTTTGTTGTTGCAAGATCAAGGATGCTAGGAAAGGCGTTTTTTACAACTTTAAAAGGCACGGCTCCCTGCCAGGAAGATGATGAAATGTTACGCTACAATGTTTCGGCTCTATCCCACCCACTCCGCGATAGAAGAGCATGTCCATTTTGTTTCGAAGCGTCGTGGAACCTTTGAGACGCCTCTCTCCCTTTTCTTTAACACTCGCATTGATGGGGGGCGGCACCCGCTCCCTCGGATGTTTTGGAAACAGCGCAAAGACGGCGGCGCGTAGCGCCGCCGTACTTGGAGTACCTTTTCTCTGATCATTTTTACAACTTCTGTCCAAATTTAAGTTTAGGTCATCTCAGGTCAGGTCACGAGTACAGGTAAAATGACCTGACCTCAAAAACGATTAAGATAGCATACGTCAGAACAGGGTGATGCTCAGACTTATGCGATTGAAACTCATATCACATAATGGGTCCACCGATTTCTCAAATATATGTTTCGGTATTTTATATATCTATGACCTAAGGTCAGGTACGAGCCATGATCTCTTCATTGGAAATACACGGGAAAAATGGCTGACCTCATGTCAGGTCAAATCCAATATTTGACCTGATTCGACCTAACAAGCTCAACTTCATATTTTTGAATCAGCTTGCTGCGAGGATTGCAATGGTCTAAATTGTTTTGCTTTAGCTTTATTTGTTCCGATGTAATGATCGAAAACCTTAATTTACATGTTATCCCTATGACGACATGCCTTGACCTCTAGTGACCTTATGTAAATGTGACCTGAAAAAATGGTTCAAATATTTTCGGCAGAGAAGTGGATGGGCCCAACTTTTTCCCAACTTCGTTTATCGCTTTTCGCTATCTAGCGTGGATCTCGAGATCTTGAGGGGTGGGGGGGGGGGCGGGTACCCGCTCCCTCCGTCAAAGCGGAGGTGGCTCAGACCCCCGTCGATGCGCGTGTTGAGGTAAGAGAGAGTCCTGACCTATAGGTCAGGGGTAGGGGGGCTCTGTATACGAGCATCATATGACGGCATATGAACCAAAAGTATGAAGATATTCATCACGTAATGCATCGCCGGCCCAGCGTTTTGTCTACACTCTCAGCTAGTTTAGTGTGAAAACTCAGCTACACCCCGCCATGAGTTCGGTGTCTTTGTTCTTGGCGACCTGCTGGCGGTGACCCATCGCTCAGCTCGGGCTTCCAGCTCGGTACCAGTCAGCGCCACCTGACCGCGACGCCCAGCGTGCGTGGTTTTGTGACAGGCGCTCAGCCATAACTCACACGCAGCATTGCGAGCGGGGCCCACGTGCCAGCTTGCGTGCACACAGCTGCCAATGCAGCCGTCCAGGCACGATCGAGGCACTGATCAGTGGCGGATCCAGGGGGCAAAAAGGCAATTGCCCCCCAAACGGAAAAGCTCGGGGCAAAACTATGTTTTTGCCCCCCAAAGCGATCGACCTCCTTTTTCCCCGACTCATTTGAAGTTTATAGGCAACATTTTGGTGCTTTAACTTTCAACTTCTAACGGAACCAGTTAAGTTCAGTGAAAATATAGGGCTTTGGATAGGAAAAAAGGATCTTGAGCTCATATTTTTCAGCCCGTGACGTTTTTTGCTTCTTGCCTCAAACACCCGTACCGGGAAGTCATATTTTAGCGCAGTTGCGCGACGTTTTTTTTTTTTTTGCTTTTCGACTTTGGTTTGCCCCCCCAAACCGACCGGCTAGATCCGCCACTGGCACTGATTCACACCCGATCTGGCGCACCACTGCACCGGCGATGCCTCAAATGCCACGAAACTAGGCGCATTTGGAAGCCTGGTGTTGGGCATCTCGCCGCTTTTCTGCAGTGGCGTAGCAAAAGGGTGGGGTAGGGGCGTGCACCTTATTTAACCGACGTATGTGTTGTCCAATGAGCGTTAGCATTGGCGTGTTTGTTTGCGTGTTTGCTCCGAATTTGCACTGCCAGGCTATGCTCCCTTGACAATTTCTGCTCTTAATTAGATATAAAGGACTTCTCCACTAGTGAAAATGAAAAACGTTCGGAGCTTTCGGCTATATTTTATCAGCCTTCGTCAGAGAGTGGTCGGATCCATCGGTGGACATCGGAAGATGTCTACCCATCCACCTCTTTATATTTATGTAATTCATTCACATCCGCTTGTCATGTCATTTAGAGAATTTCCGCCCTGCCGCTGTACGCGGTTGTCATATGTTTAGTTATATGTATGGCGCTTTACGTGTATTGTTGCCCAGTGACAAGGTGTGCATCATTCGATACATATTTTTACCTCATAGTCAATCCGGTTCTCATAAGATTTAACTGGAAACAATTTTCTGACCTGCTCCTAAAACCAAATCTCTTCGGATTTTGAAACTCTTTGTGACGTAAGTTGTATGATACAAAGCTACAATTCGTTTTCCCAGTTTGGCTGAAATCAGGAAATGTGTTAATGAGAAGTGGAGACACATCCCTTGCTTTCGATTCCAGTGAACCAGATTGATTCAGTAGCCCTTTTTTCCGAGCCAAGCTGCTGTTTTCAGGCTTAACTCGGACTATTTTCCGATTTGTATCTGTTGTATCTGTATTTAATTAACAACAGGTCTTAAAATCCCAATAACAGGTGAAGTCAGTAGTTGTAGTGATTTATTTTGGAGACCGGGTCGATTACTCAATGGGGTTGTGAGCATTGCTCATAAGAATCATGTGCAACGCTGCCGTAGACCCCAGTAGCTATGGACTGCAATGCATAATTGAGATTAAATACAGCAATTCCTCCTGAACATGACAGTGTAAACTGCATATAGGTACCTACTCGAAAATAAATTCACTATTGAGAAGATTCCCCACGCTGACCTTGTTTCAGACCCCTCGCAGGCCTGGAAGTCCGAGATGACACTGAGTCGTGCGTCTGTGCCTCTGCCGCTGCTGCTGCTGCTGCTGGTCGTCACTCTCATTGGCGGAGCGGTGGCCCAGGGCTCCCGCACCACCATCTCTATCGGTAAGCTACAGTGGCGGATCCAGGCTTCCGTTTCGGGGGAGGGGGCAAGGGGCCTCAACCCTACCCCGTCTTTACCTTGAATTACTTCTCACTGTGTGATTACAATGGGCGCTCAGAAATTTCGGGGAGGGGCTTAACCCGTCTTAGCTCCCTTTTATCCGCCACTCCAGCGGTAGGCTGCATAACTTTCGTCATCCTCTAAAATAAAGCAGCTGCATATCTTCAAGGGCCAAAGAACTCTATTGAAATATGTAATAAGTGAGAGGTACACAGCGCAAAAGTTAGATGAAACCTATTCCAAAGTGGGTTATCCCCATAACAATTCATTGAAACGAGCCTAACAATTTCAGTCTCTTTGGGCAAAACACTGTTGACTTGTGGATTTTGCACATTTTCGGCTATAAATCACTATGGAAGGGTGATACCTAATAGGTTGAAGAAACCCGATGGAATAGTCACAGGCTTTGACGGCTTTCCTTAACCCATCCACCCCCACCTCGGAACGGCCCCCAAGATCATCACCCCATTTAATCAAAGTCCGTCCCAAACTTATTTAAAAAAAATCAAATTTTATTTTAAGGTCAAAAACAATTGTATTTTAGATTTCCAAACCCTGTCTCTGTGCGATTTCACAAAACTAGTTCAGATTTACAAATAATACCCAAAATTCATAACTAGTTACCAAAATCAAATTCAATGGCAGTTCCAGACCAGACTAAGGAAATAAACAACCTAAAATTTTGTACGCGATTAAACCGCAAACGCTGGCATCTTACACATAAATAAATAAAAAAAAAAAACTCACAGGGCATGCATAAGGAAAACAGTGGGTAAAATAAACCAACAATACTGGTATGCAAGTACTAGTCCCTCGCTAGTAAATTAATTCATAATTACCCTCCCATGGCAGCCGAAAGGACAGGCGATCAAACCCGTGGGGGGGGATAAACACATTTCAATATACAACGATATAGTCGCGGCGGTATACTGGCGGAATATACATTTAAATGTGTGTGACGACACGCCCTCGGTAATCTAGATTGGTATAACTATTTAATTTCATATACCCAATGTTCCCCGCACGGCAACAGTCTTCCACTACTAACGTTTAGTCCTTCTAAACATTCCCCCATTTGAACTGCTAACCGCCCCGATAATACAAATAACAAAATGCACTATCATCTCACATAAAAAATATAATAAAACCATAAACTACAGGATCAGCAGAACGGCTTCCTTTACAAAAACCCATCGCAACGATAAACTTGGTTTGGGATAAACCTCCCCAAAACCCAGCCATAGCCCGCCCCTAAATATATAATCTGAAAATTTCAAAAACCTCCTTACTAGTTTTAGGAAAAGTCAGGAAGTTTCAAAGTTCTATCGCAAGCCGTTTCGGAGATATTCCAAAACCAAGGGGGCAATATTAGCCCCCCTGCCGAAATAGGGTTAATTCACACATGGTTACTGTTATAAAAACCTAACAACGTAGGTGGAAAGACTGGGACACTTGATTTTTTCAAAGTGTTTATTGTCTCGTTAATTTGAAGACCTTGTACCTACATCCTTAAAAAAAAAACGTTCCATTGATTTAGGGAGCTGGCCCGCGCTACTTCTGGCATTACCCGCGTGGGGAATATCGCTTACATAAGGTTGACGGTGTAACTTGCAAGGGGTTACATCTGCTGATGTTTCTATTTTGCAAAAAGACATGGGACTCATGGAAAATGGACAATTTCACTCCAAAAATGTTTTTGATTGATTTTTTCAGATATTTTTAGCCATGAGAAGAATGCTCCATGATTGCGAAAATGTTATGCCACGTTTTCGTCAGCAGTGGTGATAGAAGCTATCCGATGATCTGCCTTCGTTTTCTGGGCAGTGGGTATGTTGCACAACCCGAAACCAATAAGCCTCGCTACAAAGCTAGACCACAAAACCGGCCTACAGACAGAGAACCACTGCCCCACTGGCAGTATTTACCGCAAGTTATATAACTCGAACCAGTGCCATGTTGTTTCGGCCTGTTTTCAAACAAGTCGATTCCAGCCGAGGGCTATGTTAGCTGTTTGTTCTAATCATAATGCGCCGGCGGCTGGCATTACACGTGTGTTATTGTGTTAGCATCCTGGCTTTGGCAGCCTCTGTGAGCTGCTAGCAGCTGTGCTGTCAGTCCCTGCACGGTGCCGACTGAGGCCCCGGACGCCCGGCCCCCGGCCCCCCCGCCCACCCCCGGCCACGACCCCAGTCGGCTGCTGACTTCACCAATAAACCGGAAACTGAACCAGTTGGGAGGATGTTTGCATCCGGACCACAGAGTGCTTCCCGCAGTTTGGCCGTGGAGAGGCTGGCCGTCCCCTAAAATGATAGTTTCCCAAATGGCTTTTGCCATGAGTCGTTTGATTTATTTGGAAAACTCACTTTGTGGGTTACCACGGTAAGATGGCCAAGTTCCAGACTCCCATAAACAGCAGTTTATTGTCATGTTTTTTTCTTTAAAAGACCCGTTTTGTCTAGCTGATATCTGATCTTCAAACCAAACACAAAATTTACATAAAAATAACAAATTTTCCACCGCCATGTAATTTTAATCACGAGGTTTGAGCTTATGCCTCGCTACCTTCGGAAATGTTACGGAGAGAGGAATATTTTGCAACGCCTCACGGTTAAAAAAATGTTTTTTTACACGTTTGGGGTGTCCACAACCCTAACAACTCTCTTCATACTGGAATTTCTCGGCACACGAATATCCCAGGACCCGTAAAATTTCGCATGTTTGGACATTTTTGGGAAACAATGTAATAGGTTTAGTTCTCAGCTAATAGTATAGGCCATCCAAAGAAGTGCATGGCTCTACACGGGCATGGAAAATGTGAATATAAAAACATAGAACATCTAAATTTGAATGATTATGAATTTAAGGGCATTTATAGTTCAATGTCACAGCAGCTGAAGATGATGTCGTGCTCGGTCTGAAGGGATCATGGGAATGATGTAATACATTATCCATGAAGAAAAGTGTGCTGTACAGCGCTTGAAGCCTCGTTTCCTCCAGGAGCAGAACATCTCTGCCACAATCAGAAAGTTCAACACATTTGTATTAGCCATGGAATAGGAGACACCTAGATAATCCGGCATCTTTATTCCATTATATTAGCTGCAAATAAGACCAAGTACTAGTAGGTATAGTTACGTTGGACTCAGAGGCTCATAAGTGAGGGTCATTTGGAACCCCTGAAATGGAACACTAATCAATACCTAAAGGTAATTCGGGTCATTACAGACTGAGATCAAAATAAATAAGGTAAGAACCAAGGGCGTAGTCGATTCAATTTGGTTCTGATGAGCCTGTGATAATAGGGAACCCAAGAATGACCAACGGAAAACAGAAGTGATAATAAGAATCATCGCTCCGGCTCATGATTTTGGCAAGGCTTATGGCGACCCAAATGCTGATATGTCCGAATACCTAGCACTCATCAGGAATCACAGAACGACCATCATAGTTAGAGAGTGGTATCCTAACACCAGGAATTATTGTGATGGCCGCCTTTCTGCCAGCAGTGCTATCAATGAGTCGGCACGTGCCCCCTGACCTCTCAGCAGCCAAGGCACATCAGTCGGTATACCTACCGCGCGGAAGGAAGGCAGTGAATTCATTGGGTTCGCGCGTCCCAATGACGATGCGATCTGGCTTATCTTGGCAGGTGCTGAACCACAGGCATGTCAATGCATTATTTATGAATAAGCAGAACGGTCGATTGTGTTTGGGAGGGAGAGCGCAGTGCTGTGGTTCTGTAGAAATGACTTGATATGCATCCTGCTCCCTTTGATCACGACTTCAAGGAATATGTTTTTAAGTGTTTGCTCTATACTGTAGAAGTGAATTTCTCTCATATCAGTGCAACACATAGGCGTCACCACCGGTAATAGTGTGTGGAGGCTAGGGGATCGTCAACACTGACAGAGACTATCACCTGTTTAGAGCTAAAACCTTCAGATTTGGGCTCTGTGGTACATTCTGATCATGATGGACGCAGGTGGACAAAATTTTACACACACAGAAATTTGCGAAACCCCTTATAGAACGGTAATACATTCATAAACGTCGCGAAGGGCCAGTGTTATGGTTTTTAAGCCCCGTCTGAGTCTGGACCGTTGAAATATCGCGCGTTAGAAACGATGTAAACACTGGGTAGATCATAGACACTCATTTTTTCCAAGTGTTGGGTGCAAAAAGAGATGAGACCATTTTTATGAAACTAAGAAAGGCATGTCAATTTTTCTCCTGCCCACCTGACGGCAAAATATCTGCTTTGGACGTGTTCTTCTCCTCATTATTTTTGTGTTGTATTGTACTTTGTACATCGAAAGCTCCTCCACAAATGTGGCATCCGGGAGCCGCAGTCATTTATGAAGAAATGAAGCAATCACACGCCAAAATACATACACCCACAGGAACACAAACACGCCTCCACGGTGCTTTCAATCCGGCCGTGGCCGCCGTTTCAAGTCTGCTTTGAATCAGGGGCGTAGCCAAGGGGGGGCGGCAGGGACAACCGCCCCCTCCCCCTGAGGGCCCGAAGGGCCTCCCTGAGGACACGAGTCGCGCGAAGCACGGCTCGCCTGCACTATGCTTTGTGGCCAAATTTTAAATTTAATACCAGACAGGGCCCTCTTAACACGCGCATTGACGGGGGTCTGAGCCACCTTCGGATTGACGAGGGGGCGGGTACCCGCCCCCCTAAGATCTCGAAAAACACGGTAGGTAGCAAAAAACGGTAGACGGCGTTGGGTAGCCCATCCGCTTCTCCATCGAAAATATTTATACCATTTTTTTGTCAGGTTACATTTAAGGTCACCAGAGGTCAAAAACATGCCGTCACATGCCGTCATAGGGATAACATGTAAATTAAGTTTTTCGGCCATTAAATCTGAACAAGTAAAGATAGAGCAAAACGACTTGAACTGTATGAATTCTTGCAGCAAGCCAAATCGAATGATATATGATTTGACCTTGCTAGGTCAAATCAAAGATTTGACCTGACCTGAAGTCAGGTCAGGGTCAAATTATATAAAATGCATATTATTAGAACCGCAAAGCCAAGGCGAGTCTAATGAAGCTAAAATAAACGCTCTATCACCATCTGTTACTGAGTTATTCAGTAAAAACCATATTTCCCATGTATTATCAATGGAGAGGTCATGCTTCGTACCTGACCTTAGGTCATCAATATAAAAAATACCGGAACATATTTTAGAGAACTCGGTGAGCCCATAATGTGATATGAGTTTCAATTCAATAAGTTCACCCTGGTCCGACTTATGCTATCTTAAACTTTTTTGAGGTCGGGTCACTTGACCTGTACTGGTGACCTGACCTGAGATGACCTATCCTTAAAATTTTCACAGAAGTTGCAAAAATGATGAGGAAAAGGTATACCAAGTACGGCGGGGCTGCGCGCCGCCGTTTGTCTGCTGTCTCCGAAAAACCCGAGGGGGAGGGGCGGGTACCCGCCACCCCGTTAATGCGCGTGTTAAGCCCCCTTCAACACTATTCTGTAACAAGCAGGGCCCTTTTTTAGCCATCAAGGCCCTTTTGGCGTTGTCACTCTTTTCGGGGCATCGCCCCCCTTAGTGAAATCCTGGCTACGCCTCTGCTTTGAATACTCGGCTGCTGGTGGGTATCGGGATATATCACGTCATATTCAAACGCAGCACGATATCCAATCTGACGTTTATAGGCGGATGCAGCACGATATCCAATCTGACGTTTATAGGCGGACGCAGCATGATATCCAATCTGACGTTTATAGGCAATCGCAGCACGATATCCAATCTGACGTTTATAGGCGGACGCAGCACGATATCCAATCTGACGTTATAGGCGAACGCAGCAGATATCCAATCTGACGTTTATAGCCGAACGCAGCAGGATATCCAATCTGACGTTTATAGGCGAACGCAGCACGATATCCAATCTGACGTTATAGGCGGACGCAGCACGATATCCAATCTGACGTTATAGGCGAACGCAGCACGATATCAATCGACGTTTGTAGCCGGACGCAGCAGGATATCCAATCTGACGTTTTTAGGCTAACGCAGCACGATATCCAATCTGACGTTATAGGCGGACGCAGCACGATATCCAATCTGACGTTATAGGCGAACGCAGCACGATATCCAATCTGACGTTTATAGCCGGACGCAGCAGAATATCCAATCTGACGTTTATAGGTGAACGCAGCACGATATCCAATCTGACGTTTATAGCCGGACGCAGCAGGATATCCAATCTGACGTTTATAGGCAAACGCAGCACGATATCCAATCTGACGTTTATAGGCGGACGCAGCACGATATCCAATCTGACGTTTATAGGCGAACGCAGCACGATATCCAATCTGACGTCATAGGCGAACGCAGCACGATATCCAATCTGACGTTTATAGCCGGACGCAGCAGGATATCCAATCTGACGTTTATAGGCAAACGCAGCACGATATCCAATCTGACGTTATAGGCGGACGCAGCACGATATCAATCTGACGTTTATAGCCGGACGCAGCAGGATATCCAATCCGACGTTTATAGGCGAACGCAGTAGGATGTCCAATCTGACGTTTATAGGCGAACGCAGCAGGATATCCAATCTGACGTTTATAGGTGAACGCAGCAGAATATCCAATCTGACGTTTATAGGTAAACGCAGCAGCATATCCAATCTGACGTTTATAAGCGAACGCAGTAGGATATCCAATCTGACGTTTATAGGCGAACGCAGCAGGATATCCAATCTGACGTTTATAAGTGAACGCAGCGAATATCCAATCTGACGTTTATAGGCGAACGCAGTAGGATATCCAATCTGACGTTTATAGGTGGACGCAGCAGGATATCCAATCTGACGTTTATAGGTGAACGCAGCAGAATATCCAATCTGACGTTTATAAGTGAACGCAGCACGATATCCAATCTGACGTTTATAGGCGAACGCAGCACGATATCCAATCTGACGTTTATAGGCGGACGCAGCACGATATCCAATCTGACGTTTATAGACGGACGCAGCAGGATATCCAATCTGACGTTAATAGGCAAACACAGCTCGATATCCAATCTGACGTTTATAGGCGGACGCCGCACGATATCCAATCTGACGTTTATAGCCGGACGCAGCAGGATATCAATCTGACGTTAATAGGCAAACACAGCACGATATCCGATCTGACGTTTATAGGCGGACGCAGCAGAATATCCAATCTGACGTTTATAGGTGAACGCAGCAGAATATCCAATCTGACGTTTATAGGTGAACGCAGCAGGATATCCAATCTGACGTTTATAGGTGAACGCAGCAGAATATCCAATCTGACGTTTATAGGTGAACGCAGGAGAATATCCAATCTGACGTTTATAAGTGAACGCAGCACGATATCCAATCTGACGTTTATAGGCGAACGCAGCACGATATCCAATCTGACGTTTATAGGCGGACGCAGCACGATATCCAATCTGACGTTTATAGCCGGACGCAGCAGGATATCCAATCTGACGTTTATAGGCGGACGCAGCAGGATATCCAATCTGACGTTTATAGGCGAACGCAGCAGAATATCCAATCTGACGTTTATAGGCGAACGCAGCAGCATATCCAATCTGACGTTTATAGGCAAACGCAGTAGGATATCCAATCTGACGTTTATAGGCGAACGCAGCAGCATATCCAAGCTGACGTTTATAGGTGAACGCAGCAGAATATCCAATCTGACGTTTATAAGTGAACGCAGCACGATATCCAATCTGACGTTTATAGGTGAACGCGCAGAATATCAATCTGACGTTTATAGGTGAACACAGCAGCATATCCAATCTGACGTTTATAGGCGAACGCAGTGGATATCAATCTGACGTTTATAGCCGGACGCAGCAGGATATCCAATCTGACGTTTATAGGTGAACGCAGCAGAATATCCAATCTGACGTTTATAGGCGAACGCAGTAGGATATCCGATCCGACGTTTATAGGCAAACGCATTAGGATATCCAATCCGACGTTTATAGGCGAACGCAGTAGGATATCCAATCTGACGTTTATAGGTGAACGCAGCAGAATATCCAATCTGACGTTTATAGGTGAACGCAGCAGAATATCCAATCTGACGTTTATAGCCGGACGCAGCAGGATATCCAATCTGACGTTTATAGGTGAACGCAGCAGAATATCCAATCTGACGTTTATAGCTGAACGCAGCAGAATATCCAATCTGACGTTTATAAGTGAACGCAGCACGATATCCAATCTGACGTTTATAGGCGAACGCAGCACGATATCCAATCTGACGTTTATAGGCGGACGCAGCACGATATCCAATCTGACGTTTATAGCCGGACGCAGCAGAATATCCAATCTGACGTTTATAGGCGGACGCAGCAGGATATCCAATCTGACGTTTATAGGCGAACGCAGCAGAATATCCAATCTGACGTTTATAGGCGTACGCAGCAGGATATCCAATCTGACGTTTATTGGTGAACGCAGCAGAATATCCAATCTGACGTTTATAGGTGAACGCAGCAGGATATCCAATCTGACGTTTATAGGTGAACGCAGCAGAATATCCAATCTGACGTTTATAGCTGAACGCAGCAGAATATCCAATCTGACGTTTATAAGTGAACGCAGCACGATATCCAATCTGACGTTTATAGGCGAACGCAGCACGATATCAATCTGACGTTTATAGGCGGACGCAGCACGATATCCAATCTGACGTTTATAGCCGGACGCAGCAGAATATCCAATCTGACGTTTATAGGCGAACGCACTAGGATATCCAATCTGACGTTTATAGGCGAACGCAGCAGGATATCCAATCTGACTTTATAGGTGAACGCAGCAGAATATCCAATCTGACGTTTATAGGCGAACGCAGTAGGATATCCAATCTGACGTTTATAGGCGAACGCAGCAGCATATCCAATCTGACGTTTATAGGTGAACGCAGCAGAATATCCAATCTGACGTTTATAAGCGAACGCAGCAGATATCCAATCTGACGTTTATAGGCAGACGCAGCAGGATATCCAATCTGACGTTTATAGGCGAACGCAGCAGGATATCCAATCTGACGTTTATGGGCAAACGCAGCACGATATCCGATCTGACGTTTATAGGCGAACGCAGCACGACATCTGATCTGGCAAGTATCCGACTCAGATCTAATGCGGGACAGAGTCATATCATTAATCCCTTTCGTGCTTTGCTGCCCCATCCCACTGCGAGTTACAAACATATCAGCCAGAACGGCGCTCCCTTGAGTAAAATACGCCTAGAAATGCACAAGGTATTTGGTTCATGCCTAGCTGTTTTACTGCGAGCCATCCCGAGGCTTGAACCGCGCCACTAATGTGGTCAGGTGGGCGGTGATCCTACTTCGGCCGGTTCGCTAGTGATTTGTGTTGTGTATGGCCGGCAGGCGCTCTAGTTCCTCAGGCAGAGGACCAGGTGTCTCTGTCAGAGATAGCACTGCGCCAGGCGGTGGAGATGGTCAACAGGCCGGGCGGAAACTTCTCCATCCAGCTCAACCTGCAGGTGGAGCGGCTGGGCGACGAGGAAGACAGCTTTATAGCCACGAAACGAGGTCAGTTCTAGTGCGTCAGCTGTTTTGGGTAAATATAGGTTTCGAAAGAGGATAAATATGATTAATTGTTGAAAAGAGGACAATAAAGTCGGGGAAAATGCAGTGGTTAGATTTCTTTAATTCCTTATTCTTTTCAATACTGCAATTTTACGCTACTGTAATCCCCTCTAACATTATACCTATCTGGGAGTTTCACCTACGTGTAGTTTGTACTAGCTTTATTTTTTTCGTCAAATTTTCCCCTTTTAAAGGGTCAATTTATTCTCAAAAAGTACGTAACACCTACTTTTTTACACTGCATCTGAAGGTTTTTTCAACTTACTCAATGGCATGTCGTTCAGTGATCGGAAGAATACAGGCAAATTACATAGCACGCAAGACCATACAAGCACCCAGGGGAGGTCCGTGATGTATGGTTTTCCAAATATGAATTACGGGCTCTGTTCCAAGCGAAAATAAATTTTCCTATCTCTTAAGCATGCCTACTCTTGCACAATGGTCTACTGTGTACCCTCGCCGGACATGACCCCTTGGGAGGAAAATATTCATAAACGTGTTGGCAGGCGTTTTAGCGTGAGCTCCAGTCATGCAGCACAGTCCTAGCTCAGCTTCGTCACAAGAGCTGGATTGGTAGTGCAAGCTTCATTTAAGAAGGTGCATAACTACACAGTGGAGCACAAATTCTCGACACCCGACAAAATATCAGTCCAAAGCAGAAAGGTTCTGGGTTTTGACTGTTTTGTTACAAATGCAACAAAGAGTTAGATTGGATGGTGGCCATAATATTGTATAAGAAAAATAATGTTGGAAGAGCGCGACCGAGCGGTTTACTAGCGCTAGCAACACCAGTACTAGCTGGAGCTGGTGTGTGAAACCTGCCAGGTCACCAGACCGGCGGCTAGGCCCAGGTCAGGCTACCTCACCGGCAGCTAGGCACAGTTCAGGTCACCTCACCGGCGCCTAGGCCCAGTTCAGGTCACCAGACCGGCGGCTAGGCCCAGGTCAGGTCACCAGACCGGCGCGCCGGGGGCCCTAGCCGCCGCGGCGGCTAAGCCCACAGGTCGGATCAGACAACAATATCCCTCCCATCCCATTCTTCGACCATTAGTTTGACCATTCGAAGTAACCCGTAAGCTGTTGCACATAACTTTTCAAGAATATTAGAGTTAGGTCATAAACGAGTCCAAATCCGAATAAATCTTAGGCTTATAGATTGGGGCATTCTAGGACAAATCGACCAGGCACCACCTGGATTGTACATAGCATAGGCTCAGATTTCGGCTTAACTTCGTACACAGGATTATTAGGGGCATATCATTCAGATTTTAGAATATTTGTTTCCTCAAAATAAGGGTTTCGGAGTTACACCTTGCTGACAGTCATGAAACTCTGTGTTTTTAGCAAAACAAGTCACTGGTTGAAACGTATAAGACAAGGCTGCAAATTTGTTCCTATTAACCCGACTTCTTTGCCGGGACCAATGCCAGGATCACGTTGGGACTTGCCGGGACCAGTCGAGGCCTGCCGGCGCCGGGACTGGCACCGGGACCAGGAATCTAGAAAACAAGTAAATCCTCTAGTCAGTACAATAAGTCCTCTTATCCCGTGGCATCCTACCACTCCTACGTCGCACAAAAGTTTGAACACCAACACCGATAGCAGAAAACTGGCGTCCAAAGCAAAGTAGCCACCTTGAAGCCATGCCTTATCTCCATTTGACACCCAACTGCCCCAGTAACAATGTCAAACTAACTGTGGAGGATGTGCTCCCAGCTTCATGAGCTGCGCACTGGACATCTGACACCTCGCGCGAGTCATAAAGGCACTGACGCACGAACCGGGGTGGAGACCGCATAACTGCGGCCAGGGTTCATCCGTGTTGGATACGATGTCGTTTCAACACGCAAAACAGACCAAGCTTGCACAAACGCATAGATCTCATCATTTTCAAAATCCAAATGTATGACTCAAATCCGTGATTGATTTAATGGGCAACGGTAAGATATGGCGAGTTGTACACCCTTAAATGGAACTTGGCACCTTGGCCGAATCCTGGAATTTAGTGTAATTAGACGTACTTTTAGCCGAAAATAATGAAACCACTCATTATTTCTCTGAAAAATGTACAATAAGCTTAATATTTTCATTTTTAAAATACTCCTCTAGGGAAATAAATAAACATCTGCCTGAGGATGATGTCATGATCTGGCAACCACTACCATACTCGACAGCTTCAAGGGCTTCGATTTGCTGATGCTTACCGTGACGTCAGCATATGTCGTCCCTTCAACAGCCATGACAACTGTGGCCTGCTGCTAAGGGTACATGAGGGGTACATTGCAGGTAGGTTTTAGCTTTTTTCTACGGAAATCTCGAGTTCCAAGACAAATGATATATTGAGTACCGGGTTTTCTGACTTGCTTTACAACCTGGCTATCTCAGTTAAAATCACGTTACGAAGGTGCCGCATTCCCTTTAACCAAATTAAAATTGCATTGATTTTACCCTTTTGCTTAACACGTGTATTTTTGTTTTGTATCCCACATTTAATCATGATTGCAAGAGCTCATACGCTCCCGAGTCAGTCTACTGGCCGTGCCCACGCATCAGCGGCCACGCCGACGACGGTCGGGCGCACCGGGCGGCTGATTTTTGCGCGCATGGCGTCATTCTATGGCTAATTACACATTGATCAAGTATAGAACGCAAACAAATTATGGACTTCACTAAACAGAGACGATATAGATACGCATTTTTTCTTTCAATACCTTTGACGTGAATTACTGGCCACACTTTGAAAAAATCGTTGGAAGAAGTAGTCAAAACATTTCTAAAAATTTTGAAAATTTTGAATAAAAAACGAGAGTTCAACCTTAGCTGTTACATGCTCAATCTAATCCCGCGTCATTTGAAGCTAAGAAATGAAAGTTAAGGCTGAAAATAATCGTTGTATATCACCATGTTTTGACGTAATCGGCGATTTTCACGATTTTCTTCAAGTTATAACTCCGAAACCGTACGTCTGAGGAAAGAAATAATCTCAGATCAGGATTCCACGATCCTGACAACCCAGTAGACCCAACTGGAACGAAATCCGAGGCTATGCTATGTAGGGGCCTGGTCGATCTGTGCTGCAACTATTGTCAGTGATCTCTGTTCTCTTCTATGTGCAGTGTGCCACCTGTTTTGACGGACGCTGCCAGTGTATCGCCTGCATTGTCAGCGATCTCTGCTCTGTGCTGTGCGCAGGGTGCCGTCTGACTGGTGCTGGAGCTCATGCAGTGACAACTGTGTTGTCGGGGCTGATCTCTGTTCTCTTCTATGTGCAGCGTGCCGTCGGTTTTGACGGACGCTGCCACTGCACAGTTATAAGGGGCCTCGAAAACGGACATAATTGAATATCTCGGGAACTAAGAGACGGAGCCTCATGAAACAAAAACTGATGTGACTTAACACTCACCACACCTTTGACACCAAATTTGACACTTAACCCGCGCCCCGGTGGGCGACCCAACTTCGCCCTGGTGGGGGTGTTTGAAAATCCCCTCTTCGAACTCGGCCCTATGCAGATAGCGAAAAACGCGAAGGCTGGTGGAGAGCTCATACAAATTCATAATGAAACTATATCGGTCACTTTTTGGTTCAGGTCAATATTGAGGTCATGATAGGTCAAAGAAGGTGGCATGCTAGGTAGTGTTTTTGGGCTCTAGCGTCTGACAGAGTTGAGCCAGAATAATTTTTAGACACTATGCCCTTCCTCTCGTCACGGTGAATCGAATGATGTATAATATTACTATGCTAGGTCAGACACAAAAATGACCTGACCTGACCTGACCTGAGGTCAGGTCAAGTCACTTCCAAACCAACATAAGCAATATGCATATCGATCGACTCGCAAAAGTAATCCAAACTTAATGGCCGATGTTGGCTGATTTTCGTTTGCCTTCACGGATAAGCTAAGACGATAGCCAATGTGAGCTCAAAAGTACCATCCACGCATGGAGTGTTGAGAGGCTAAACCGATAAGCCACTTTGTTTGCCACCTTCTGACGAACTTGTTCTAAGTCATTCATCTCAGTCGGCTTAGCCCACGATGTGACATATTTGAAATGACGCTGTCCCTGTCAGTGCATTCGCAACTTCCCATCTACCATTGTCAACGCATACTGTAGGATACCAGAACAGTGGTCCCAGCGAGGTCGACTGCACAGGGCTGAACTTCCTATCTGGGTTGAAAAGTTGTTCATTTCTTGTCGGGAGACTGCGGGGTTTCCTGACACATTGAACGCATTAGACGGCAATACCGAGTTGACGACGGCTTTTCGTTGATCCACACGCATTTGTCGTTAATCTCCAACAGTAGAGGGACTAAGAATGAGCAAAATATGCTCCTATATCTATAGCAGCACCATCCGCGCCGCTTGCTTATATAACTTTGTCCAGTGGCGCCATCAAATCCCCATTTACGGTACAGTTTTCAGATACAGCCTCACTGCGGATAGCCTGTTGTTCTGATGGATGTACCTGGCTGAGGCGGCGACGTCGCTCCGACCTTGTGGGGTCAACCTCAGCCTCTATCAGTCTCCATGTCGATTGTCCAATATGACTTGCAGTGGCACATCGGCAGAGCTGTCGGTTACACTGATGTGTTCGCCGGAAACATCTCTGCCGGGCGTTCACAACTTTATAATGGGGTGGGTACACCTCTTTCGCACTTACTTATTTGTCATATTCCTCACGATGTTATAACTTTTGTTGACATGTCTGCCGATACGGTAACAGCCAGGGCTTCATCTGGGGTTAGAGCACAAGCCTTCTGTAAACTGGCACTATCACGCATTCCACGGCGAAGCTTGGGGGCCGAATTGGAGTAGCGACGCTTCCTTAAGCACAGCCGATAACTCTGAATCCTCGTCTGTTTTGGCACTTCCGGCGGCAGCCATGACGAGCTCGTGGGTGCCATGCTGTTCAGCAGTACTGGTGACGCGACATCTCTTGCTCCGCTCTCCGACTGCGTCGTACGGAGAAGGAGGCCGGCCTGGATGGTGTTTTCCGGTAGAAACTGTAGCCTGTTTATCCGCAAGTGTGATGGGCTCACATATGTCCTCCGCTAACCAGTCGGTTTCTTTGCTTTCGCACGCCACGATTGATCTGGAACACTGTTCCAATTTTCTCTTGAAAATGACATGGAAGGACACCAGTTTCTTCCGGATTTCATCCTCTGAATTGCGTGAAATGCTCGCTCTTTGAAGACCTAAGAAATAAACAGTATCATTAAAAGCAGCTTCGACAAAATCTCTTCTGTTCTTCCGAAAAGAGCGTTTTCCTTCAGCCGTTTAAACAGCTCAGCGCTGCTCACCCGGAACTCCATTATCCCCGCACGTTAACACGACACTGTTCTTCGCACGAATGAGACTAAACCTGAAGTATTTCTCTGCACCAGGAAGTATTCACAGAGCGAGGTGTCGCAATACTCTTTGACCTGTTACAAGACTTGCCGTACACACGGATGGAAGTATATCTCTGACCAGCACTTACCCCAACTAAGCCTAGCAATGGATACCGATTTCCGGGGCAGTAACTTTTGAACTGTTGTGGAAATCAATGAAACTTCCCTCTTTCGGTGAAATATCGCCAGTGCCAGATACAACCCCAGCCCTAAAGCATCAAATTCACCCGTCGAAGGGCACGAGCGCCGGTGTAAGCTGAGTCGGCGCGCGACGCGTTCGTGCCCTTAACTGCCGCCGAGATCGGAGCACCACTGTCTCCAATGCCGTCTCAGCCGTATATATGCAAAACTATGCAAAAAAGTCATGATGGCTCCTGTCCAGAATTTATTGGGCTTTCTTCTGATACGTAAATTGAATTGTTCACTTTTGTTCACAAAAGTGTGAGACTAGTTGAACAAAATACTCAAAGTTGAAAACGGAAAAAATACATAGCGTTATTTCCGGGATCAATGATCCTTCGGCAAATAGTGCATGGCTTAATAATATAGCTGATCCTATAAAACAGACATCAAACTATCATTTCATACCACACAATAAAAAATCCGCCGATAAGCCTACGCGCAGCAGAATTAAGAAAAAGGCAGCATGAAAACGACGTCATTCATCCGCGGGACGAACATGAAGAAGGGGCAACTTTGAAGCAATATAGCGGCAGAATGAGATAAGCCACAAACAAATGAATATCAAAAACGCATGCACCAGACAATTTTGTACGGACCAGTTGAGGTTATTTACTGAAATACGGAAGTCGGTTTCGGGGTATTCTGTCCGTTTTCGCGGCCGCTTATAACACTGTGCACTGTGATGTCTGTATTGTCAGTGATCTCTGCTCTGCGCTGCACGCAGTGTGCCGTCTGTTTGGCGCCGGCGCTGTGGCCATCCTGGGGCCGCAGTCCGAGCAGCTGGCCGGACATCTTCTCTCCATGTGTGACCACATGTCGGTTCCGGTGCTGGAGACGAGGTGGCACTATGGACATCGCTGGGAGACCGTGTCCATCAACCTGCACCCGCACCCCGCCACGCTGGCTCAGGTTAGGCCAACACACCGGCTGGAAGACCCAGATCAGGTCACCACAACGGTGGCTAGGTCATGGTCAGGTCATCACACCGGCGACTAGGCCACGGTGCCTTTAGCAGCGTGGGGTGCACGGTAAAGGTCAGTGGTGTTCTATGTTGACACTGAAACTTTAGAGCGATTTCTATGTTTCGTTTCCAGATTATTGGGTTATTGAGAAATACTTATCGTGTCTTCTTTTCATTTGGCCACACTGTCTGTCGCTGTACCAGAAATTTATTATGGGAGAATTCATTCTAGAGAAAGGTATTTGGGGCCAAACCACCGCGATATTTTCAGCATTGTTTGAGCGATTCACACGGACTCCATTGTATTGCCGGCGGCTGTACCCTGATCTTTACACGGCAGGCTGTGGCAGACATTGTACTGTCAGCGGCTGTACCCTGATCTCCACACGGCAGGCTGTGGCAGACATGGTACTGCCGGCGGCTGTACCCTGTTCTCCACACGGCAGGCTGTGGCAGACATGGTACTGCCGGCGGCTGTACCCTGATCTTCACACGGCAGGCTGTGGCAGACATGGTACTGCCGGCGGCTGTACCCTGATCTCCACACGGCAGGCTGTGGCAGACATGGTACTGCCGGCGGCTGTACCCTGATCTTCACACAGCAGGCTGTGGCAGACATTGTACTGTCGGCGGCTATACCCTGATCTCCACACGGCAGGCTGTGGCAGACATTGTACTGTCCGCGGCTGTACCCTGATCTCCACACGGCAGGCTGTGGCAGACATTGTACTGTCGGCGGCTGTACCCTGATTTCCACACGGCAGGCTGTGGCAGACATTGTACTGTCGGCGGCTGTACCCTGATTTCCACACGGCAGGCTGTGGCAGACATTGTACTGTCGGCGGCTGTACCCTGATCTCCACACGGCAGGCTGTGGCAGACATTGTACTGCCGGCGGCTATACCCTGATCTCCACACGGCAGGCTGTGGCAGACATTGTACTGCCGGCGGCTGTACCCTGATCTCCACACGGCAGGCTGTGGCAGACATTGTACTGTCGGCGGCTGTACCCTGATCTCCACACAGCAGGCTGTGGCAGACATTGTACTGTCGGCGGCTATACCCTGATCTCCACACGGCAGGCTGTGGCAGACATTGTACTGCCGGCGGCTGTACCCTGATCTCCACACGGCAGGCTGTGGCAGACATTGTACTGTCGGCGGCTGTACCCTGATCTTCACACGGCAGGCTGTGGCAGACATTGTACTGTCAGCGACACTGATCCCCACACGGCAGGCTGTGGCAGACATTGTACTGTCGGCGGCTGTACCCTGATCTCCACACGGCAGGCTGTGGCAGACATTGAACTGTCAGCGGCTGTACCCTGATCTCCACACGGTAGGCTGTGGCAGACATTGTACTGCCGGCGGCCGTACCCTGATCATCACACGGCAGGCTGTGGCAGACACTGTACTGTCAGCGGCTGTACCCTGATCTCCACACGGCAGGCTGTGGCAGACATTGTACTGTCAGCGGCTGTACCCTGATCTCCACACGGCAGGCTGTGGCAGACATTGTACTGTCGGCGGCTGTACCCTGATCAGAGCTGCAAAAAATCTCAAATCTGTCGGGCACTTTCAGAAAAAACCTCCAAATCTGTCGGGTGGTTAGGATAGGACTATTAAAATTGTTTAAAACCCATTCAATTGGTAAAATGTTCCAACTCATTTTCCACATTCTTAATAGAAAATACTAAAATTAGCATAAAAACTTCTAGTTTGGCACCAATGGATATTATTATCCTTATTTTTGTGCTCTGATCCTTATATGTGTGATATCCTTATTTTTTCGTGCTCTGAAGCCGCCTACGGCAAATCTAAGTGGAATGACACAAGTCTATTAACTTTCAAAACTCTAGAACTGAGACTGTTCTTTGGGTTTTCAATTATCAGACGCGCTCAGGAAATTAAGGTTATCGGCAGAAACCTATAAAAATTGAATACCGAACCACCAATTCTCATTTTCTGGAGTCACCATTGGTAAAGAAAATTTCTTATTGGATGTAATTTGAGATTTGTGGACGTACAGCATAAAAATAGTGTGCGTCAAAGTCAGCTCGACTGGGTCTTGAATAAGACTCAGTCTTGAATTCAGATGATTTAGGTCACAGGTGGAAATATACAATAACATAAGAAGCAGCCCCCTTTTTCAGTCCTCTGCAGCCGCCATTGACCAAAAAAAATGCTGCACTAGAATGAGAATAAGTGATATGTTTTATTATGTTACATAGTCCAGCCCAGAATACTTAAAAAATATAGTTTGCAATGGAAGAAAGTTGACCTGGTTCCCATACCATGCGGTTACTTATGCCAGCTTCTGCAGATTTTCATGATTTCAGTTTTTTGGAGGTGGGAGGGGGTAATTTGGAAGGAACCCCCAAAATTTATATATGGATTTTGCTCTGATGGCCAGACGAACAAGATTGGAGGGGTACTTTTTTATATTCGAAAAAGTGTTTTTTAAGGATCATGGCTACTTGTAGTTGAATGCAAACATGTAATATTAGATTTCCATGACTTTTAAATGCATGTTTACATGAATAATCCTAAATTTTGAAGCTGTTGGCTATTTCAAAGTTTTTCATGCATTGCCGTGCTCATTTCCATGAGGGTAGGTGGTTTAGGATCTGAAGTTAATGAGGCTAATAAATAACTTAAGTCAGTTAGATAGTAAATGTCAAATAAATATCATGTTTCCAAGGAAGTTAAGAGTAAAAGGAATGAGTAAAGGTTGCACTAGGCTGTGTTTTTGTTATATCTTTGTCCCCTTGACATAGATCATGGGCATATTGAGGTAAGTGAATAAAATGAAATGGGAGAAATAGTTTGGTACTTAAAACTCAAATTAATGTGGAAAGGTGAAGAGTTTTGTTTCTTTGGCATCTATAAATCCACTGATGAAGGTATGCAACTTTTGTGGTTAATTCTGGATAAACAGGCATTGAATTTAAAAGAAGACGGAAGGGAAAATCAAATGTTTTAGTCTAATTTGACCAGTTTGCTGGTAAAATTCATTTTTCCCTTATTAATATCATTTAAAATTATTGATCAACAGTGAGGATAACAAACTGTGTGGAAATAAATGTAAGCTGCCGAAATTACAACGAACACCACATCACTTACTTGTTTGTTTTCTCCCACACTGTTCTGATCTGCCCGCTGTTTGATCCATGCTTCAAAACGACCTCCTTGGCCAAAACCACTGTTCCTGAACTTGCAGGGCAGCCCAGAATGCTTGATTCGCTGATGCTCCTTAAAAAAACGATTTTCGCCAAAATACCCACACCCCTCAAATCCACATTTAAGCTTGACACGGGACGGTGGAAGGGGCTTCAGCATAATCGGAGCCATTTATCAGCCCTTCAACTATGGACGATGAAATCCAAGCTCAACCAGTTTACTCAAGATGTATACCAAAGTAATGCAAGAGAAAAATAATCAAAAACACAACCTTGCAACGTATTGCCTCCACCACACCACGGGATTCTAGGGCCTTGGCCTCCGCCATATCCACAGCGCAACACACCAAACCGCAGGGCTGCTTTTCAAACCAAAAATACCTTTTACACCGGCTTTGCCGCAAGGGCGCTGTTCAAACAGCATCCTTGCGGCAGCGTTGAGCGTACTTCCAAACGAAGGAAACGAAGGAAAAAAACTGTTTTTCCTGTCTAAAGGCCTTTACGGCGGCCTGTCGGGCCAAGCTGTCGCGTGCTATGGAATACAAATCGGGCCCGACAGGCCGGTGAAGGAATTTTTCCAGCAGAGGATTTTCTGGGTGACGTTTAAAAGGCCCTCTGCGCATAAGGCCCTCTATTCAAAGGTCCCTTGATTCATAAGTCCCTCGAAAAGACCCTCTGTGCATAAGGCCCTCTATTCAAAGGTCCCTCGATTCATAAGTCCCTCGATTTTCCATCGGTTTTTGCCGCACACTGGCTTGATATGGGAGAGGTGCAAATTCATGAAAAACTTGTTGAGTGAAAGAGGTGACAATTCTAATATTGAGTTTTTTTAGAACAAAAAATATTTTCTGTTTCCTTTCAAGATTTTTTTCTCACAGATTGTAAGATCTGTCGCAGGACCATACCGTGCCCTAAAATCTGTCGGGCACTTTATGACCCGAGAGCCCGACTTTTTGCAGCTCTGACCCTGATCTCCACACGGCAGGCTGTGGCAGACATTGTACTGCCGGCGGCTGTACCCTGATCTCCACACGGCAGGCTGTGGCAGACATTGTACTGTCGGCGGCTGTACCCTGATCTCCACACGGCAGGCTGTGGCAGACATTGTACTGTCGGCGGCTGTAGCCTGATCTCCACACGGCAGGCTGTGGCAGACATTGTACTGCCGGCGGCTGTACCCTGATCTCCACACGGCAGGCTGTGGCAGACATTGTACTGTCGGCGGCTGTACCCTGATCTCCACACGGCAGGCTGTGGCAGACATTGTTCTGTCAGCGGCTGTACCCTGATTTCCACACGGCAGGCTGTGGCAGACACTGTACTGTGGGCGGCTGTACCCTGTTCTCCACTCGGCAGGCTGTGGCAGACATTGTACTGTCGGCGGCTGTACCCTGATCTCCACACGGCAGGCTGTGGCAGACATTGTACTGCCGGCGGCTGTACCCTGATCTCCACACGGCAGGCTGTGGCAGACACTGTACTGTCAGCGGCTGTACCCTGATCTCCACACGGCAGGCTGTGGCAGACATTGTACTGTCAGCGGCTGTACCCTGATCTCCACACGGCAGGCTGTGGCAGACATGGCACTGTCAGCGGCTGTACCCTGATCTTCACACGGCAGGCTGTGGCAGACATGGTTCTGTCAGCGGCTGTACCCTGATCTCCACACGGCAGGCTGTGGCAGACATGGCACTGTCAGCGGCTGTACCCTGATCTCCACACGGCAGGCTGTGGCAGACACTGTACTGTCAGCGGCTGTACCCTGATCTCCACACGGCAGGCTGTGGCAGACACTGTACTGTCAGCGGCTGTACCCTGATCTCCACACGGCAGGCTGTGGCAGACATCGTGCGGGCCTCCGGCTGGCGCCATTTTGCTGTGATTTACGAGGACAACAAGTCGCTGGAGAACCTGCAGGAGGTTTTGAAACTATCTCTGGAGGCCAAAACCTTTGAGATTACCCTGCAGAAGCTGCCAACTAGGGGCAGTTACAGGTAAGTCGTAAATCTATAGCTGGCACGGACATTTAGGTATATGGAAAAGGGATATTTTACCTGAGTATCTAAGGCCCTGTTCCAGCTGTCAGCACAGTTTTGTCAGCAGGACCTCTCACCTCTCCTCCAGAAAAGAAACATCAGCGCCATAATCGCCTCTACTTTGTGCTAAGCAAAGGGAACTTAAACCTTTATACCATGAAAAAATATTAGGTTGCCACTTCGTGCACTTACTATTTTTCATCAGCGCAAAGAGCAGGCCGTCAGCCCGTAAAACCTCTAGGGGTTTGTTCCAGCGCCTCCTTAGAAAACAGATGAGAGTAGCTTAACTGAAGTCAGAGCAGGTGCAAAAACCGGTGTCCACTGGAACGATTTGGGAGCAGATATCAGCTGATTGTACCTGATCCGCGCCGATATGGCGGGCGTGGCGAAGCTAAGAACCTAATCAAATTTGATTAAGGCCTCTGATGCTCATTTAATGCATTTTAGTGAAAGTGGCATACAGAAAAACAACGGAATCAAACCCTTTCGCTGCCCACAGACGACGTTTCTCTCTGTAAAGCAACTTATTTTAGTTTCTCAATTGAAATTCGTGCACCACAATTGAGCCTCCTCTAACCTGCTCTGGGAAAACCACCTTTCGTTTGAGAGGAGGTTGGATTAGGTTTTAGATGAGCTTAGACGAGCTCCGAGGAAGTTTAAGGAGGCGCTGGACCGGGCGAGAGGAAGTTGGATAAGCTTTGAGGAGGTTAGATCAGAGCCCTGTTCCATCTGTCAGCACAGTTTTGTCAGCAGGACCTCTAACCTCTCCTCCAGAAAAGTAACATCAGTACCATAATCGCCTCTTGCTTGTGATAAGCAAAGGGAACTTATTCCTTTATACCATTAAAGATATTAAGCTGCCACTTCGCGCACTTACTATTTTTCATCAGCGCAAACAGCACGCCATCAGCCCGTAAAACCTCGAGAACTAGTTCCCGGGGAGAGGCTACAATCCTGTGACGTAGGCGCAACGCGGCCCGCTGATTGGTGCTGACAAAACTGTGCTGACAGCTGGAACAGGGCTCAGGTTTAAGGAGGCGCTGGAACAGGCCCTAGAACTAGTTCCCCGGGAAGAGGTTACAGTCCTCTGACGTAGGCGCAACGCGGCCCGCTGATTGGTGCTGACAAAACTGTGCTGACAGCTGGAACAGGGCTTAAGAAAGTGAGCGATTTTTCAAATCCCATACAAAGTTATTGCGAATGCACCGATAGGTTTACGTGTCTGGAACCCCGGTCGGATCATTGGTCAGTGAATATCCATGATAAACTCACCTTTTCCATATTGGAATAGTCCAGGGGACATAGGCAAATCCAAGGGTGAAAAGGGAGACTTGTCCCCCCTCAATTGACCCCTTGAAATTATCACGGTGCCCCTTGGAATGCTGCTTTCCACCCCCGCTCCCAGAATGCGAGAATCGACGCCCTCGCAATAGTTTTTGGCGCCCACCTTGGTCCCCGGATGGCGCCCCATTCCGATCATGTGCCCCCCCCATCAGAAAATCTGGATGCGCCTCTGCCAGTGGGACGGTCCTAAAGCTACAGGGTAGCTGAGCCTGTGGTATGTTTGGACCCCGGCTATACCTGTTTATCTGTACAGAGGCGATGCCAGCAGATTCAGGAAAGCGAAAAAGGAGCCAAGTCCCTCCCAATCACACATCAGCTACCTCACTCCCCACACTGTGCCTCAGTGTCCCCCTGAAACCTCCCAGCTTACCCTGAAATGTTGCTTCTCAACCCTCTCCAGTGTATGTGTGGTAGTAGTGGTGGATCCAGAGGGGGAGGGGCAATACAAACATATCTCCACAGTTTCAGTTTCAGTTTATTATACACATTGTCGACGCGTGATCCCAATTATGGACAATGTCATACAGTAAGACATGTAAATATAGACGATAAAACATGAAAATGGAACTTAACAAAATAGCTCAATAAGTGAGTACGATAAAACGGCGAATACGCCTAATCATAGTAAAAATAGTAAAAACAATGCATCATTGAGCTGACTACCGACCCGTACACACCAGACATAGGTATATTGGCATTCACATGATGGGATCTAAACTGGCTACATATGTGCTTACTAATGATTTGAACTGACTAAAAGAGTCATTAAAAACATCACTATCAGGAAACGCTACTAAAAACTTGTTCATGGCCACTGGTAGTCGACTGAACAATCCATTCTTAACAGTGTCAACACGAGAGTGCTGCACATGCATGAGCATTCGCTGACGCGTTACTCTGGCGGGTAATGATAGCGCGAATACTTCGAGCAGGCATGGGGAATCAATCCTACATCGCAGTACATTACGTGCGAATAAAATGTCATGCTGCACTCTACGAGACGAAATGGAAGTCATTCTAAAATGATCGGGTAAGTCAGTATATCTAAAAGACTGGGACCTATGGTCGGAGTGCGCGTTCAGCCAGAGTAAGAACTTATGCTGGATGCGCTCAACTCTAATCATGTGGCTGTTTGCCGCGCCGCCCCACGCAACACAACAGTATTCCAGCAGCGATCTGACATGTGCATAGTATGACGTGAGAGCGGCCGACCTATTCAGACTACGGCGCACCAGTCCAGCCGTCTGATAAGCTCTGATAAGAAATCCCAGTGATCTATTTGCCTTCTTCACAATGTTGTCCACGTGCGCTGAAAAATTGAGTTTTGAGTCCAGCATGACTCCCAGATCACGCATTTGTTCGACATATTCTAATTCAATATTATTCACCGTGTAAATAGAGTGAATTGGCTTGGTTCTCAATGTCATTCTAAAGTATTTACACTTGACAGCATTCAGATGCAGCTTCCAACGGGCAGACCAATCACAAAGCCTCTGCAGGTCTGCCTGCAAGAGAGCGGCATCCGCTTCACAGGCCACCTTTCGGTACAATTTAACGTCATCTGCAAACATCAGGCATTGGGAGTCTACAATTTCGCTGGGCAGGTCGTTGACAAAAATAGCAAAAAGCAAGGGTGAAATCAATCCCCCTTCAGGGGTACCACTGGTAACCTGGCACCACTCCGAGCACTTCCCATTTAGAACAACAACAAATGTTAAATGGAGGGCTCAAAACCATTTTACCTCTCCCCTCAAAGCAAACTATTGTTTCATAGGTGATTACTTGGGGAAAAGTGTCTTTCAGTACATTTCTTAAATTGATTTGGTCTGTTTTAAAGGTACCTATTTGAAGGTGAAAATTTGATTCACTGTATAACTTTAACCCTGTTGGCCGCAGCGTTTCCCGCTCAATCTTTTTCTTCTTTATTTTTCTCACTTATTTTTTCCTGCCAGCATGGGTTTGGCCCACCAAACCAACCGGTTGGACCCACTCCTGACGGACAGGCAGTGGCACCTTTGCAAAACAACAGGGCCTCCTGAGTCCATGGCGCCTCCCCATCTGCGCTCATGATCGGCTCACCCACAGACACGTGCTGCGGACGATGCGAGACGCGGGCCACGTGAACTTTGTACTGGACTGCAGCACGGAGGAGGTGCTGCGACTCCTGAAGGACGCCCAGAGGGTCGGCATGATCATCAAAAAGTACTCCTACTTCATCACATCCCTGGTAAGCCGCTTTCCTACAATAACAAAGCGTGAGCTATGGCAGCATGGAGTGTATATTGGTGGTGCTTGTCACAATCCACAGCACAAGGGCCTACCTGCCAACAGGCGGTATTACGTGACCCATCCCTGACACGTGGTCCTACATTAATCCGAAAACTTGGTGGTGCTTGTCACAATCCACAGCACGTGGGCCTGCCTGCCACCTGACGGAATTACGTGACCCATCCCGGACACGTGGTCTGACATTAATCAGACCGGGTTAGCTACAGTGGGCAGAGGGCATGTGCACTGGGATGGACACCCCATTATCCACGCCCGTGTCCGGGAGGTTTTTCTTTCAAAGAGAGACAGAAGTGGTTCCCTGGAAGTTGATTAGTTAAGTCTATTCCTCACCGAGGGGAAACTATCCCATCTGGACCCAAAAACAATTCAAATTTGAACTTTTTCGACTCTTCCGGTCATAAACCTATTAAACATTGCAACTTCTGTCAGAACTTGGCTGATATAGGAAACTTTTCGGACGAAAAGTAAGGGCCAGCCGCCCCTGCCTCCCCCAGTGGTGACAACTGTGATTAGTCCGATTATGACTGTGCTGTATTTCCAGGTCACTAGTTTCTGAGCCTAAGGATAACATATTAGATTGTGAAATGATTTTAACCTATAACTTATTAAATTCCTTAGGTGATTTTCCTAATATATTTTTCGCGTAAGCTGGGGCCCTGCCAGAGGGGAAGTGCCCCATAATCTTGTCCGAAGGAGAACACCCCCTCAACTTCTGCACAAGTCCTTAAAAAAAGGTAATGTAAGGACTGGTGGCAGTCGTCAATCACGGACTGAGTCACCCAGGAATTCCCTAAGTTAGCTCTGAGCAGTGGCGTAGCCAAGGGGGGTCCTTGGGGTCCGCGGACCCCCTTGGGCTGACCTTATGCACTGGAAAACACGAGCATTGGTCTCAGGGGCCCCTGAGCTCGGTCTCAAAGGGCCCTCCGAGCTCGATCTCAGCCCCCCGAGGTTAGTCTCAAGGGACCTCCGAGCTTGATCTCAGGGGGCCCCCAAGCTTGGTCTTACGGGCCCCCTGATCTTGGTCTCAGGGGCCCCGAGCTCGGTCTCAGGGGCCCCCGAGCTTGGTCTCAGGGAGCGCCCAAGCCTGGTCTCAAGGGACCTCCGAACTTGGTCTCAGGGGCCCCCGAGCTTGGTCAGGTTGCCCCCGAGCTTGGTCTCAGGGGCCCGATCATCGGTATTGAGGGCTCCAGAGTACCGAACATTGATCTCAGGGGGCCCTGAGCTTGGTCTCAGGGGCCTTTCGATCTTGGTCTCAGGGCCCCCTAGCTTGGTCTCAAGGACCCCGAGCTTAGCCTCAGGGCCTTTCTATCTTGGTCTCAGAGGGCCCTCCGAGTTTGGTCTCAGGGGGCCTCCGAGCTCGGTCTCAGGGGCCCCCGAGCTTGGTCTCAGGGACCTTCCGAGCTTGGTCTCAGGGGGCCCCGATCATCGGTATTGAAGACTCCAGAGTACCGAACATTGATCTCATGGGCCCCTGAGCTCGGTCTCAAGGGCCCCCGAGCTTGGTCTCAGGTCCCCCGAGCTCTAGTCTTACGGGCCTTTCGATCTTGGTCTCAGGGGCCCTGAGTTTGGTGTCACGGGGCCCTCTGAGTTTGGTACCAGGGGATCCCCAAGCTTGGTCTCAGGGGCTCCTCGAGCGTGGTCTCAGGTCCCCCAAGCTTGGTCTCAGGGGCCCCGAGGTTGGTCTCAGGGGCCCCCAAGCTTTGCATTAGGGGCCCGAGCTTGGTCTCACGGGCCTTCCGAGCTTTGTCTCACGGGCCTTTCGATCTTGGTCTTAGGGGTTCCAGAGCTGGTCTTAGGGATCCCCGAGCATTGGTATCGATGGCTCCGGAGCAGCAAACATTGATCTCGGGAAGTGGGGGGGCAATATTGATCTCGGGGTGCCCCCGACTATCGATATCGAGGGGACTTATGATCGAGGCACGAGCATTGGCCCCATGGGACCCAGAGGTTGGTCTCAGGGGCCCAGGCTTGGGCTCAGGGTCCCCGAGCATTGGTATCGAAGGGCTCCAGAGTACCGAGCATTAGTCTGGGGGGTCCGAATGTTGATCTGGGGCCCCCGAACAACGGTGTCGAGTTACTCCTGAGAAAAGTGCAAGGATGGACCTAAGGGTGCCCCCGAACCTGATCTAAGTGGAACCCCGAGCTTGGTCTTAGGAGCCCCGGCATCAGTATTCAGGGGCTTCAGAGTATTGGTATCGGGGAAGCAATGCTTTCAGGGGCCTCCAAGTGCTGATCTCGGCGGGCCCCCGAATGTGTGGATGCAGTGGCGTAGCCAAGGAGTTGTAGGAGTCCGAGCACCCCCTTTGGGCCAATCTGAACCACTGCAAAGCATTCTCTGATCACGGGGCCCCAGAATCAGTCTCAGAAGCCCCTGAAGATTCGTTCTTAGGATGTCCCGGGTCGGCCTCAGGGCCCCGCCCTGAGATTCGGTCTCAAGTATAAAATTTCAAGTCAAGGTGTATTTCAGAGGGGCCCTGAGAGTTGGTCTCAGTGGACCCCGAAAGTCGGTCTCAGGGGCCGAACTCGTCCCAGGTTCCCCCAGAGAGTGGTTCTCAGGGCCTGCGACAGTCTATTTCAGGGGGCTACATTAAAATCAGTCTCAGAGAACCCCAAGAGTCGGTCAAGGGACCCCGAGAGTCAGTCTTAGAGGATCCCCTATATTCGCCATATGACCTTGGCAGTTGGTGTGTCGATAAGCCCCCCACCCCTATATTCGGTCCCATAGTCTTGCGGGCGTCTCTCTCAAGAGTCAATATTTACTTTCAGGTGGCCCCGAGAGTTAATCTGGAGGTCCGAGAGTTAGTTTCATTTGATCCGCAGAGTGCTGATCTCAGGAGGCCCCCGAGGGGTAATCTTGGGAACCCTCGAGATTTAGCCTGAGGCTGTGCCCCCTCCCCTAGTTGTTGCATAAGAGGCCCCGAGTCAATCTCAGGGAGCACCTAAAAGTTAGTCTTAGAGTGCTCCCGGGAGCTAGTCTCCGGTTCGTCCAAGAGCTAATTTTGGGGCTTTGAGAGTAATTCCCAGAGGTGCTCCTGAATTTTGGTCTCACGGCCCCGAGTTAGCCTTAGGCCTCTGAGGGTTAATCTGGGTTTCTGAGAGACAGTCTTAGGAGTGCCGTGCCAAATACTCAGTCTCAGGGGTGCTTCCACGCCTCCCTCCTCGAGTGTTAGCCTCAGGGGGCGCCCCAGGGTTAGTCTCAGAGGGCTGTCGGAAGTCATTCCCAACCCCCGCCTCACCCCAGAGATAGCCTCAGGGGACCCCCAAGGGCTAATCTGGATGGCCCCGAGAGTCAGTCTCAGCCCCCTCCCCCAGAGCAAATCTGGGGGCCGATAAATAGGCCCATAGGTGCTGCCGATAACTAATCTAGGGAGCCCCGAGAGATTCTCAGGAGTCCACAATTTTGGTCAAGAGGCGCCGTGAATCAGTATCAGAGACCCCCTGGGATCTAATCGGGAGAGGGGCCGGAAATTAACCTTGTGATTTCTCTGCTCCCCTTCCTCCCCTTGAATTTATCCTCAAGGCCCCACGAGAGTAAGTTCCAGGGAGTTCCAGTAGAGTAGTCTCATGGTACCCCCAAATACTGGTTTTGGGGGACGTAAGTACTGATTTGCGGGAAAAGTGTTGTTTTCAGGGGTCCCAGATACTGGTTTCGGCATCGTGTCAAGTGCTAGGCCCCTTGATATCTCTGCTCGACCCAGGGGTCAGGGGGGTGGGTGATGGTCCTGGATGGCTCAACACTGGCATAGCAATACAAGCCCTGTACAAAGCCTATCAGACTTAAAGTCCAAGGAAGTACTCACCTCCCCAAGCCCCAGGATCTCCAAACAATGGCTGGGGAGGAGAAAGTGAGCGGTTTCATCAGTAGGACCGTCCATGGAATAGGTTTTATATAACATCTGGGGAACACTCATATATCCTTTTTATTGAGCGTCCTTTTTCCTTTCCATTTCTTTTAGAGTATAGAATAGAATCCAGAGATATCGCTTGAGATCCTAGGCTCAAAGAAGATTTTCGAAAATCATATTTTCGAAAATTTATATTTTCCCATTGCGTACCAAAAAGGACAAATTGAAACATGTCGATCAGGCACCATTACTGAAGGAAAGGCAAAAATTAATCTAATTTTAACATCCATAATAGCAAATCGAACAGGGAATTTGGAACTTCAGCTGGTTTTCAATCTATTAGCTTAGTCCCAATTACTACCGTCCTAAATATTCTGAAATAAACAACTTTCAAATATTTTCGTAGGAAACCAGAGAAACAAGGAAAATGACAAACATTGTTGAGCATAATCCCAAAAAGAAAAATAGGTATGGAAGGCTTAAAATAACAATGCCAGAGTAATCCAACGCAATAGTTTTTTCAGGCGCCTATTGTTTTGGTAATTTGCTCATTTACAACATAGCAAGGGTAAGAAAGTAACTGTGGTGAATTCATCAGGATCCTTCCCCGGAACAGACGTTATATGACGTCCGGAACACACCACCATCCACCATATCCCATGTATTTTTATAAATTTTTTCCATTTCTTTGGAAACTTTCTGATTAACCTTCGCCCGGGTGGGGTCTTTTAGACCCCCTCGGGTTTTTCCAAAGTGACCAAAAAACGGCGGCGCGCAGCGCCAAACTTGGTCTAGCTGTTCCTTCATCATTTTTACATCTTTGCTGAAAATTTTGGCTCAAGGTCATATCAGGTCAGGTCACCAGGCCAGGTGAAGTGACCTCACCTCAAAAATACATAGGACCGCATAACTAAAAGAAGGGTTAATCGATCAAGTTGAAACTCATACCACATATCTTTATGCATGGGTGGCTATGGACATTCCCAAGAATATGCCCAATATTTAGTGACCTGTAGCTCCCTAGGCGTTTACCTGACACGAAAATGAATGCCACTGAAATGAAAGTGCATCTCAAGAGCTTTCAAATGGTGTTCGAAAAATGTTTCTAGCTATCATAGTTTCTGAGATATATGAGGTTTTCTTAGTACACCTCATATTAGCGATTTGACCTATTTTGACCTCTGGTGACCTTGATATTGACCTGACAAGAAAAATGTATCATTTTCGAAGAGCTTTCGATTGCCGTTTTGCGCTTTTTCTAGCTCTCTTAGTTTTTGAGATCGTGGGGGTCTTTTTAGCCCCCCCACCAGGGCGAAGGTGGCTCGTACCCGCCACCGGGGCAAGGGTTAAAGAGTTCATGAATTTGACAACCGGAAAAAATTGGTAATCATTTTCCGTAGAAGACCATTTCTTCGTACTCAAAACGACCGACCTTCAATAACTTCATACATGATTACCAGAATGAATTGAGGTAAAGTCAGGTTGAACATCATGCACGCAGCAACATTTGATGTCCCGAAATGTGCCACAATACTGCTATTATAGCCACGCTGTCATATAGGTATGGGCCAGCTTTAATATTTGGTGACCTAAATTTACCAAACCCTGGTCGGATCGAGAAAAATCAAACTATCAACAAAATAATAACAAACACTTGAGAAGGGATATAAAAATTTCCGTCGTGCAAATGTTATAATGCCAAAATATTATACGACATAGGAGATGGGCCCCGACTACTAAGGGGCCCCCGGCCTGGGGGCCCCCGACGGTAGTCGGACCTCCCCTTGACCGAATCCTGGCTACGCCACTGGCTCTGAGGGCCCTCAAGCCGTTGCGGGAGCCCCCAAAGCCATGAAAGTCGCTGAAACAGAAGATATCCCCCAAAACTCCAGCCCTAGAAACCCACTAAAGGACGGCCTCAAAGGCAAAGGATTCCTCAATGGAGGGCCCATTCAGCTCTTCACTCTCTCCCTCCAACTTGAAACCAGTGGCGATCCCCTGCGTAACCGCTGCGAAGATCAGCCTCAAAAGACTGGAAGACGAGGACACCTGAAGTCCTGACTTTCCCTTTTTGTATGCAGGATCTACAGACACTGCCTCTGGAGGACTTCCGCTACTCGGGCAGCAACATCACCGGCCTGCGTCTGCTGGACCCTCGCAGTCCGCAGGTGGTGGCGGCCCTGGTCCAGTGGAAGAAGCAGCTGGAGAGCAGCGAGGGCAGCAGGCTGGACATCGCAGCCAGACAGCTCACTGTAAGCTCGGTGTCGTGAAATGGGGCGAAGCTGAGAAATCTGCCAGTGGCTGGCCATGGAGTCTTCACAAGCATACCAAGCCCAGTGGAGGGTCCTAAAGTCCCCCCAACTATTTTTCCGGGGTGGCCGTAGAACTGTTCGATGCCGGAAAAAATGTTATTTTGCTGGCTTTGAAAAAAATGTATGAAGGCTTTGATTGGTGCAAAACTGTGAAAATCGGTGGGCAGTTTTTTACTTACAGGCTTTCAAAGTTAAACCTATATTTTGAGACCATCACAATCGCGAGGCCGCACCAGTTTGCCTGCACTGTAGACCGAGTGGAGACGTAATAACGGCATATAATCGAATTATATGGCATGGCTTCTCCACATGAAGGTCAAGCTCAAGGTCAAGGCTCAAGGTTAATTTTCCCCAGTATTCTAGTCAGATGACATTATTCTGTATGATATATATATATATATATATATATATATATATATATATATATATTATACGATGGCTTCATAGTTAAGGCTACTCAATGTCAAGGTCAAGGTCAAAGCTCAATGTCAAATGTCTTTTTCAAGGTCAATCCCTCACTTCCCGCCCAAAGGCTGCTATAGAGCCAGTTATGTTGTACATTATTGGGAATAAGCCATTTTGTTGCATCATAAATCCATGGTCTTGAATGACCTTGACCTAAATCCTTCAGAAAGCATTGTGTGAGACCTTCCTTCTAGGACCTTTGTCCGCTTTTAGTTTATTCCAGACTTTTCCGCATACTCACGACATTTTCCAATAGGTCTCCAGGTGGGCCCATATTTGACCTTTGCGCGAACTCGTCTGCCCTTGAAGATATTGGCCAAGGTCAATGAAACCCAGCAATCATGTATATCGTTGGTTTCAAACGTTGATAGGTTTTGGAGTGCTGAGGCGAGGATGATAATTATATACGTATATATATATATATATATATATATATATTATTTACATGTATATCTATATCTATATGGCTATAATATATGTCATAATATCCCCCACACACACATAATAGCCCCGTTATTCTTAACCCTCTTGGTGTGCGAGATTTCAGGGGGAGGCACTTTAGGACCCCATCCACCGCACGTTCACGCCAGACGCTCTCCTCTGTGCGTGTTAAGCATGGAAAATCATTTTGTGGGTCAATAAAAGTGATTTCCAGACGGAGGAGGAATCCAGGCTACTCCACCAAATGACGAAAAACAAATACTGTTCCTTCCTGAAAAACGCTGTTCTCCCAGAGTGGGGGTTATTAGCCCAACTTCTAAATTTCACACATATGTGTGTACTTATGGGCTAAGTAAAAAGGCCCACTACGTTCTGTATAAAAACCTTTTTGGGCACTGAACCCTCTTGGCAAGAAGGTTGCCACCTTCTTTGTAGGTGGGGGTTGTAGGTGGGGGACCGGGAATCAGGGATGTGGATTTACATATATTTAGGGGGTGTCCGGGCACCCTCGGTAAAATTTCGAAGTAGTGTAAAATGTCCTCTACATTATCTAATTTTTCACTTAAAGGACTTGAAATTAGTTGTGTGTTGTTTCACAGGCCTCTGGGAAAACTAACAACCGTAGCTTGTCGCAGGCAATTTTGGCGGGGTGCGCTGTCCCGCAAAACGGGGCTGCATTGCGGGACAGTATAAATTGTAGGTTTAGGCTGATCCGCAGTGATTACATGTATTGCGGAACAGAGCTAGGCGCCGGCGGGTCTCAATCCGTGGAACTGTCAGTAAGTTTTGGTCCATCCACAGCATATAGAAGTGACGGTGGAACGTCCGAATTCAAGGGGCACCCATTTCTTTCCAGTCAACACCATAGGGCTAGTGTTTGAATTTATTATTTAAGGGGGGCACCGTACCACGATGCCCCCCCAGCTCCGCCGCCAGTGGCATATAGTAAAATTCCCCAGAGTGGGTGCTATTAGCCTAACTCCTATTTCTATTTGTTAAGAGAATGTTTTTATTGACTTCCATTGGACACAAGTGCATATACATACGTGTACATGCACATACATACATTCAATGTATGGTACATCGATCCGCTTATTACAGGAGGAGAGTTAGCAGAAAACATGGATGAATTTATGAGATAGACAGGGAATAGTCACGGTAAAGACCCTGTCTCCGTTCCCAGTCACCAATCAAACAGATGGACAAAGTCGCAAAGGACAGAAAATGAAGGAAGAAGACTCTAGCAGATATATCTACCCTTATAGACTGAGCAAGCACTTTATAATCCTCTACTATTATGGCAGTGATTGTTGTGGGCAGAAGAAGTAGTGGCGACTCTCTTGGTGGTCCCGGTCTCGGTACCCAGCTTCCTGGCTGGTGTACCAGTCAGGAAGGAAGGGACCGGGCTGCCAGTGGAGCCAGTGGAGTCGCTCCTGCGCCCGTCCAGTCTCGTGTTTGGACTGGAAATAGCCAAATCAACTCAGAAAAAAGGCAAAGGTTGATTTGACTCTTCTCGGGTACGGCAATCTGGCAGCCCTGCTTCCACCTCATTCGCTGGAGGGCAGAGGAGCAGATGCAACTGGAACATACTGATGCTTACCTATGCGGACTAAAACCCAAATGATTTCCAAATTAGCACCAGAACTACCTGTCACAGGTGTCAGTACAAGTTCCCATTCCACGTTATCTCGGACTAGTATTCCCACTCCGCCTCTGCCTTCCGGCAAATTCAGCTCAGCTAGACGATCTCGGTGAAACAGCCTGTAACCAACAACATTCAACAGCACATCTGGCACATTCGGTAACAGCCACATTTTGCATAGAACTAGAATGTCAAATCCATACCTTCCGGAAGATGGTGTTTCGGAGCTCCGGCAACTTGGGTTTAAGCAGGGGTCTAAAAAGTGAGCTTGTGGTCGCCGACTAAAATCAAGCTTCTTCGATGGTCGCCGAACCTAATGCTACATGTATTACAAAATCGGTCTTAAAAGTGGTATAAATATGGCTATAGGGAAGCACTGGCGAGTGCAAGGGGATGGTTCCAATAAAATATAGATATAAAAAACCTATAAAATATAGATCGAGTTTCTCGATATCGATGACCTAAGCCAGAATCAAGTCATTACCTAAGTGATTTCATGAGATTATAATTCAGTATTAAAGTCAAAGTTATGATCTGAAAGCAACAAAACTATACATGCTGGCCCTTAACCCTAGTGACCAGCATGAATCACCTATGAACCCCGCCTGGTGGGAGGGTGTTAAAAATGACACCCTCGATCTCGAAAACAAAGAAAGAAGCGGAAAAAGCGATCGAAAGGTCACCGGAAATGCAATCGGCGTTACCCGGAATTTTTGCGTAAGGTCAATAGTGTGGTCACCAGAGGGAAAAATTCATATACGTCAAAATGTATCAAATGCAGTGCTCTATAAAACCTGCTTATCTCCGTACGCAAAATAGCCGGAACCACTTTCTCAACGCTATTCGACAGAGCCCGACCAGCTCTTTCACTAAGGCAACATCCATTTTCATATCAGGTCAAAGGCTAGGGCGCAACAGGACACTGAATATTGGAGATATTATCACAAAGCTTCAAGTTAAAATAGGAAGAACGCTCGCTTTCAGCGTGATATGTCGGACCTAAAAGCCAATGTTGGATAGTGATCAGTCATTTATACGCACTACGCAGTCATGAATACGTATCGATAGTGCCCACTGAGCTTAGGTTAAGTCTGTTTGGAGGTCAATCGAGGTCAAAGATGATACGCTGTCCGTACACAAGGGCAATCAAATGGGCGCCGAAAGCTGTGGGACGGGGTACCTACGCATCCCCTGTTGGCCAACCAGGGGACATCTCCCAAAATTTTCGGTTCATCGTCAATAATGCTGTCAGGTACCAAATATGCTCACAATTCCCTGCCCCGGCCAGCACCAGCCCGGGTCCGTTCCCCTGTAAAAATTCCGTGGCAGCACCCCTGGGCATTAAAATTTTCGCCCATTACTTCTATACCAAGCAAGATACAACCATGATTGATTCACCATTGTTGTTCTCTCATCAATAATGGTTTTATTTTGTGTCCATCCATGTGAAAAATTGTTAGGCCTTATCTTGGAGACAAATAAAAGGGTTTGCAGCACCTTAAAAAAGAGCCTCAGGAACAGTTCCGATGTTTCATTTAACTAGAGAAAAAACATTTTTCATGTACATACATGCGTCATGAAATACTTGTCATTCTTCACCTTGAGGCGCCACAAATCAGATAAATTCCTGTGACATTTCAAATAAATAATTCAAACATTATTCATTGGCAACATTTCCTCAGAAGTACAGTGGAAAATATCAACCATTGCTAAGATGAGGCCCAATTTTTGCTCCATTGTTGAACATGGTTCTACTCAAAGCAATAGCAATGCTGTCTCTTGGGAATAACCTTATTTTCTTTGCATGACATCATTCCCATGATAACTATTTCCAAAGCTCTTAATTGATGCATTTTAGCATTAATAATCAGGACTGAAAAAGTTTCCAGAATAGTTGCTGATGACCCATTTGGACCAGGTACTGAGAAGAACAGTTTGCATTTCAGCAACCTGTTCTTTTGTGGTGGACACAATCTGTGATATTTCTACTGTACCTCTGTGGCAGTGCTTCCATAGTTCATCCATGCTAGAGAAAACAAAACGAGTCAACTTTCTTGTGACAAAAAATACAAGATATTTTCAGAAACTTGGATGCATATAATCAATCAGTTAAAAAACATACACACACACCCTGATCACCCAGTGTGCATCCATCTGTGCAAAGGACACAGCTTATTCTATGTTTGGCAGACTTGGATTGGACCATTGTCCTTGCAGTGGAGTCTTCTGGCAAATTGGAAATGGTTTTTCACATCTTTGTGCTGTGCAGGAATGCACATTTATATCCCTATGGGGTACCAATGCAAAGTGATGGATCTAGGATTTTAGTAGGGGGCAGCCCTCTGAGATTGCATCCTGTCAACCAAAAGGGCACACTTTACCCAAAAGGGTGGCTATCGTCATCATTCAGTGGGAGAAAACTGTAATTGGTGTAACTTAAAAATGGTAACAGTGCCATAAATGGGAATGCTTGACCCATAGATGGGAACACCCATTCCCAATTATGGGAATGCTTGAGACCATTTTCCAGAACAAAATTTTGGGCCATGAAACAAACTTTTCGTCTTTCTACCTGGCTTATTTCTGTTCTTCAAATTTTAGAGGGCATTTATCTTTCAAACAGAAACAGGAAATCATACTTTATACCCTGCTTCAAATATTGAAGCTCAACATGTTTATTATGATCATTCACATGTCTTGGTGCATCTGTGTAAATAAAACACTAGTCATATACAAAATCAATTAATAGATATCTAGAAAAACAACAAAAAATTTTTAAATATTTGATTTATATTGCCACTTGAGATAATAATATATACAGACCAAGACATATGGCCATACAGAACATGATGCGAGCCAACCTAGCATAACAAAACCTGTTTTCAGCACCTTTAATGCCATTTTACACAACTTCTAAACTTCAAAGCTCCATCTGTAGCCCCATCATTTGTATTCTAGTGGTGGGGGCAGTAGCAAGGTATTTTCTGCCTCGCAAATCTGGTTTAATCAGTTTTGGGGTACCCTTTTCTTCAGGCCGCCCTGAATCCTTTCAAACTTACGGGGTCCTGAACGCGAGTTCAGGGATCCCTTGGACCTGTCACTGCTGTGGCACCCCAAATGGAAGCTCATGTTAATTTCTGTGCCTACTAAGAGCATCCTAAACATTTTCCTATTTCTCATTTCAGGGACTTTAAAATCGTTAAATCACAGGCCTACTGTCACCCAGTTATATGTCCAGCTATAAGGCAAGAACATGGTGGTATCAAAAATAGTATACTTGTAATGGATAGTCTCATAATTAGGCACCACAAAAATCGTTCAGAATATCCACGCCCTTAGGAATGTGTGACTATAGAACAATGTTTACGATGACATTTCAGTGTGATTGTGGTTGGAAAGAGTTTAAACATGCACCACTGGTATTCAAGTTTTTTCCTTCTGAGACTTTTCGCGGTAAAGCAAAACAAGGAAACATCATTGCAAGTAGACTCCAAAACCCACCTAGATTGCACGGACCGTCTATGATAAACGCACATCTTGATTTAACCCCTTGGATTTAACAAATTGAACACCAGTCGTCAAAAACGGCGCCCACCAACAAGAATACAAAAATATTAGCGGCAGCCCACGCCGCGCTCATTCTGACGGCCGCACACACCGAAAATGTACCAGGGCGACCACCTGCGACCAGGCAACCACGCAAGTCGGCGGTTTCGGCCGACTCGGTCTCCCATTGGTCGCCTATTGAAAAAAATGAAAATCACCGACTTGGTACCGACTCCCGACGGATTCTAGTACATTCTAGTTTGAACTTAAAAATAATACATAGATACGGTATAAGGAGATGGCATCAGCTAAGGTACCAGGTAATTTCAGTCGCTTTTCATAAAATTGGAACCAAAAATTGTAATAAGAAGAAACATAACTAGCAAAGACTAGCAGCAACTAAGGGCGGTGATGATGCCAGATGTAATCGGCCAAAGATGCCCCGTTGTAGCCAAGCTGTCTTTCAGAAACGCCAAACAAGCCGGGAAACGAAGGCTAACTTGGCTCTTTGTCGAAGTAGATTCTGCCCATTCTTGGCTAAAGGAACTGGCAGACTTCATCCAATAGATTTTTATGGGCACTGGGTGTATTACGATGACGCGTGGAGACAGTGGAGACAGGGTAAGCATATTTAGAAGCAGGAGCGGATGGTGGAAGCTAAAATCATGGGAAAACAGATGGAATCAGAGTTTGAGACGGTTGCTGGGTCGCCAACTAAAAGATGATAGGGTCGCCGACGGCGTAGGTAGATCGGCAAGTTTTTAGACCCCTGGGTTTAAGCGACTGGATGTTAAGATGTCCGATGATGAAACGCTCGTGCTCGTGTCCATTGCCACCATGGCGGCTCCTGTTGACTCCACTGGAAAACAGCTTGCGCCAGTGGACGACCGGAACATCCAAGTTGAAAGACTGTCTCGAAATTTCCAGTCTGCATCTACCCACGAAAACTGAGATTTGACATACCTACAAAATCTGATCCTCGGAATATCTGAAATGTTTTTCCACAGCTTAAGCTACAGTATTATGATTTTATTATTTCGTGTATCAAAGGAGGTCAATTCAAAATTTAGTTTCTGTTACCATGATTGCGATTATGCTATGCTAGCTGCCATCCTATACTTAAACTTGCGTATGAAAGGCATCATTAATCCCAGCACTAAATATCCGTGTGTCTGTGTGCCATCGGAACGAAGGGAAAAATAGGCATACCGTCATACCTGTTCTACCATGGCGCTGCGCGGTCGGATGACATGGCAGGAAATACTAACTGTCGGGAGGAGGGAAGCTATTTTTGTGACAGAGATACCCTTCATATTTTACGCCAGATGCGCAGAAACTGATTGCAGTGAGACGACCCCGCTCTCTCCACAGCTGCCGTTTGGCATCGTCGGCGCCAGCCATTAACTTTTTATCGTTGCATCGTTAGGACACGCCGAACTTCTCTGCCAAGGTGGTATGCTCAACAGCGGTGGCTGAAGTTGGATCTGGGGACTGGGAAAGACAAGTGCTTTTCGAGAAGGAATGACACATGTTTCGCGTTAGTTGGTGGATAAACTTAGATTCCTTTCTAAGCCAAGCTGTATTTTTTAGACCCATATGGCTATATAGGTAAATGAGATCCTAACCAAATGAGCAGCATGATCCATTGATTTCATGTCCCGTCCCCCTTTCCTTGTGTGCCACTGTTTCGCGTTTTGATTTGAAGACACTAAGACTTTTACCAACGCAGAAGGAGGTACTCAAGGTATCCAAAAGTGGAATGAGTGAAAAAATTGCCCTTAATCGGTTTTAGCTGTAGATGAAATATTAGTCAACTCGCCTCTTTGTTTTGTTTGATTTCGTTTGAATTGTTGGGCTTCAACAGACCTACAGCTGTCTTGGCTACGTGGCGTCGCTGACTCGCACTCTGTCGGTAATGGTGTCCGTGACCAGACCGTCCTTAATCCCGGTGCCCGCCAGGACTTGATCCTAGATCACTTATCTTAGCAAAGTAACGCCCAGTACTTATGAGCCAACCGTCCCCAGCTCTCTTTGGATTTGTTAAAGGAAATAAGCCAGAAGACTACAATAATCAAGAGTAACTTCTACCTGGTAGTGAAAGCGAATTCACTTACTGGTTTCAACGTATCAAGAGATTCGACTATTTCCCAGCACTCTCGGGTCTACACGTTTCACCCGCGAAGACGCCGTTCGGGTGAACCCCGGCCCTGATTGACCTGTGACCCCTGAATGCCGCAGGTCTCGGCGGCATTGACCTACGATGCCCTGAGGGTGCTCGCACGTGGGCTGGACGCCCTGCACCTGCCCAGCGAGGAGAGCGAGCCTCCTCGGCTGGACTGCGCTGCCGAGAACTCCTGGCCGCATGGCGACTCGCTCATCAACTACATGAAACTGGTAGATATTTTGAAAACAAGCGAGGGAAAAGGTTTGTGGATACGCTTTTCTTAAAAAATTCATTTGGCAGTAAACACCCATCGAAGTGTGCTCCTTTTTAATTTTTGTTTTCGTTTCTTGAATCTTTAATTTATATTTGTATTTTCAGTTTGCATTTTCCGTCCGGAACTTTACATCTTGAAGATATTTTAATGCTCATTTTGTTAAAAGATTATCAAGCACTGCAATTGCAGTTAAAAAACTATATGGAACGTGACAAAATAGTATGTTTATCAATGCAAATTTTATCAAAGACTAAGGTTGGGGGAGAGCATTCTTGCCTCGCTTTATTTAGCGGACACCTTGATTTTCTGCCTGGCACAATAAATCTGGCTAAACGGTTATACAGTCTTCAGCGAAGAGCCCAAAAGCCGCTGCCGAACCGGGAACAGGTCTGAAGCTGTTTGGTACTAGAGGGGCACTGGTCCCCGACGGAGGAAAATCAAAAGGGCTGGTGACCAAAGGGAGGAGCTGGGACCAAAAATATTCCGCAGTTTGCATGCAAAAGTAAATGTGTGGTTTATATGAACACCAGTATCGCAGCTAGAGCCAGAGATCCCGCCAAAAACGAATCCGTTTGTGTAGGTGCTTCAATGTGAAATGGAAATAATGAGGAGGTATCGGCATCAAGGTTGGGAAGTCTTGTTCACGATTTCACTATGCACCTTCACTGAGTGGGTGACGAGCGTCTTTGGAGACGCATACCACCACACATGTTCTCCAACGGAGCTATCAAACGGAAATGCTTTGGGATGTTTAAAACAGCTTTAATGGTAAATTATCCGAATTCTAATTTTTATAGTTGAAGCATTTTCTGGGCGGTACCTTCAGACAAGCTTCGATGCGAAAGTAAACGTAATTATCAGCTCCTTGGAAACAAAGCAGCACAGCTTCAAAGACGCCACAAACTGCAGCTATCTTGATGCGGTCTTCCGCCCCCGATGCTTGGCTGCGCTCCTGCGCCGACTGCGGCCTCAGCGCTGACCTGGCCCCAACCCTCAGCGGCCCGGTCACGTGACTGCCCAGGTCGTGCAGCACCAGCATGGCGGTAATGGAGAAGCCAATAGGGTCACATGGGCGCTCTTCGCCTTAGCTTTCATAATAGCCGTGTTATTCTGCCGTGCAGAGGGCATACTAGTATGCCGCACGCATGCACAGTACTACGGTATCTTGCAGTCCATGATACCGTACTGCGCATGCGTGCGGCATACTAGTATGCGTTCTACCGGCAGAATAACACGGCTACTGTCAGGTTCATTAGGGAAATGGACAGGTACAAACACCGCCAACCTGACTCCACTGGCCTCGCCAGGTGAATGCGGGGTGTTTCCAGTGTTGCATGTTTTCCTCCGAAATAAAAATATTCAGGCGAAAATCTGCATCTACCAGAAACAATTCGCTAGCAGGTTCATCAGTCCCTACTTCCCGTGTTCCCGTGCTGCACAGGTTGCGCCTGACGGACCCGTTGTTGCGCAGGTGGAATCCGACGGACTTAATGTTCCACAGGTGGTGTTTGACGGTCTGACGGACCCATTGTTGCACAGGTGGCATTTGACGGTCTGACGGACCCATTGTTGCACAGATGGCATCTGACAGTCTGACGGACCCGGTGTTGCACAGGTCGCGTCTGACAGACTTGATGTTCTACAGGTGGCGTTTGACGGTCTGAAGGACCCGATGTCGCACAGATGGCATCTGACAGTCTGACGGACCCGGTGTTGCACAGGTCGCGTCTGACAGACTTGATGTTCTACAGGTGGCGTTTGACGGTCTGAAGGACCCGATGTCGCACAGGTGGCATTTGACGGTCTGACGGACCCATTGTTGCACAAGTGGCGTCTGACGGACTTGATGTTCCACATGTTCATCAGTCCCTACTTCCCGTGTTCCCGTGTTGCACAGGTTGCGCCTGACGGACCCGGTGTTGCACAGGTGGCGTTTGACGGTCTGACGGACCCATTGTTGCACAGGTGGCGTCTGACGGACTTGATTTTCCACAGGTGGTGTTTGACAGTCTGACGGACCCATTGTTGCACAGGTGGTTTGACGGTCTGATGGACCCATTGTTGCACAGGTGGCGTCTGACGGACTTGATTTTCCACAGGTGGTGTTTGACGGTCTGACGGACCCATTGTTGCACAGGTGGCGTTTGACGGTCTGACGGACCCGGTTGTTGCACAGGTGGCGTCTGACGGTCTGACGGACCCGGTGTTGCACAGGTGGTGTTTGACGGTCTGACGGACCCATTGTTGCACAGGTGGCGTTTGACGGTCTGACGGACCCGGTGTTGCACAGGTGGCGTTTGACGGTCTGACGGACCCGGTGTTGCACAGGTGGCGTTTGACGGTCTGACGGACCCGGTGTTGCACAGGTGGCGTTTGACGGTCTGACGGACCCGGTGTTGCACAGGTGGCGTCTGACGGTCTGACGGACCCGGTGTTGCACAGGTGGTGTTTGACGGTCTGACGGACCCATTGTTGCACAGGTGGCGTTTGATGGTCTGACGGGCCCTGTGGAGTTCGATGCTGAGGGTCTGAGGAAGAAGTTTCGGGTGGACGTTATCCAGCTTCAGGAACAGGATCTGGTGAGCACGCCTGGCAGCGAGAATCACGGTGCTAAGTCTTAGTGCAGACAACTATCTAAATGTTGGAGGACGCTCTCTAAGCTGCCCCATTCATTGGCGTAGCCGGGAGCCTGTTCAAAATTCAAAATTCCAGATTTTTGTGGTCCATGAAGCACATTGCAAGAGCATCTGCCATAACAAAAATAAGTTTCTTGAATACTTCTTTGTGAGGCCTGATGGTTGAATGATTTCTCCAATGTGAACCTCTCCCCTCAGGTAAAGATCGGGTCGTGGTCCTCCAATGGTCTGGAGGTGATCCCTGTGAACGCGGCGCCAGTGGCCAAGAGCAACCGCACAAATCACCACATCGTCGTCACCACTGTTATGGTAATTCGGCGCTTTTGAAAATATAGCCTCTTCTCAACCTCAGTTTTCGTGTCCCTTGTTCTGCTGTCTTGGCCTTGTCTGAACGATTCATTGCGAAGTTTAAGCACTCTGAGCCCTTCAAGTCTTTAAATATTTCATATATTACAATTTCATGTGCACAAGCTTGATTTCTGAAATACGATAAGCGTATTGCTAGTAACAATTAGATACCAATCACAACTTCTCCGACACATGCTGGCAGAAAAAGCCGTACACCATGCTGAAGCCGTCCTCGGAGCTGCGCCACGGCAACGACCGGTTCGAAGGCATCTGCGTGGACCTGATGGACAAGCTGGCGGCGCTGCACCACTTCAACTACACCCTGATCGTCAACCCGGACGGCACCGCTGGCAAGCCGGACCCGGCCACCGGACGGTGGAACGGCATGATCGGGGACCTGCGCAGCGGGGTGAGCCGGGCCGCAGACCTGCACAGCGGGGTGAGCCAGGCTGCAGACCTGCGCAGCGGGGTGAGCCAGCTGCAGATCTGCGCAGCGGGGTGAGCCAGGCTGCAGACCTGCGCAGCGGGGTGAGCCGGGCTGCAGATCTGCGCAGCGGGGTGAGCCGGGCTGCAGATCTGCGCAGCGGGGTGAGCCGGGCTGCAGATCTGCGCAGCGGGGTGAGCCGGGCTGCAGACCTGCGCAGCGGGGTGAGTCAGGCTGCAGACCTGCGCAGCGGGGTGAGCCGGGCTGCAGACCTGCGCAGCGGGGTGAGCCGGGCTGCAGATCTGCGCAGCGGGGTGAGCCGGGCCGCAGATCTGCGCAGCGGGGTGAGCCGGGCTGCAGATCTGCGCAGCGGGGTGAGCCGGGCTGCAGATCTGCGCAGCGGGGTGAGCCGGGCTGCAGACCTGCGCAGCGGGGTGAGCCGGGCTGCAGACCTGCGCAGCGGGGTGAGCCGGGCTGCAGACCTGCGCAGCGGGTGAGCCGGGCTGCAGACCTGCGCAGCGGGGTGAGCCAGGCTGCAGATCTGCGCAGCGGGGTGAGCCGGGCTGCAGATCTGCGCAGCGGGGTGAGCCGGGCTGCAGACCTGCGCAGCGGGGTGAGCCGGGCTGCAGACCTGCGCAGCGGGGTGAGCCGGGCTGCAGACCTGCGCAGCGGGGTGAGCCGGGCTGCAGACCTGCGCAGCGGGGTGAGCCAGGCTGCAGATCTGCGCAGCGGGGTGAGCCGGGCTGCAGGTGGCTGTCACGGGCATGCTGATGATGGCGAGGTCGGAATCTGCTGTTGGACTTGTCTTCTCCCCAGTGTTTAGCCTCCTGACATACCATGTCTATATGTGCAGTTTGTCCATAACTTCTCGCTACAAAAGCTTGGGATTGACTTACATCAAGGACATTGGCACGCGGGAGGGGAGGGGCTGGGGGCCGTGCCCCTACTCTCGAAAAGTGGAGTGGCCGGTTTCTCCTTCTTCGGTTGCACAGACCATGCCGAATCCAGGGAAAGGGTTTTTATGCCCCCTCCTCCATTTGCCCGATGCACATTCCATTCTTCCCAATGCACATCCCATTGGGACCCTATTGGAAGCCATTGGAAGGGGCCAGATTAGAAAAGATAGGAAGATTATGTACATAACGTAGAGAAGAAAGAGGAGCAAATAAGTTTTTAACCCGGGATCAAAAGCATATCCCAGGAAAAGGAACTTATAAGGCCTAGCAAGAGAGAAATTACAACCCCCAACGCACACAAAGAGTAGGTGCTATACTGTGATACTATTCTATGTTCATTGAAGGACTCGTCCATATCAAGGGTGTCACTGGGTACCGGTCTCAGTTTGTAAGAAGTACTTGGAAGATAAAATTCAATTTTCTGATTCCCCGGTATTTTTTCCAATCATATTGTCAACAGATCTTTTTGAGCAGCGGGCTTGGAATGAATTTTGACTTTTGTGAGGATATCTTTATCACTGTGTAGGTATTGCGAATAATTTACGTCCATGTGCTTTTTCTGCAATTGACATCATATACTTTGTCGCATTTACAACTCTTTGAAAAATTCATGATGATATTAATTTATATACGAATGTCACCGTCGGCTACGTTACAACACCAAATTATATCAATAACCAAGAACCAATTATATCAATCAAAACAGGTCAGCTCTATCAGTAAGAAACAATTGCGAATAATTGCATACGAAATTATATTGTTATGTCTATTAGTATATGGGGATAGTGTGAACAGGTGAACTTTTCCGTGAAATACTTAATGCAGTAAGTATACCTTATACCTACCTATCGTTTCTCGTCTGCATTTTTGTTTCTTAGTTTCTTGTCATTTTAATGAATTATTTACTCCATTGTTTTTGTCTCCATGTTTCTAAATGACCATATCAAACAAAAAAAGCATGACAAGTTGCCTTCACACCTACGCTTCCTTGCAGCGGGCACACTTCGCCATTGCAGACCTGACTATTACGGGAACCCGCGGACGAGCCATCAACTTCACAACGCAATGGATGAGCCTTGGTAAGCACACCTCGCTGACTAGTCCTACTTAGTCCGCAATGTGAGAAGCAAGTAGTGTCATGGCTATAATACCAGCGTATTAATATTATAACAGGCATTGACCCAGCACTAGTTTATAAGGTGGCGAGGTGGTACCTTTACCCCAACTTGGACGCCAAGGCGCTCTCGGGGTCGCCAAAGTGCGGGTGTTACCTGCTACAAAACACAGGTCTCCAGTACGCTTAGTGGGCCAAATGTGGTGGAGCTTAGTGGCCTACCTGTTATTTGGAAACTTGCTAAATAGGTGTTTTTAAACTTATAAGCTATAGTAACATAAAGCATCTGGGGAAATTAGCAGAGCGTGGACGTCAATCAACCAGCGGGAGATAAAAATTTAGAAACCAGTGTTTGGAAGAGAAAATGCAATGCCAATGTGTTACCTACGTTGAAAAGGCAATGCCAAACCATTTAGACCGCTTTGCTCTACCCCGATCAGTTTCCTGTCTACTGTGAGGAGTTCCGAGAATGTGACAGCGCCAAGAACACAATGTACCTATTGGTAATTACACACTCGTTTTCAGAAACCATCCGCGATCCCCTTCATCAGTCTTGAAATGTGCCCTATGTAACCCTGGCCCTAGTTGGGGAATTTTTTTAACACCCCACTCGTGTTTTTTTCGATGGCGCGTGAAAACGGCGGCGCAAAGTCGGGTATGCCGAGTACGGCGGCGCAAGGTGCCGCTGTATTTGACACACCTTATCCTTCATCGATTCCGCAACCTCTCCGAACATTTTAAGTTTAGGTCATCTCAGGTCGGGTCACCAGACCAGATCAAGTGATCTCACTTCTAGATATGTTTCAAGTGCCGCCAGTGAAAGCAGGTTTAATCTATCGACCCGATGCTCATATCACGGAAGGTTCCGTTCAGGTACCACAAGTTGTGGCGACAATATTTTAATGGCGATGGTCTAGGGTCAGGTATGGGTGATCTGGTACAGGTGCGAGCTCTCTTTTGGAAATGCATGGGAAAAATAAGAATTTTCTAAAAAATAACTATATTCCCTTAGATACGGCTTAGCATACCTCCTTTTCTCCAAATCATAGTATCTTAGGCCACTCTTCAATGTCATGTTGCAAGTTTGGACCTCTGACCTCTGAGAGGTCACCTGGGACTACATAAGCAGGTTTTCAGACTTGGGTCAATTACTCCGCAGGAAATAATGATAGAGCTTCCATCGTAATATCATTACGTCGTTTGCTTTTCACATTTGCTGTGTTCGGTCAGATGATGACCTTGGCGTGATCGCGACTTAGGTGTGGCTATTTTTAACTTTTATAATCATGTAATATTAATTCAATTTTCAGTAACAAGAGGAAGCGAATGAGGCCTAAAAATTCACTCTAACTTAACCCAGTCAGCCGCTAAAGCCAACAGACATTCTCTAACCCGTCGCATTCTTTGACCTGTCATGACCTCAATATTGCCGGAGCCAAAACGTGACTGGCAGTTTCCTTATCATTTTTTAATAGGCTATCTATCACTGTTAGCGTTTTACACAATCCCGCATAGGAGCCGAGATCGAAGGGGAAGGAGAGGGGGGTGTTTGAAAACCCGCTCTGGGGAGAAGGTGGATCAGGGGCCCACACTGGGGCGGATGTTAAATAAAGCTTCAATCCTACAGTTTTGCAGTGGTGTTGGTGCCGATACCATCTTTACATACATACTCGCAACTCGGTGTGGACGTCTACCAGATTTCCAACACAGTCTGGTGTTTCCTCAGGAATAAGTCTGGTGTATACGAAGCCGATGCAGCAGCCGCCATCTCTCTTCTCCTTTCTCTCGCCCTTCTCCCTGGAAGTCTGGGCTTACATGGGCATGGCCATGGTAGGCGTCTCCTTCCTCATGTTCGCACTTGCCAGGTAATATCAAGAGTATGGCGAGTGAACGTGTGACATGTGCAATCAGTGCTGGATCTTCATTGGCTGCTTCTAGGAGGGGCAATGGGTCCAAAATCATGAAAAAGTAGTGTTTTTATGAAGTCGGGTTTGGGAGGAGAGAGAATACCATTTATGCCCCCCCTCTCCTGGGTATGCCAGTGTGTCCACACAGTTAGTGGTCAGGACTTATACATCATAAGTGGGAAGACCAGGCTAGATCAGGGAGGCTAGATATTATGTGCATTGTTGAGCCAAAGCTGGGACGGTAGATAAGGAGGAAAACCGTGCTCAGCAGCTTTCGGAGTAGTCAATGCTATTGCCCTCTCCTCCCTCCGACCCGTGGCACAAAACACCTTATGTTTTCACTGTCTGCAATGAAAAAGTAGTTCAGGCTGGTCTTTGCTCCAGAGATATAGTTATATTTTTTCTGTTAAAAGTTTTTACACAAATACACTTGACTCCTTCACCAGATTTGACATCTGTACGACTTTAAATGCTCTCGCGTTTGGTATCCCTTATGAAGTTTTTATAGCCTTGTGATTTGTAAAAGAATTATGCAAAATAGAAAGCAAAGAAAATTTCCTGATAACGCACAGAAGTTTCTCTTTCCTGCAGATGCAAAAATACTTCACATTAGCTTCAGGGCACTTAATATTCCTTTATCCACGTTGTTTCGTTTCTTCCGTATGCCTTTGTAAATTTTTTCATCAAGGCAAGGTAGTTCTCACCAAGTAAATAAGTCTGCGCTAATCTGTAAAGGTTATCACTTCATCGATTTGTCTGTCTTACCCGATACTATCACACTAACAATGTTAGTGCTGAGCCGTTGTCCCAGCAGCAGCCAACCGCAGGCAGGTGGTAGCTGGGGAGGATATGACATGTCACCCATTCTAAGTGGTTTTCATACGCAAAAGCTCCTGAGTGATGCCGGCAGCGGCATGTAGGTGACAGCGTCACGATGAGATCTATATGAGCGCATCACCGCCTACCCTCCCTCCCTCGTTCCAACCACGGATGGAGACGGGCAAGTAATTTACGTTGGAACACCAGGGATCTCCTCAGCACGGGGCCAGCTTCAGCGCAAAGGAAGCGCATCAGAGGTTTTTTTCTTTATCTTTAATGGGTAGGTACTCAACAAAAAATAAAGAAAAAACGTCAATCAAGTGCTGAAATGACTTTGATTAAAGTATCTCTTGTGTTTTAGATTTCTGGATTCGTGCTGAGGAATGCTGTGGCTTGCTGGTACAGTATTTGACCTTGTAATACCTTTTAACACGCACCATTGCGGAGGGTAGGCACCTACCATCTGAAGGTTTCTTTTAGATTGCCAAAAATGGCTGCTCGCAGCGCTGCCATGCTTGTTTTGCCTGTTACCTGGTCATTTTGCACCTTCTTACAGTATTTTAGATCTAGGTCATATGAGGTTAGGTCACCAGTCCAGGCCAATGTGACTTAACCTAAGAATGGTAACAGGTGCAGCAGTAAGATCAGAATTAATCGTGGGATCTGATATTCACATTTCCAAGTACATGATCGCTCTCCTGGGGGAAGTGAATATGTTTTTGCTCGACAGACCTAGTGTAAACACCATTTTTTCAAAATTTCTCCGGCTTTTGGGGGCAAAAGATAGTTTGGTCCCTCTCCAGCGCTTGGGGGGGCATGACCGGAGTGGCCCCCCTGCGTCCGCCAATGGTACTAGTCGCAGAAATACATTGCATTAGAAATAATTAAGTGGCATCCCCGCTCCTGCTAGGAGCCTCCTTAGTACACAAAACCAGACCGTACCTATGTGGATGATAGGTGGCTTTAACTGATCCTTCATGCATATTTACGTATGCACACATATATAGTGGAATTTTTTTCAGCAACTTTAGATAGCTGAACTAAACTTCTGTATTTGCGAAGTTCTTATATACAAAGTGATAGCTGAAATTAAACCAAACGTTACCTTTTAATTGCTCATGACAGCCATGGGTCATCACTAACGTCATCTTCGAACATGACTTCCACTGGAGAGGTTGTTGTTATTATTCAGCGTTTTCGCTTACTGCTATGAGAATTATTATAATAAATGGTATGATTATGATAATTGTTTGGATTATTACCATACGTTGGATTATGATTATTTCCTTAATCATGATCCTCCTTCAGTTATATTAATCCATATAATTTCTAATATAGTGTAAAAGTATAAATAAATAAATAAATAAATATATATATATATATACATATATATATATATATATATATATATATATATATATATATTCAAGATATAGTTGATGTGATATCATATGTTTAAATAATATAATAATAACACAAAATTGCTAATAATTGGCTACGCATATAATCATTACGATGGTTATCATTATGATTATTAACGTTCTGAATCGTACTTTGCTTTCAATGTTGAGATAAAACATCATTTTTAAATAAAAAATCCCCGAAATTTATAATATTAAGTGTTTAACTCCCTCACTTACACCGATACTGGACAAGTTTTTCACCCGATCAAAAATTATTCCCAGCCACGACGTAATTTCCTGCACGCTTCTAGCGTACCGTAATTAATGAGCCTGCCCACGAACGGTAGCAGTGACGTCAGATATTGCGGGCTGGAGCCGATAGTGACGACAGCGCCTACCACAACCTATGGATGACTGACTGAACTGACTAATGAGTGACGACTCCTGACTAATGCCATTGCCTGATCGGAGCGCCTGATTGAGGATTATAAAGTCAGTGGCGACGAAATCATGGTCATTAATGAACCGAAATCTCAGGCACAAACCAAATAACGAACCAAATAGGCACAAACCCGCTCCAAAATAGTACCGGTCTTGCACGATGTTTTTTCATTAATTATTTTGGAAAATTTCATAGATTTATACGATCCTACCTGTACGGTATTTCTGCTGGTAAGAGGCTACTCCTATGTATTTTTAATGGGAAATATGTATCATGTTTGTATTTTACTGATTTTAAAGCTGCAATAGTGCATTAGGTATGTATGTATGCATGTAAGTACATACATAAATAAATAAATATACATCTATGTATGTATATATATATATATATATATATATATATATATATATATAATGATAATAATAATAAATACCTCCCCATCTCCAAACCGACCCGTCGGGTGTTTCTCGGGTGACGTGGCGCTCGGGGCGGCTCCGGTTAGCGTTCGTTCCCGCTCGTTTAGCGGGAGGCCCGTGAAGAACGCAAGCATTTACAATATGTTGCTATTGGATACCCAATGTTTTTTTACGGTTCCAAGGTAAGAATACTAACATATTTCATGTGAACTGTTTTCAAGAATATTGAGGAGGTCGCTTTTAAAATTTTTCAATTTATATTTTCTGTTTTTTGTTTTTATAGGTTTTGAAAATTTTCAAAAACAGTATTTTTTTACCATAATTCGTATTCATCAAGAGACCTCCTTTAAAAACTGTTGACATATTTCAGATATCTTTGTAGGTTTTTTAGATACAATGTTATGAATGCTTCCGGAACATGCAGTAACGTCACAATTTGACGTCACTGTTGCTACATAACTAGGACTACAGGGCCTGTTTCGACCACAGATTCGGATTCTTGACTATGAAGAGCCCATATGTACTTTATTTCATAGAGATCTGGGGAAGTGCCGTATACTCCATTGACTGAGTTGGAATGCCCATATATTTACGCGGACCGCTTCAGAACGTGAAAGATCGGAGGCTGACTATTTTCTTGTAGCGTTTACTAGCCCCCTCCCTCAGAAAAAAGGCACCAAACGTTTACCTCTGCAGCTTTTGTAGGCTGGAAGGGGTGCTCGAATTACAGAAGGAATTTTTGCTCAATCCCCAAAAAGAGGGCCAGTCTTTAGCACTGTCTTCATCGAGAGCTCAAGGGAGGTCGTGGAGAAAAGTTGCATCTCATCCAGCGTTACGAATCTTTGTCAGGCCCACCGTAGGCTTCGAGTGGACAAATTTGTGATGACCTTTGTTGTACCACACTCGTACGATGGTGGTTGGGAAGTCTGGAACCGACACTAGATACCATTTACGACTTTCCAGCATAAAGACCGTCGGAGAAAATATATGGGAAAAGTGGGAGATATCCCTCCATTGTTATGCTCTAAAGCCACCGTTGGAAAGCAAATGAGATAGATGATTTACTATGTTCCAGAATTCTGGAATTAAGTTCCAAACTAGCTTTTCAGTTGTAAAAAGCTTTGAACAAATTAAGGCGAAATGGGAAAGAACGACAAGCAACCCCATTTGCATGAATTCTAGAGCCATCATTGACCAATAAAAACTAAATAAGGGCCCTCTGAAGAAAATTATATTTTTCAACTTAAAAACCTTAACATGTTTTCCCTGGGAAAGAAATGACTAGGGGAAGTATGTGCAAGAGTGCGCATTTAACTTTCTACAGGTTTTCACCTTTCTCCTATAAATCTAACAGCTAAAATTTTTATGTGATTGTTTAGCCTGGAGAATTGTCTATGTATGGTCCATGTTTCAACTGGATGTCTCTGAAAGGAACTCACATCCAAAATAAAAAGTCACGCGCGTACTCTTGCCGGAGTGGGTCGGTAAGAGTACGCAAGAAAGGAAGCTGGAGTACGCATTGATACCCCGCTGTGCTTTAGGTGCATAGGCCATGTCGCGAAGTTTTTTTGTCGCCAAACTAGGCGATTGCATGATTTTATATCGTTCTGAATATACAAGAACTATGTTGCAACGTTTGGCTTTCCAAATATGAGTTACGGACTCTGGTCCGAGTAAAAATTAAATTGTCCCATCTCTTAAGCATGCGCACTCTTGCCCAATGGTCTACTGCGTACTCTTGCCGGGCATGCTCCCTTGGGAAGAAAGTCTTCATAAACATGTTGGCAGGCATTTCAGCGTGAGCTCCGGTCCTGGAGCACACTCCTAGCTCAGCTTTCTTACTGATGACAGACCGCAATGCAATACTTTTAATGATAGAAGCATGGTCTACAAGTTTACTCAGTTAATAAATATTACTTCAAGGGTGCCCAGAAACTTATTTTGATCTGTACTCCCGCGGAAAGAACAGGAGCACGTTGAATTTTGGTGTGCAGCCTAGGCACTGACCTAGCTTTTTTATTCCAGGGTATCCACCATCTCAGTGGTTGCTAAGTAACCAAAACAGCTGCTGCGTGCTCTTATCTCCTGCGTACTCATACCCGCCCTTACCCAGGTTTTGTGTCATACGTTGCAAACTTCCTAGAATTTTTTAGGTTTTTTTTCGAGGTAGGAAGTTTTTTAGAAGGGACCCCAGAAATGTACGCGTGGATCTTCTTACGGCACAGAAAAGCTTCAAAGGGATACTTTTTATTGCAAAATCTGCAATCGATGGAGATTAGTCATTTTAATGTTTTATATTTGATGCAGCGAACGCTATTGAGGGAGTGTGTCCCTGTGTCCGTACTTTGTTTTTTTATATGGAAAGTTTTATTGTAAGCATATTATCGGAAACATTCGCACTAAAGGCCCAGACAGCGTGGAGTAAAATTCTGCTTTTATCGATTTTGTCGTTCCGCTGAAGTTTTTCCAAAACCTATCCTATACAGTTGTATGAACACTCTCGTTGCAGGTGGGCACCTGGTGAATGTGGGAGTGTGCCCTGGTGAATGTGGGAGTGTGCCCTGGTGAATGTGGGAGTGTGCCCTGGTGAATATGGGAGTGTGCCCTGGTGAATGTGGGAGTGTGCCCTGGTGAATGTGGGAGTGTGCCCTGGTGAATATGGGAGTGTGCCCTGGTGAATGTGGGAGTGTGCCCTGGTGAATGTGGGAGTGTGCCCTGGTGAATGTGGGAGTGTGCCCTGGTGAATGTGGGAGTGTGCCCTGGTGAATGTGGGAGTGTGCCCTGGTGAATGTGGGAGTGTGCCCTGGTGAATGTGGGAGTGTGCCCTGGTGAATGTGGGAGTGTGCCCTGGTGAATGTGGGAGTGTGCCCTGGTGAATGTGGGAGTGTGCCCTGGTGAATGTGGGAGTGTGCCCTGGTGAATGTGGGAGTGTGCCCTGGTGAATGTGGGAGTGTGCCCTGGTGAATGTGGGAGTGTGCCCTGGTGAATGTGGGAGTGTGCCCTGGTGAATGTGGGAGTGTGCCCTGGTGAATGTGGGAGTGTGCCCTGGTGAATGTGGGAGTGTGCCCTGGTGAATGTGGGAGTGTGCCCTGGTGAATGTGGGAGTGTGCCCTGGTGAATGTGGGAGTGTGCCCTGGTGAATGTGGGAGTGTGCCCTGGTGAATGTGGGCGTGTGCCCTGGTGAATGCGGGAGTGTGCCCCGGTGAATGTGGGAGTGTGCCCCGGTGAATGTGGGAGTGTGCCCTGGTGAATGTGGGAGTGTGCCCTGGTGAATATGGGCGTATGCCCCGGTGAATGTGCCACATATAGCCACTGCAGCTGCAGTGCCCTAAAACTCCTCTTCCCTGGTGAATGCAGGAGTGTGCCCTAGGTAATGTGGTAGTGGGCGGAGTTGCCCCGGCTCAGACGTTAACGCCGTCCGGCAGTCCGTGTCAGTGCCTGTTTCCCGGCCCCGGGCGGAGGGATGGCTAAGCGTTCCCAATTTAGCGGCACCCCTGACTCGGTAAATGTTTACTGTTATGGTTACGTGTTAGCTTTTTCCGGTCTCCTTGTCGACGGCCGGTGGATCACATGGTATGCGCTTTACATCATCAGGCAGGAATTCTGCATTCTGCAAACGACGTAGGTCCGATTTTCCTTCAATCATCTGGCGGGGTATGCCCATTGGGTTTTGATTGGTTCCAATGTCTACAGACGCCTCGCTCGATAATTTCAGCTAGACATGATTTGTGGGCAGATGTAGGTTTATCTTATGATGATAATGATACATAATTATATTTTGGGCCCCAGCTTATCGAAGGTCGATGGATATTGATCATTTTTGTTTTTATATTTCAGGTCCATCTCATCGGCGGGAAATGTCCTAAAGGATTGTTTAGCGGTAAAGCTCACATCAATCATCGTTACTTTATCGTGCGGTCGAAAACGCAAAATTTTCCCAAAATCAGTTACTTCGACTTTGGAACAAAGGGGTACACATTTACCATTCAGAGTTAGTTGCTCGCTTGAGTTGCTTACTTGGCAATTGTTAGCGACAGGCAATGCCTGAAAAAGGTGTGACCAGAATGCAGATTTCTAACTTTTTGGCTTCCTTCGTTTTAAGGTCATCCTAAACGGGTAAAAAGTACACCGTGTGTGCCTGGAATTTGTTTAATACGTCCACAGAAAAACAATAATTTATAAACAAATTTCCTTCTGCGAATAAGAGGCAGTCTACACCTGTGTTCATATCTGTATTTTTGTGCCCCAAGAGTGACAAATGGACAGACATATCCAGACAAATTCCTATTAATTAAATAATCCAGTAAAAAAAGAAAGATTAATCAAACTCAAAGCAGCCTCGGGGTCTAAAAAAGCGTTGGGCGGTGGAGGCGCCGACTTGCGAGATTAAACTAGTGCAATTAATACAATTTTACATCAACTACTTCTAATCGATTTCTTCAAACAAAAATCCCCCACAAATCTCGTAAGCGTGCCATGACAAACAATTTATCTGCTATATTTCTTTTAAGCCAACCATGCTCGAAAAAATGGGAAAGGGTATGATCCTTGTGTTTCACTTTGGGTGATGGGAGTCACAGCTGGACTTTCCCCCTGAATCCGACCTCTTTAAAAAAAATAAATAAAAATAATAAAAAAGTAGGCTTTCTTCAAGTGGAGGCCCCATTGAACTCTTCCATGCAATTTGAAATTGGCTACGGAGCCCCTGCTCCAGGGGCCAAAGAAATTTCCAGTGTGTCACCATTGAAAATGTCAACACTTATAAGTGGCACCAGATCAGGCTGCAAAATGTGACACGTTTTGCGTTGGAGGAGACCAATGGACACTCATTGACCATCATAGTTGTTGAAAAACATTGTGAGCTCAACTAACAAGTGCCAATTTCGGCGATTTGTTCTTGTGTTTGTCTGGAAGGAACATGCCGGCTAATGTTTGTCACCCTGCCCACCATTTAGAATGGAAAAATGGAATGCTTTTCGACCCCTGCCCTGCTCCCCTCCTCATCTTGCCTGGGCAAAAATCAAATGAAACAATCCTCTCGTGAAACTCGGAACCACTTCGTCTTGGTACACCGGAGCACATTAGTGACTTGCTGCAGGAATGCTCTAATTTCTCCTCATACGGGGTGAGACATCTAACAATATCTCTTTACTTTTGAGATCAGCCCTGCTTTTGCGGCTGATGAATGTCCCGCAGAGTGGTGGTTGCAGGTTCAGCCCATTTGAGTGGATCCCGCCACACGTCTGCCACGCCGACCAGTCCACCTTCCACAACAGCTTCGGCGTGCGCAACAGCTTCTGGTTCAGCTGCGGCTCTGTCATGCAGCAAGGCTCCGACATTCTGCCCACGTAAGGAATCGCTTCGCGCTGACTTGATGCGGTTGTTCCTCCGACAGCACAGGGCAGAGCCAGGAGGCAGCGCCATCTATGGTGGCAGCGTTAGCGTCTGGCGACATGGTTTTAGCGCCATCTATAGCCTGACACGGTGTCTGTGGCGGGCGCTCTGTTGCAGGTTCAGTCCCTACGAGTGGGAGAATCCGCACCCCTGTAACGAGGACTCTGACGTGCTGGAGAACGATTTGAATGTGCTCAACAGTTACTGGTTTGCTATTGGTTCTCTGATGCAGCAAGGTTCGGATATAGCACCAAAGTAAGCCAAGACACTCTTGTCATGAAATTTGTCAAGCTGGAGCCCAGCTCTGTGTTCTCCTTATGCTTCTGATCGTAGTAGAGTATGTGTTGTGACTATTTTAACCCACCTCTACTAGAAAAGTCCTATCTGTCGCGTCAACTCCAGTTTTCAAACTGACCGGGTAAATAGCATGTTTGCATCTGCGTGATTAAGAGCCTGCAGCCATTCGCTACTTGAATTCACACTTAAACACGACACCAACAGCTTTGTCTTCCATTAAATTCAATAAGGGAGGCAACACCAGCAGTCGAGTGAAAAAAATATACTTTCTCACCGAACACCTTATGCCAATTTAACATACAATGTTTCCGGTCTCTTTATCCAACGACTTCCCAAACTCAAACTTCCCTGCATGATCCCACCGCAAAGCTCACTTCATCAACTTCCATATAAATCGTTTTGACTTAACATATATTGTCAGTGCAGCAACATTCTATCTTAATGGTTTAATATTTTCATTCCTGTCTAGTCAATTCTCTGCGCCGAGTCTGCGCGCTAACCCGTTCGCAATGCACCAACACAAGCCCAGGTGAGTTCTCGGAAAGCCTTCTTCAGCATCGAGTGTCATTTAATCTTAACGACGAAAAAAGTAATGTCTTGCGCTGAAGACGGGAGAAGTTATAAAAACAGCAGTAAAAACATGAAATCTGCCCTAAAAATATCTCAACTTGAGATATGAACACTAGCAGAATAACGTCAGAATAAATCGGAGAAAGGAAGAAAAATGAAAAGATTGCATAACTGATTAAGCTGGATAGAAAGCTTGCATAAGCTCCAAAACCTATCGACTAGAATGGCGCGCAAAAGTATCTGAGCTGAGAAGCTGGGGGCGGAGTACTTGTGCAGCAATGTCTTGTGAATCTCGGCCAAGTCTTGAATCTCGGCCAAGCCTGGCATGGTGGCCAAATGCCAATCACTTGATCTCGCCACGAAGCGTTGCCATGTTTGGTTCCGCCTTATATATGACCCAAACGTCGAGGTGCTCAATGAAAAATGATATCGCAGCCAGTGGTGGCCTTTCAACGCCATCTGTAACTTAACCACCCTCTCGGAGTTTTTGCTACTTTACCTGTCGGCAGAGCTTAATGTGGGCCTGTTTCTGAGGCTTCATCTTTCATTCAACTTTACCCACACTGTCTCGGATTCCCGGTGTCTTGTATCAGTCGCACGCGTCATGTTCTGACCTCTCCTAACGCTGGCCTCTCTCAGGGCGATGTCGACCAGAATGATCGCGGGCATCTGGTGGAGCTTCACGCTGATCATGATCTCGTCGTACACTGCCAACCTGGCGGCCTTCCTCACCATCGAGACCCGCTACTCCGCCATTGAGAGCGCCGAGGACCTGGTGAAGCCGCGGAACAGCCACATCCAGTACGGCCTGTACGCCAGCGGTTCCACCGCTGACTTCTTCAGGTGGGCATCGGCCCTGAAGAGGCCCTGTAGCGGTAGGATTGTGTTCTCATGTGCTGAAAGTCTATGAAAATATCACCGGCCAGATGCCAAAACAATAGCTTGGATGTAGGATGTATCAAATCAGTACAGCCATAGACTTAGGATAAGGGGGAGGGGGACAGGGATGCCATGCTCCTTCCCAATATTCATGATTCTTAACCATTACTACTATGGTATTGCCTGGAAGGAAATGACTAAAAATACATCTCCCCCCCCAATGATCTCGGATATTAGGCCGTGACGTCTATAGGAGATCTGGGCGTCCCATGCCTTAACATCACTATAACGGTAATTACTGAGCGCCCTAAAGCCTTCTTGATAATGATGAGGAACGTGAGTAGAAAATTTCCAATCCGGATCCGTTCAGTACCCTAAGATTGGAATTATCTTAACGATACAAATTGTGCGTACGTGTCCATTTTCCGAGCTAATATTAATTATCGTGCGGAAGTTGTGTTCTTACATCCTTAACAATAACATTAGCCATGCATTTCTCCCACCTTTTGCAAGCTAAAAGAGCAGCAGGCTCTTTATATAACTCATGAGTCCTCCGACAGGAATTCGAAGGTGTTCCCGTTCACCAAGATGTGGCAAGTGATGAACAAGACGCCGAGCGTGTTTCGATCTAGTGACGAGGACGGTATCCGGTCCGTCATAGAGGGCGACGGCGAGTACGCCTACTTCATGGAGTCCTCGTCCATCGAGTACTACGTGGCGAGGCGGTGCAGTCTGACGCAGGTCGGCGGCCTCCTCGACAACAAGGGATACGGCATCGGGGTGGCGGCGCGTGAGTCCACTCGAGCACGTGAAAACAGACACAATGGTGGTCGCTGTTTTTTATGCGTTTGATAGTCATTAGAGGATGGACTAAGCAGTAGTGTACTTCTAGTGAAATTCAGGAGTGAATGACACTTGCGACCCTTTTCCTCACTGTGTAGCTTCGCTTCTATGATTTGGAGTACACAACAAAAAGAAGCCGAGATCACAAAACGTGACTTATTTGGGCAGGGGCGTAGCCAGGATTTCGCTCAGGGGGGGCGGCGCCCCGAAAAGGGCCCTGCGACAGCGCCAAAAGGGCCCTGATGGGTAAAAAGGGCCCTGCTTGTTACAGAAAAGAGTGCTGAAGAGGGCTTAAAAGGGCCCTGTCTGGTAATAAATTTCAAATTTGGCCACAGAGCATAGTGCGGGCGAGCCGCGCGTCGCGCGGCTCGTGTCCTCAGGGGAGACCTTCGGGCCCCCAGGGGGGGGTGGGCGGCTGTCCCTGCCACTCCCCTTGGCTATGCCCCTGTATTTGGGCATACTTCACCGATAAAGTGTTTTGCGTGACCTGTCATCTTCTATGCTGCCAGATTCACCGATACCGGCCAAGGAGCTGAGCGAAACGATAATTCAGCTACAGGAGCAGGGAGAGCTGTCGCAGCTAAAGAACCGCTGGTGGAAAGGAGAGACCGGAGGCGTCAACTGCGACGTTAGTGCCGCGAGACGAGTCTCACACAGTTACTCTTACCAGGAACTCTCGCCTCAAAACAGCACAGCCGGGAGAAGGCCAACACTTTCAGTAGGGAGTTGGGATCTGGTCTGCTCGCACACCCGTTGCAATGCCAGCATAGAAGAAGTCTGGAATTGGTTCCCCGGAGACGCGCAGAGGCTCGATGCTATAGAGCTGTCGTAGCTGACGTGACTGACCATGAGAGGGTGACCTGAGCAGAACGGCCGTCTCTGTGCCTTGCGGGATTATCATTGCCAAATCTACCCGCCGTTTTTTGTTGTTGATTGCATAGTAAGTTCAGATCGCCAACAGATATTCATACATTTATGGTTGAAGTCATACAATGAAATAGAAAACGGGGACTACATAGATGGCTCGCCCGGATGGTGGTTATAGGGTTTTTATAAGTGTTCGCTTAAAAAGTGCTAAGAAAGTGTTCAGGGTTTTGCGAAAAGCTATTCGGGGATGAGGTACTCTGACAAGGTTATTACTATCATAATGTGATTTGCTCGCTTCAGGTAAAGAAGAAGAAGGGCGTCAAGTCGCTGACCCTGAAGAACGTCGGCGGCGTGTTCGTGTGCCTGATCTTCGGGTTATCCGTGGCCACCATAGTGGCGGTGCTGGAGTTCTTGCTGGCCGCCTACCGGACCAGCCGAGAAGAGGGCGTAAGTGACCTCTTGACCTCCTATAGTATACGTGTCCTATCCTGGTACACAGGTGGCGTGGAGATATGTGCATTCCGAACACGTCGGATATTGTACTCGTGAGATGGTGTGATTTAAAGACCACACCTGCGGTTACAGACAATCGTATTCACGGTGATTGTCGGCATAGGTTGAAAGATGTGCTGTGCATCTACACAGCAAGGCTGCACTCTAAGCTAACGACATCCAGTTATATGATACCATCCCTAAATGTCTAGTTGGAAGTATCACTGAAATATATACTTCTCCAATTCTCAGATTTTCATCGAAGTCAGATGTACTTTTTCATGGCCATAGGTAGCATTATACCTGTTACATTCTTACCTATGTCATGGTCTGCCTGGAGTAAACGTGACAAATGTGGCTCACCCCACCAGGTGCCGTTCGGAACTGAGATGCGGCGGGAGCTCAGCTTTGTGATGCAGTTCAGCGGCAACACCAAGGCCGTGAAGCGTCCGCTGACAGCCGTCGCGGACCCGGCTGACGAGCTGGACGACGACGGCTTCGTCACCTTCAGCACCGACAGCTCGCTGCGGTACGCCCCGGCCGGGTTCGCCTTCCGCGACACCAAGCTCACCTGACTGCCGCCGCCGAGCCGGGTCAAAGAAGAAGGGTGGGCTGCTGGGAACACGCGTGCTGGAGAACCAGTGAGACAGACACAGCAGGCAGGCCGGAAGGAGAAGGCCGTAGCCTGGAAACATGCCCGTAATCCATGCTGTCCATTAATTCTGATCTGGGAAGTGTGAGACCAGCTTTAATCACTGAATGCAGAGACATGTCAGTGAGAGGGAGAGGTGCTGAGGCATGGACGAGAGTGAGATGCCCTCCTGATGACGGCCCTGAAGGCCACAGTGTCTCCTGATATGGACTTTGAAGTACATGGTGGAACGAATGAATAGTGTCACAAGCTAGTGCTGGCGCTTGGGAGGTTGATACCTCTTAGAGAGACAATGCCGTGCATTTTTCTTGGCCTATTTATCTTCGTGGCTTCAGCCATACAAAAATACAGTCTGCACAATTACACCAACATTTTCATCAAAGTGGGGGGAGGGTAGGTAATACCTCCCTTTCTCTGCTAGAATGAAAGAAAGGGTACTACTCTCCAACGCCACACTGAGGGGGAGGAGTAGGGGAATGTGAGGTAAAGCGAGCCGTATTTTACTTTTGCACTATCAAACACCTTGGGCTGGGGCGTGAATTTCAGAAAATGATCGTGAGCGCTCAAATTTGAAACAACATCAATAGCCACCGTATTAAAAGAAATATCGTAATATAAAACGTTTTTATCCTTCCCTCTGAACTATTGTGTTCCATGAAACCAATTCAGATTTTTTGAAATGGAGACAAATACATTTTTAAGGAATTTCTAACACTAATTTCACATTTTATTGGGGTCCCAAGCCACCCCGAAAGAGATATAGATCCACACCCCTGCCCCTGGGACTTTTATAGACTGGAATGTTTTGTCCTCTTCTGAAATACCAATGGTGCATGTGAAACAAAATCAAGCACCCTGAACAGTTCTGTACCCCAGGCTGGATTTATTTCTGCATTACTTTTTCAAACGTTTTATCTTGGCGAGAACTATCTATAATTCTAAACCTGATTTATTCTCTTGTTTTGTTTTTGAAGTTTTTCTGAAAAACGGTTTTTCAAACTATATTCACCGGTACTTTTAACTCAAATTGTCTGAAAACATTACAGTATAAAAGTTTACCCCTTGATATTTTTGGAGCCTAAAATTTACGGTCTTATCTTGACCCCTAAATTGAAGATTCGAGTTACAGGAGATATTCCATATTTCTGGGCTTCAAAATAAGCCTGTTTTCTACGTAGTATCAATACTATATCTAAGCCTGGCACTATTTTGTGCTTAACCTCTGCTGTCTCTGTTTTTTTGCGAAGAAATACATTGCAAATTTTATTTCTACTCCAAACTACATCCCCACCTCAAATCAAACTACCTACCTATATGGTAAAATGAAAAGGACACTAACACATGACCCACTCGTAGCTATTTAACGGCTATGATTCGACTTTCCATCGTTCTCACTCGCATCACTTCTAATGAATAAAATAGGGCAGACTTTTCACACCATATGTATTCATTGAATTGTCTCAATACAGCTGCACATATCAATACAGCTGTAACATTAAGGTGCCTGATACAGTACACGCGTGCTGATTGGATATGACACTGCAGCACTATGATTTTGTAATTTAGCACGTGATGAATAGGTAATCAAGCGTCTTAACGGTCGATCCAAGCTAGTGAGCAACAGTGTGTTGCTGAGAGAAAGGAGAGCTAGAGAGAGTGAGTGAGAGAGAGAGAGAGAGAGGAGAGAGATTGTGTCTGGCGTGGGTCATGCCATGGCTCTGTCGTGGGGGTAGGGGAGCTTAATCGACGCAGTAACTGTCTGGGTCATACGTCGCCATTGCTGCGTCGGTGTCATGGCCCGGAAATTGGCGTGAAGGCGATGAGCGGCGCCTGATGCCCTAGTGCGTGGATGTGTCCGGTAGCGTGCTTCTGGGAGAATCACGTGCACTTGCCCTGTACTTGCGTTTTCAACAGCCGACTGTGTGAGGACACTGGTGCAATGTTCGCCAGGGTCGCGCGAGTTTTGCTGCTGTGAGCGTTTTCTTATATCGTGTGGATCGCTAATACACATGACAGTCAGAGCCATGCGTATCCTTTGCCGCCTTGCCGTGTCTTCTTGCCAGCGTATGCTGGTCATCAGTGCTTTGGCCATACCCTTCCGTTTACACCAAAGTCACGACGCAAATGGTGGAGTTCATATTGCTTGACGCGATCACATGTACAGCAGTATAGTGGTAAGCTTCTTGCTAACGACACGGCTGACCCAGGTGCATGACCTTCTTAGGTCATCTAGTCAGCGCTGACTTTGCACCAGTAGAGACTTGCACGGAACGAACGACTGACCGTTGGTAGCCTGTGTGAATTTGTGGTCGATTAGGAAGGAATAGGAATGAAGGGAAGGGGAAAAATAAAAAAACCGAAAAGCCAACCAACGCCGTGCCAGCAGGCGCCCCTGTTTGTGGATACATGGTTCTGATTGACCTTTAAAGGGAATGTGGCACCTTTATAACGTGATTTTAACTGAGATAGCCAAGTTGTAAAGCATGCCAGAAAACCCGGTACTCGGCATATCATTCGTCTTGAAACTAAAAATTTCCGTAGAGAAAAACTAAAAACCTACCTGTAATGTACCCTAAATCTACCCCAGCCAGGCGGCCACAGTTGTCAGCTGTTGGTGTGACGACAGCGCTGACGTCATGGTGAGTAATCAGCCAATTGAAGCCCTTGAAGTATATTGAATATGGTAGTAGCTGCCAAATCATGACGTCATCAACAAGCAGAGGTTTATTTTCACCCTCGAGGAGCATTATAAAAATCAAAATATTGAGCTCATTGTACGTTTCTCAGAGAAATCATGGACGTTTTCGTGATGTTCGGCTAAAAATATCCTTAATTACACTTAATTCCTGGATTTGACCAATGTGCCACATTCCCTTTAAAGAGAGATACGTGAAAAATTATTGGCCGGATCAAAAGATCACAAAAAGTTGTTTCAGAAGTACTATTCTTATTTTTGCGAATTTGGCCTCCAAGTGCCTTAGAATTGCTCCCAAAGTCAACATTTCTCAACGACTTATCGAGAATTCTCACTATCGATCAAATGACGTAGCCTCAACAATGACCATCAATTTCTCTTAAGACTAGGTCATATCTGTCCTAAACAGTGGTCTAGAACCTCGTAATATCACAGAAAAAATATTACTTGAAAAAGCAGCATTCCAAAACTCTTCTGAAAAAAATATAGGGCTTTAATGAAGTCACAATTGACCAATCAAAAACCCAGGAATTCTCATACCTGGGTCACGTGACCTATCTGACGCAAAAGTTTTGTCAATCTAGGAATTTTGTAGAAAACTACTGAAGGTCTGAGGTACGAAACGATTGAAGACTTGAGTAATTATTTTATGCTCCATTTTTAGCGCAAGCTGATTCATTTTGTAGTTTTATAAGCTATACAAAATTAATTCAAATACAATTACAGGAGAGCAGACATTTTTATTACAAAAGCAATTACTTTAAATCTTTAAATAGCTTTTGAAAACTAAGAGATGAAGAGCAGGTTCCAGCTTTTTACCGGTACTGTTAACAATTTCAGTAAGAGTTGAGTGGCCTCCAAATTTTTTTTTCCGAAGATACAAAAGTAATTGACAGTTTTGTAATAAAGATTTTTCAAATAGCAAGCAACCACAATAAAAGTTGATTTGCGTAGCTCTCTTTAAAGTGATCCACCGGTCTGTGAGGGCTTGACTCCTGCCGAGCGCTGCGGTTTGGGGAAACCGGAGCAGCCTATGCGGCGCATAAGACAGTGGGAGATCAACACTCGTCCTCTGCCCCTGAGCCCTGGAAGAACTAACCAGAAATAACCAAATCATATTCGTAAGTACCCCACATACAGATAGCTCACATAAATGTCTTAGGTCTGAACTGGCCCAAAATATTATTATCTGCTATAAGCAAGCTTTTGCCATGATTTCCAGGATGCAAATTTTATCGGCGTATTACATAAGTGAAATATCATACGCAGGGAACAAGTTAGAGCACGATGACATGACCTAACGTTAAACTACACAATGTCCTAATTTTCTTTAAGTTGTCATGGATTGTTTAAAATATCCAATGCTGTATATCGTATCGTTTTGTTTTTCACCTTGACAGCAGTTCCTTAAAGGGAATGTGGCACATTGGTCGAATCCTGGAATTTAGTGTTATTAGGCGTACTTTTAGTCAAAAATAATGAAACCACTCACGATTTCTCTGAAAAAATGTACAATAAGCTCAATATTTCAATTTGTTTTTTAAAAATACTCCTCTAGAAAAAGAAATAAATATCAGCCTGTGGATGATGTAACGATCTGGCAACCACTACCATACTTGAAACACTTCAAGGGCTTCGATTGGCTGGTGCTTATCGTGAGGTCAGCATATGTCGTCACACCAGTAGCTCACAACAATGGCCGCCGGCGACGGGGGGCTGAGGGGGGCTGGTGTCAGGTAGGTTTTAGCTTTTTTCTACAGAAATATCGAGTTCCAAGACAAATGAAATATAGAGTACCGGGTTTTCCGACCTGCTTTACAACTTGGCTATTTCAGTTAAAATCACGTTGTGAAGGTGCCACATTACCTTTAACATTGAACCTAGGCAGTGAATCGTTTCTCAGCGAAATAATGTAAAAGCCGAGTAGGTATATGACTTTGCCTAGTCTTAAAAATCTGCAAAACAGAGAGAGAGAGAGAGAGAGAGAGAGAGAGAGAGAGAGAGAGAGAGAGAGAGAGAGAGAGAGAGAGAGAGAGAGAGAGAGAGAGAGAGAGAGAGAGAGAGAGAGAGAGAGAGAGAGAGAGAGAGAGAGAGAGAGAGAGAGACAGAGAGAGAGAGAGAGAGAGAGAGAGAGAGAGAGAGAGAGAGAGAGAGAGAGAGAGAGAGAGAGAGAGAGAGAGAGAGAGAGAGAGAGAGAGAGAGAGAGAGCTAGTCACGACGCGTACAATTCGTGTTGTGCTAATCTGCCTTAGCCAGTAGGATGCAGTACATTTCGTACAGCCAAACTCAATGTCCTGCAGCCCCCTCCCCCACTGCCACCACAAAACCACACCAATCTCTGTACAATGCTCAGCAACGTTTCGGACCATTTTAACCACCATCCGTCATACCCCCAACCCCACTCAAAAAGCATCCACCATCCAACACTGGAGTTTCTGTTCTTGTGAAGAAAATGAACCAGTGTTTTTATATACAGCCTTATTATCATAAATGATGACAATGAATAAGGCGCCCTCAGCTTTATTACACCTGGTGCTTTGTACGTTTATTCAGAGGAACACTGCTCTGCCAGCAATCATAGCAATCATCTACGATGTAGCGTTTTAAATAACGAAGCATACTTACAGATGAAATACGCCCCACAGACAGTTCTGTTTATCACAAAATACATATTTGCTGGTATAGGTGGTGCGAGCGAACAAGACGAAAACAATGTCGAAAGGGTCATCAGGACGGCAAAAAAAACAGGAGTATTTATGTCGCCCCTAAATCTGGAGTATTTTCCCCACCAACACACATTTTCTTCTACGTATCCATTTGTAACCTACAGCAAGTTAAGTGTACTCGTCTTGAAAGAGAACATTATTTATTTTTCAATTGTTAGAACAATTGATGACAATCACGCAACCAAACAAAAATAAACACAAAACAATGTCGCAAAATATCAGCCGGCACAAAACGATACTAAATCAACACGGGTGACCTTTTGTCATCGCTCACCAAACGAGTAGATTTCTATCAAACATGTTCATGCTTATTCATACCACCAAGAACATCGGTTTCGATTTAGATTTGTTCTTATCAGTTAAAATTCTTGACCGGTTCAGTTCAGTTTTTTTACCTGTAGTGAATTTATGTACCTTTACAGCTGTGACATGATAAATTTTCAAAAAGCAAAACATTTCCCAAATCTCCACCGAAAGCCATCGCTACCTGGGCCGGATTCATCCGCAAGATGTGACATTTTCCCAGCTCTTTTGTAGCACACTAAAGAAATTACCTCTGCATTCCACTCACCAATTAATTTCGCCCACTTATCGAAACCATCCGGGGTAAACGCAACACTGTGACTATGGGCCTTTTAAATGTTTGGATAATTCTAAGCTTCGGTCATAATAGCGCAGAAAAAATCGGAAACACAAGAATCAACCTGAACAGTAGCCAGAGCCTACACCATTTTACCACAGAATACATTCCAGCATATTCATAAGTAGTCTTCCATCATGTTATAGTCTCAACACATCTCCACATAGCAAACGGCTTGAAAAATATTTGCAGAGGACCATCATATCGTCCTTTTAGACCAGGGACAGGATATTTGTCATCATTCTTGCCTCTTTTTAGCTCAGTGAAGGATACCACGATTAAGTTATCTTATTGGATATGCTAAAAAAACGTCGCTGACACAAACAGGGGACAATGCGATCAGTTTTGGCTAGAAGGCGCCGCACCGGGTCACGACACATTTCAAACAAAGACCTGGCAGGTTTTGTGACGATCGAACGAAACCCAACATCGCTTGTTCTCCGGGACTGCCGCGCCGCACTCCACTCTCCCATCACAGTCAGCGCCAGACATTCCCTTCGCGGTCACCTCACACTCGATATCACACCGTCGCCGCGCCCGATCGCCAATCATGGTTAGTTTCCAGCGAGCGGCGTTAATGCACCCTATCGTCCAACATTGTCCGCAGCGCGAGGCTGGACCTGCCGTACTGTCCGCGTGCGTTGGCCGCCGCCTCCGCCTCCTCCACTATCACCGGCTCCTCGTAGTTGGAGGAGCGCCGGCCCAGGCGCACGAACGAGTCCGGGTCTCCTGCGTCCAGGTCATGCACGTACGCATCGCCCAGCTGGATCAGCTTGGTCACCAGCTGGCTATCGTCCAGGGCGGTGCCAGAAGGAGTACCCGTCACGGTCGTGCCGCCCCCTGTCACCGCTCCGTCCGTTTCCAGCGAGTCGGCGCGCGCGTTCGCATGGAGCGTCGACTGCTGCGGACGTTGCGCTCGGTCCTGGTGGCCTGCTGGCCGTCCTCCGCGCCCTCGGCAGCGGCCGGCAGCGCCGCGCCGCGCGCGCCCGTGCCGTTGGCCAAGAGGGTGCTGGAGAGACTGGCGGTGAGGGAGTCGGGCCGCGGCCGGTTGGTGCCGGGCCGCGAGTGGATCACCTCATCCCAGTGCTGCTTCAGCAGAGTCATCCGAGTCTGCCTCTCCTTCTCAGCTTTCTCAATGTCCAGATCCTGACCCTGCCGCGCAACCGGAGAGGTCAGAGGGATGTCCGGGCGTGCCTCAAATGATGCATCCTCTCCTACTTAGCACAGCTAAAGAGTGACCACATCGTGGGACCAAAAGTCAAGTTTAATACATGGAGTTGTTATTCGAAACAAGTTCGGATATACATCAACTTCCGGAGCAGTGGAGTGTTTTGTATCGTTGAGTTTTCAGAGTAAGTAAAATAGCTGAGACAAAATTCTGGACAAATCAAGGCTGCACAGGTAGTCATACTGATTGCGTAGTTTTGAATCCCGCCCATTGAAGAGCTTGTTTCATAAAGTAGCCTTAAACATGTTCGATGGCGTTATGGAAATTTATAATATAGACATTCGTATTAGAAGTAAAATTCAAGGATGCTGCCCTGAAGTTTACAATTTGCCCCTGGGATTGCACTTACGCACGAAAGCGGATACCTTTCTGGGAGTGGTAGACACCAATTCCGCTTTACGGACAAATATAAATTTAGGTGGGAGTTAGGGGTTAAGACCCGGCAAATTAATGGACCACGTCCGACTTCCGGTAGCTCTTCTTCGCGGGGACATGCACTGGGCCTGACCCGGCACGGTCCGCTGGATTTCATAACCGTCAACTTGCTCAACGATACATGACACAAATGTTTGGCTCAGTGGTAGCGAGTATACCCTTTCTGAATACTAAGTCAAGGTGGGTTCTCGAACAAAAGTGACACATCCCAGGAATCACCCCCTGTCAGAGCGAGAGCTTGCGGTGCGGTATAACCTAGGAAATAATAATGCCGTTAAACCTCCACAACTAACAGTCATTCCTTTACAGCACAAACGTGACAAGCATAACAGATGGAGCATTGGCGTTAACATAAGAGATAGGGCATTGGCTAGCATACCAGCATGGAAGACGCCTAATATTTCCATAATTTGAGATATTTTGAAAACCAACAATGGAACACACATTTTAACTACGTCTCCGGCAACGTTAATACAATTAAGAAAACAAAGCACACATTAAATGTAGAAAGCCCATTTAACAACCTTGAACTGTATATTTTACACACATAACAACGAAAATCCGTGGCAAACTAGCTTATTTGAAGTATGATGTTAGACAAATATAAGATTAATGGGATACTGACGGGAAGAAAGCAGCAAATCTTCAAAATGTTGCATAAGATATTCGGTTATAACATTCGGATGTTGAAACCGAATCAGAATGATATTACCGAATGTTTCGTATGTAACTTTTTAATACATTTACCACTTTCTTCCCGTTTCCCACTTATCTAACAAACTAGTTTATGGTCAGAAACGAGCTGCTCACCTCTTCGATTTTCTGGTCTAGCTGCCGGAAGAACTCCAGCTGGCTCGCTGAGAGTACTTTCCTGAAACAGTGATAGCAGCCGTGAAACATTACACTTGCACGTGAGTACTAAAGGAATCGTTCACACAAAACCAAACACCATTTGTTGGCCCTCACTCAGTGAAGCGACTGAGAGGGGTCAGCGATGGCCGGTGAGGTTACCTCCTCCACCGTCCACCGGTCTGCTCAGCTCGCATTTTATCTTTGGATCCTGCTCATGGCTCGCCATGGCAATAGTTAACCAGCAATGGTATCATTCTGTCAGCGAATCAGCTCTGCTATAATCCTTAACACGCGCCCCGCTGGAGGGGGTGAATTTCGCCCCTGGTTTTCCCCAGATATACCTGGGTCAGGTCAAGGAGCTATCCAAGGTCAAGCGACCCGACCTCAAAACCTAAAATCATGAGTTTGAAGCGGAGCCTAAGGAACATCTGCAAACCGATCAGTTTGAAACTTTCACAATATGATAAAGTTATTAGGGTCTACAAATATGCTATCTCGGAATTTTGATATTGTTGACCTAAGGTGGGGTCAATATTTTGGTCACTCCATTATGTCTATGGTGAAAAATTGAAAGGGCTCGGTTTCAGTAAATACTCAGAGGTGCAGAAAGTATGCTGGCTGTCACAAACTCAATGCGACGTATGCCTCCTCTGTCACACAGAGCTGGAAATAATAATTGTATACTTGAATACTATTTCCAATATGCTGAATGTCCTCTACCTGTCCCTTAACTTTTTGCAGCAAAGTAACTTCTAGCACCAAACCATTACAGTCTGAAAGTAGTAAACTGAGTTTTCATTTATAGATCATGTTTTTGTTTTTGGAAGGACAATTTCCAATTATGGGTCATTTTTTCCAGTATTGGGGTCATAACTATTATTGGCAACTCTGACTGCAGTTTCCCCCAATGACATGCATTTCCTTTTGGGAAGAAGTATCCATTTTTGGAAGGAGTGTTTCCAATTATGGTACTTTTCCACATGATTACATGTAGCAATTATCATGAAAATAGTCATTATTGGGAACATACCTATTAATGGGAGCGTACATGTACACACAATTGGGAACCCTAACCACAGCTTCCCCCCCACTAAACTTCTATCTCACATATCAACAAAAGGGAAAAAATGTCAATGTCAACATAGTATTTGAATCTACCTAAAATGTGTTGGTAAAGTGGACCTTAGGTAGCATTTTTATAAACACATCAAATGCCTAAAATTTGCATCCCACTCACGATCATCACCTGCCTGGTTATTCCTTTTTGCAGTAAAAACTCTGAGGCAACTAGCCTGCATAGATGTAAAATTATGTCTATTGCCCTAATAGGTACAGAGGTATTGGAGTTCACATACCAAAGAAAGATCCTGTGTAGTCAAAATCCTGCTTTAACTCCATGCAGTTCAGGTCCTGTGCGTTGCTTACCACCACTGGTAGTAAGCAAAACACTCCTAACCAGCGTTTTCCGAAGTCTATTTCTTTCTGAGATTTGCTGTGATTTTCTGAGAAAAGAAGGGGGTCTACTCGGCCCCCTCCAGTGCACGTTAGTTCCAGGCCCCTCTCCAGTGTGGGTGTTAACACTTTGTGGAGGACTGCATTAGCACATATTTGCTATCTGTACAATATTGATATGATATTTTGTTCATGAAAACTCACCTGAATCACTGTTGTTGCCAGCCTGTTGCTGGCGCCAACTCTCCCAACTTCCTCCAGCTCCAAATCTATCTACCTAACCAATCTAGGGCACAGATAAACTAAGGCACAAGCAGGCTAAGGAATGAAAAACCAAGCTTGATATGGGAAAGTGCATCAGTCTTACAATAGCCTACATTCATCTTAGATTAGCCATGGGCAGCAATATTTATTCTAGCTAGTTTTAGCCTGCACTTATCTTAAATATACCTAATGAATATGCCCTCAAAATAAGTGGCTTCCCGCCTGTTTAAATTTTTGGCAGGCTCTACATCACATAAACATTTCTAACTTGTCTTGTCGCTGCTGCGCAGTTTAAGTAGAATTGCTGCCCAGCTATGTTTATTTTCTCACTCACTTAGTACTTTTATTAGTAGCTTTTAGGCGTACTTAATACTAAATTCGAAGAAATAGGGGCCAATAAATCGAAGACACTCAAACTGTAAAGATGATTTAACCTGGAAAAATGGACAGAGAAGTACTTGATAAAGTATCTGCGTTATCGTTAATGCCTTAAATATGCCCACAATTGTGTATTTCTCGAAAAATTGACTGTCACATTTCCGGTATCTAGGCGGCAACTTTCTGCAAACTACTAACAATCAGCCCCATTGGGCTGCATGTTAAAATCTGGCAACTGTGACAGCGGTTTGCGGGTTTTCTGCAGCGGGGGTCCCTCGTTTTAGTAGAAACTGAACACAGTACCAATATTGTATTACTAATGGTACGCTGTGCAATTGAAGAACAGAGCTGCTAAGTTAAAATATTCCCTACGCGCTTCATTCTCTATTTCGAAAATATGGGGTTTGATCTTGAGCCATACAGTCAAGATCGCTATTTTGTCACAATTATGCACCTCAATTTTCGTAAATGTGTCACAAACTCTGGTAGCCGAGTTGGCAAGTTTCTGCACCTCTGTAAATACTGGAGAGATAAATCTGAAAATCCTCAGACCGTGTATTCTTACCACGATCTTGACAATAAAGTTGAGTTTTTGACCATCTGACCTGTCAAAGGTCATGCCAGGTCACAGGAGCATACAGTGATTGTTTTGCCAATAACTTCTCATTGAATTGAGATTCAATTATAAAGTTCATATTATACATCATTCGATTTGCCACGATGAGAGGAACCCAATGATGCATAAATATGCGTTCTAGCTCCGCTGAGTAAATATCTAGAGGTGGAAGCGTACACCACCCTGTTGTAAGCCTATGGAACCTTCTTTGACCTATGCTGACCTCAATATTGACCTGACATAAAAATGTTATTTATAATTTATTTTCGTCTCGTCAGGAGCTTTCGAACTCCGTCCATAGTTTTTACTTAGCTTTCCTGGGAAATGAGATACGGAGGGAGCGAAATACGCCCCCCAGCGGGGCGCGTCATGCCAGGGACCCTAGCGGGGCGCGTGTTAAGCCACTTCTCCTGTCTTCAAGAAACGGGAATGCTACTACGACCCGTTCGCATCTTTGCAAAGCCTTTAACCCGCGCCCCACCGGGGGTCCGGCGCCACCTTCGCCCCACCGGGGGGCCATCGATGGCCCCCCTCTAACTCCGAAAATATGGGCGTTAGCGCAAATCTGCAAAGTGCAATAGAAAGCTCGCGTGAATTCAGTAAGAAATCACTTCGCATGTTTTAGTGCTCAGGTCAATGGTTTGACCTCCAGAGGTCAAATTAGGTCAAGATCGGCTATTTTCACTCAAATATGCAATGATTAAGCAAACTGGGCATAACTCTTATGTCATTAGAGCTATTGAGGCCTGGTAAAGTACATTTGATAGCAAATTGCCAGTACTTTTTCCGCTATGTGGAACGTAAAGACCTCCCGCCAGTGGTTTGACCGCCAGAGGTCACCTCGTGACCTAATATGACCTGAGGTCAGGAAAGGTCAAAAAGTGACCTTGCCGTATATCAAATGAAAGCCAGTGACAAGACAAACACGATGGTGTTTGTTTCACCGCTCTAGCTCAATTAGGTCAAAAGTTATTGTCAAAATACTGTTTTTGACCTCTGGTGACCTTGGATGACCTTGGAAAAGTCAAAGGGCAAATATGACCCCTGGGATCTGTGAAAGGGTGTCCAAAAACGTTGTTCTGAGCAGTCTGAGTATTTGCAATCATTTTTGTGGCTTTTATATCATGAAATAGCTTTTCCCCATGCTTTTCCAATGGGAGAGGTCGCCTCGTGACCTGACCTCAGGGCACGAAATCGAAAAATCCCGGATATACACCTTGTAGACCCTGGAGGGGTCATGAAGTGTAGGAAGTTTCAAATCGATCGACTTTGAAATGTAGCTCTTACAGAGCTCTAAAAGTGAAGTGAGGTGACCTTGGTTGACCTCGTCTGGTGACCTGACCTTGGGTGACCCGGGGTAAAAAATTTCAGGGATGATGGGAAAATGATGCAGTGAGAGGTAGAGCCCTCAACCGCGGTGCTGCGCCTCGTTGTTTTTCTGCTATCCCGGAAAAACCTTAGGGGGCCATCGATGGCCCCCCGGTGGGGCGAGGGTTAATCATATCTGTGGCGGGTTTGACCCCCTCCCCTACATTCTGAGCCCGTTCTACACACGCCGTACGTTCGGAAGTTTCATTCCGCGGCCGAGGACCGGAACTGTTGCCAGCACCGGACTGCTCGGTGCCGTTCTGCCGCTGCTGGTGCCCCACTAACGACCTACCCAGCTCGTGACCCCGGAATTAGATTTCAGCCAAGTTGAACGTGCCAGCAAAGTTCCAACATGGTTAGGCTTGCAGACATCGAACGGGGCCCGGGGGACCTTTGGGACAGGATCAATTCGCCGAGCTGATCTTGAGAGACCAGGAGGAATTGTTGAGCTGGCGGCTCTGTCGAATCGGAACATTCTCGTCGAAGATAACTTCCGCATGCCAGATGATAACAGTGAGTGGTAAAGCATATCATTTGTTTTTCCTACGGTACATGACTCATTTGGTGTTGTGCACATTAGATGGCCTCAGTCTCCGGTATGTCTTAAGGTATTGGTGGTTAAAATATGAAATATGAAATATACGAATATATATATATATATATATATATATGTATATATATATATATATATATATATATATATATATATATATATATATTCAACGCCTATAATTGTATGTTATATATACATATATATATAACATATATGTTATATATATATGTATATATATATATAACATATGGTATATCTATTAGCAGATACAGGAGCAACTTTTGGAAGGGCCAAACCAGCAATGGGGGTGGGGGCTAAATCTAGACAAAATCGCGAAAACTTACCTATTGTTTTTTAAGTAAAACGGCTACAATTTGGTCTTTTGGAGGGACCAAATGATACTATTTCAGACTTTGAAGGAGGCCGCGGCCTCTTCGGACCCCTTTGGATCCACCAGTGGTTATATAAACGGTTCATAATCCATTGTAGTTTTAGGACGCGTTGATATTTTACATCACGTGGGGCAGAACCAGAGGCAGTGACAGGTTGTTATCATTCACAGCATGGCCCCATTAACCGTTTCCTAGAGTGGCGCCGCCAATTTTCGTCAGCGCCGAGTTCAAAGCAGTGCTGCGGCAGAACGTTGAAGTTTGGATCTCGCGTTCAGGTGAGCAGAAGTGAGGCCTTTGTTGCCGTGTGATACTACTCACGTCTGGTTCAGAACCGGCGTGGGTGGGGCGGCCGTGCGCAGTTTATTTTTCTTGCCATCGGCGGCCACCTCGACTCGGGAGACGTTTTCAGAACCGCCATCCGAGCTGTTACCGATGCTGTTCTTGCCCTCTGAAAGAAAATTACACTGGTTTGAATTTTTCCATCGATGGTGAATAATCTTAATCAATCCCCAGCCATCTGGAGGAAAGGTCAAAACATCTCTGTTCAATTCTCGGTTTGTTTCAGGGCTTTGAACAACAAAATGATTGAAACATTAAATGTTACGCAAAGCCAAAAGTTGCATTCGTCATACGACCGGTTTCTTAATGAGCATTACATACGACCAGTTCTTTGAGATTTATCTGTGCATTAGGACTCCTAAATTGTGTTTGGTATAGATATATAGTCTGTGTTGTTATATCTTATTTTTTCACCTGATAATGAGGCCGAGATGCTCCCGAAACCAGCTGTATATTAAATAAAACCTTTAACTTTAGGGGAGACCAGGGCAAAGCGGTCACCCTAGTGATATTTGCTCAATTTTGAAGAACTTGTAATCCCGATTTCTTGTGTTAGGTACCATGATTTTGTTCCATGTTCAATTTTGAAGACAATAGAGGGGTCAAAAGGCAACAAAATACAAGACATCTGCACAGGAAACCAAAAAGTAAACCAAAGTTATTTTGACCACTTTGCCCCAGGCACAGGGCAAAGTGGACAGGCTTATTTTGCCTCGATTCTTTGTTTGCAAGATATTTGGCATGTATACTTTGCACTTTGATATAAGTTTAATCTATAATTGTACATAAATACTTAGATCCACTTATTTAATATGATAGCTTCTGCAGAGTGGCAATATTGCAATCCCCTCCCCCGCTACCCAGTTTCCAAACGCTCTAGCATTAAAAGTTCCTATCTGACGGTAAAAATTTTTTGCGACAGCCTCTGTGGTATGCTCCTGTGCCCAACATGGACTGTTAAGTAGCTTCCAGCACCAGAAGACCGACGACTTTAATAGACAAAGTCGCATGTCACAATAGTCGTGAGCTGAATAGGAACGCTTGCGTTGATCTTATTCTGGTGGAAATGTTCTAGTTTGCGTAGATGTTTTAAGCGATGGGATAGAGCATTTTGTGGTGGTGAAAAGATTGCTGTCGTTTGCTTTTGATATCAGTCGTATAAGACATAAGTCAGATGCTGGCTGCCACGTCTGCAGATAACGTAATGTCAATTGCTGTGTAAAATTTCGGTCCGGCTTATCAAACCCACAAAAAGTGAGAGAAACACGCAGACATTTCTGTATTCACGATGATCACTAAAGCTTTCTCACCATTCACGAACCAAGACGCCCACTTCTGGCACGTGCCACACACAAAAACGATATCCTCTGCAACAACCACCCCCTCCCTCTTGCATGTATTGTGGACCCACTTAGGACATATTGCTCAGCGTGACCAGCTTTTTTGGATTTAGCGTAAGTCTCTGTACAATACACTATTCATTTCCATTGTCATCAGCCTGGAAGAACTGGCGTCTCGGTTCGCCTCTCTGGCTCGGACCAGCCCTCGCACCGCCGGTGTCCATTCTTGATCTTTTATTCCTTGTCCTCTGCATCAACCCCTTGCTGGTCCTCAGGGTGCCTGCTTTCTCCACCTGTGGTTGCTCCCCCTCTTGGACTTTCTCCGCTTATGCACCAGCTATTCAACTAGGTTAGGGCCCTAGCTCAATTTAGGGACGCCCAAAGGTCGGTGTATATCGGGTCTCAGAAGATCTCCAGGGGCCCATTTAAGCTCATGGTCCCCAGCTCAGCTAAGGGGTCCTATAACTGTGCAGGGGGCCCAGACCAGCCTAGGGGCTGCCCAGTTCAGCGCAGGGAGTTCAAGATTAGCTTAGGGCCCAGCTGGGCTCAGAGGCCCAGGTCGGCTGTTAAAGGGCCAGAACAGCTCAAAGGGCCTATTCAAGCCCAAAGTCTTCAGCTCAGTGACTCCTAATATTTCAGGGAGCCCCCAGATCACTTCAGGAGCCCCCATTTCAGCAGAGGGGCCCAAGGTACATGAACTCAGATGACCAGATAAGCTTAGGGGCCTGGATCAGCACTGGGGCCCCAGGTCGGCTTATATAGGGTCTAAGAACAGCTCAAGAGGGCCAATTCAAGCTCATGGCCCCCAGCTCAGGGGCCCTATTACTGTGCAGAGGGTCCAGACCAGCTAAGCCCCCCCCCAGTTCAGCACAGGGGCCCAATATTACCTCAGGGGTCAGATTAGCCTTGGGGGAACACCTCAGCTCAGAGGCCCCAATGTCGGCTAATATAGGGTCTTTGACCAGCTCAAGGACCCATTCAAGTTCACAGCTCTCAGCTCAGCTTAGATACCCTGGAACAGTTTAGAGGTCCCAAACAAGCTCTGAGGCCCTCAGTTCAGCTAAAGAGGCCTCAGATTAGCCTATAGGGCATCAGAGGTAAGTTCAGCGGCCCCTCGAGATTGACTCATAGGACCTTACATCAGCTCAGGCGCCCAGGTCAGCTTAAAGGGAATGTGGCACCTTCATAACGTGATTTCAACTGAGGTAGCCAAGTTGTAAGGCAAGTCGGAAAACCCGGTACTCCATATATCATTTGTCTTGGAACTCGATATTTCCGTAGAAAAAAACTAAAACCTACCTGACACCAGCCCCCTCATCAGCCCCTCACCTGGCGGCCATTGTTGTGAGCTGCTGGTGTGACGACATATGCTGACGTCACGATGAGCATCAGCCAATCGAAGCCCTTGAAGCGTTTCAAGTATGGTAGTGTTTGCCAGATCGTGACATCATCCACAGGCTGATATTTATTTCTTTTTCTAGAGGAGCATTTTAAAAATAGAAATATTGAGCTTATTGTACATTTTTTAGAGAACTCACGAGGGGTTTCATTATTTTCGGCTAAAAGTACGCCTAATTGCACCAAATTCCAGGATTCGACCAAGGTGCCACATTCCCTTTAAGAAATTTCCCAGGCAAGCTTTTGGGCACTTTCGGGTTTCTTATTTTGTATTACAGTTTTTTTATATTTTGCATCCGTTGCGGGGGCCCACCACAGAAAGATGGGGGACCAGTGGTCCTCCTGCCCCCCCTCCCCCGTTTCTACGACCATGCGCTATGGTCACAATCTATTATTTCTTTGCACTACGTCCCTCTTTCCATTTATGGGGCAAAGTGGACGGATTCCACTTTGCCCCGGTTCACCGTGCCCCATGCAACATAGTCTAAGAGAATGGGAGACCAGTCATCACAAGAGTGACAAATCGAGGTGAGGTTTTTTTAGGCAATCAAGGAAACCGTACTGGTTTCCAGTAGTTCAATAAAACAAAATCCGTGCTGCTTGGATGGGGTTTTGAAGACCACGAAGTGTAGCGCAAAAGCCAGCTAACAGTATAAAAACCCTACCTTTCTCCACCGCGCTGGAAGCGAAATGAGGAGACAGCTGACGACAATGCGCGGGATGTGTTGCTAAGTAACGCTCAGTATGACACACATTTCCGGCAGATTGCAGCACTTTGCAGAGAGTTATTTAGCTTTTTCCGCTTTGCCCCGCTGTCCGCCTTGCCCTGGTCTCCCCTACATGCCATTGAATCCTTCAAACATGTCTCTTCAATGTTTTCTTACTTTCAATACTAAACACTTTCCCACTGAATTTTTGAGACCATAGGATCATCGACTCCGATTTGAAATAAAGCCATCAAGTACAAATTTAGGAAACTTTCGTTTTCTCAGATTGTATTTAACAACTTTGTACTAAAACGCATGACTAATCTAACGACATTAAGTTTCGTTTGGTTTGGTAGTTGTTATTCATGGATACCCAAATCGTTTATTACAAGTCTGCAAAGTTGAAATATGGGAGTAAGAGACAAGGATTGTCATTAAAAAGGCAAAATCAAAGCATGAAATGACGCTAATTCAATGACGATAAGAAATAGGTAATTCTGCCGTGGTTGTTTCAATACGTGCTATTTAAGTAATCTTGTTAGAAAAAATTCCTGCACTTAAGAAGCTAATCATCAGCCAAACTGCTGTCCCATTTGCATTAGGATCTGAGCTGCATTTCCCGTTCTTTTCGCCCTCACCTGAGTAGGGGGTGTTTGAAAACCTTCTCTAGCTTCCCTATCCTTGATCGATTTCGCAACCTATTCTCAAAATTCGAGGGTTATGTTATCTCATGTCAGGTCTTTAGGCCAGGGCAGTTGACCTGATCTCAGCCAATATGTGTGCACGTGGGATGCCACCCAAATAAAATAATAATTGCACTGAACACTTATAATCTGTCCAAATGGCATGCCTTCCGGCTCCAGAGCGCACTTCCCTCCCGTGAGAATACTTAGCAATTATAGCAACCGCTGTTTTCTAGAACAAAAAATGATTCGAGCCAGGCCAGGGCTTTTGCAGACACATTGTAAGATTTTTTGGAGCTTGTAGAGTAAGATTTTGTGATTTACGCTCTGAAAAGCTGCCGAGTAGGCGGTGCAGATAACGTCAGTTTAATGGCCTGAAGAAAAGGAGCTCCACCTCGTTTTAAAGAGTTGACAAATTAGATTCAGAGGAGCGGTGAGGGACAAAGCCATGCTGCTGTTCAGACAGAACTTGTTGAGCATATTACATAAGTGAGAATGGCCACATCTCTCCAAAACGTTCCCAGATAGCAGTAGAGAGATGCTGTAGTAATGTTAAAGGGAATGTGGCACCTTGGTCGAATCCTGGAATTTAGTGAAATTAGATGTACTTTTAGCCAAAAATAATGAAACCACTCATGATTTCTCTGAAAAATGTACAATAAGCTCAATATTTTGTTTTTAAAAATACTCCTCTTGAAAAAGAAATAAATATCAGCCTGTGGATGATGTCACGATCTGGCAGCCACTACCATACTTGAAAAGCTTCAAGGGCTTCAATTGGCTGATGCTCATCGTGACGTCAGCATATGTCGTCACACCAGTAGCTCACAAAAATGACCGCCGGCGACGGGGGGCTGAGGGGGCTGGTGTCAGGTAGATTTTAGCTTTTTTCTACGGAAATATCGAGTTCCAAGACAAATGAAATATGGAGTACCGGGTTTTCCGACTTGCTTTACAACTTGGCTATCTCAGTTAAAATCCCGTTGTGAAGGTGCCACATTCCCTTTAAGGGTTTTTCTTGAGTCTTTTTCAAGATGGGTACAATATTGACTTTCATCCAACTACCCGGATATGTTCTCCCTCTACGGATTTCCCAAATAGAATGCAAAGAGGGAGCACTAACTCACGGCGGCATTCCTTGTGATTCTGGCACCGATATCGCCAGGCTCGCATGCCCTATGTACTTGTAAGTTCTCCAAGACAGCCTGGATAGTTCCCTCCGCTCTGTCGAATCTATCTAGGGATGACAGATTATTTACAGTGATCAATGGATACTTTGAAACATCCCTTGCTTGCGAAGGAGCCGTTAAGCAGATTCACTTTTTGAACATCATCGTGGACTTCTGTGATTCCATCTTTCACTTTTAAAAGAAAGACTAAAAACAGTGATCTGGGGTAAATCTCCCGGTTTTCATGCATTAATTTCGACACGATCCTCCAGGAAAACGTCTGCAGAGACACACTTGAGCCACGTTATCATAGTACTAGACTGAACACATTTTTAAGGATGCTGCAAACCTTGATGTGATATCGGCCTCGTTCTTTATTTCAAAATACGACAGCCCGGTCCAGGAAGATATCATAGGCGGTTTGACAGACCACGGACAGGGATATGGTAGAGCTTGGATGCCTGCCCGAGACTCCATGTCTTGATATTCGGTTTCTCGATCACACTTCTCAATCCCTCTGATCCATTTCAAAGATGTTTCCAGTCGCGTCGTCGCGTAGTCTTACAGCTGTAGGTAAAACCTAGGAACTAAATCTCGGAAATAAGGCCGGCGATGGGGCTTAAAGAGGGATGTGGGTGGATGTTGATTGGGCCACCCCTCTGCTTTGGAGGGCATTTTCCTTGCGTTGGAGTGTGGGTGCCTAAAAGCCAATCGGTCATCAAGGCATGTTAAATTTCTTTTGAAATATGTCTGGCTATACCAATGGTTGAAAATGTGGAAGTTTGTTTGGGGAAGAAATACGATATTTTGTTTCATTTGACCTTCAATTGTTTCTGAACTATAATTGTATCGTCCACCCAATATATTCCATCTGAATTATGCGCGATTAGGAAGACTTATCTTGTGCGTAACAACACGTCATTCCATAAGAACGCACAGTCTCACCTTCGAGGCATCTGCGCTCAATCCTGTTGTTTTTCATTGAAACGGTCATCAATTTTTAAAAGATAACTCCTTTCTCTCTATTATGCCACACTATTGAAAAGATCCAACCAACACAGATGCTTAGAAATCAGTGAAAAGCGATGCATTGCAATTAACAAAACGCCATTTTTTACGTATATCAAAAAAATTTTGTTCCAAAACAAAACATCATTGAAATCGCCGTTGCAGACTTGCTCAGGACACGATCAGGACGAAACAGAAATATCACTGTGCGGTAAGAATAGACAAATGACTTTAGCTTGACCGGTATCAAGCATGGAACCTTTGCCTAGAATCGTGTGCAGCTAACAATAATTGTAGAGGATTGGCCACGCAGCAAATGCCAATATTATACAGCGTCCCCAACCCTCACCCTGTTGGGAGGGATTTGGGAGATCAGATCGACTTATTCAATGGGTATGACGGGACTTGAACCCGGGACCGGTGGCTTAGGAGATTTTGAGGTGGTTCACTAGGCCATTCATCCCCCCTCGCGCGTAATTAGACACTGTGCGCAATTAGGGCACTTCCCCTACGTTTTGGATAATAACGGCTGCCCGAGTAAAGCTGTAAAAGTAGATAAATAAACACCAATCCATTCGTAAAGCCGAACCAAATTATGCATATCATAACTTTGAAAAGTCAAATCTTAAAATGGACATGCCCTGACCTGCCCTAGGGTCATGTAAAGGTCAATATAGACCATAACGTAAGCTGCTCAAACCGCAGTGGCAAGCAAAACACGATGACGTCAAAATAAACACTCAATAAATGGTAAAGACTCAATCGTCACCATTTTCGGATCCCCGTGAACTTCGAATGGAGAGGCAATTGCCGTGACCTGACCCCAGTTCACTGATGTAAAAAAGTTCGGTTACCAAACAATATTTTACTAGCTGCCCTTATTGTGTGATGTGAATCTCAGATTGATAGATTGAGCCTGCTCGTAATGCAGCGCCTCTGAAATTGTTGGAGGTTAGGTCACTTGACATGGACTGGTGACCTGACCTTATATGATACGAAACCAAAATTTTGCTAAAGGATGCGAAAGAGACTAGGTAATAGGTAGGTATACTAAGTAAGTCAGTGCGCGGCCGTTTTATGCTAGTTTAGAAAAACCTTAAGTGATTGAGCACTTAGAGGGAGAGTTATTCGCCTTTCATGCCGGGGCGTGTTGAGTATCATGAAGACATGCCGAATAGCCCAGAAGAAAATCAAACGTACGTGGGCAGAAACCACGAGCGAATTCCGAGCCCCGTTTGCGTGCAGTTTCTGGGCACGTGTGACGCAGTCTTTGGGCGGATACCTCCTGCCGACAGGTACAAGCCCCGCTGACCACCAGTTAATACATCCAACATTGATTACGGGGTCTGGGACAGGCGGTTACGGCTCTCGGTACACGCAGACAGACGGCTCTCGGGACACGCACACAAACAGCTCTCGGTACACGCAGACATACAGCTCTCCATACACGCAGACCGACGGCTCCCGGTACACGCAGGCCGACGGCTCTCGGAACACGCAAACAAACGGCTCTCGGTACACGCAGACATACAGCTCTCCATACATGCAGACCGACAGTTCTCGGACACGCAAACAAACGGCTCTCCATGCACGCAGACATACAACTCCCGGCACACGCAGACCGACGGCTCCCGGCACACGCAGACCGACGGCTCTCGGACACGCAAACAAACGGCTCTCCATGCACGCAGACAGACGGCTCTCGGACACGCAAACAAACGGCTCTCCATGCACGCAGACATACAACTCCCGGCACACGCAGACCGACGGCTCCCGGCACACGCAGACCGACGGCTCCCGGCACACGCAGACCGACGGCTCCCGGTACACGCAGACCGACGGCTCTCGGACACGCAAACAAACGGCTCTCCATGCACGCAGACATACAGCTCTCGGTATGCGCATACAGACGGCTCTTGATGCGGGCGTGGATTTCCGAAAATCATTGGGGGTGCCCAAATTGGAAACAATACCAATAACCATCACGCAAAACCGGATAGCATACTATTTTCTTTGTTTTGATTCTCACACAGGCCCGCTGAAGCAAATAAAACCAGTTTAAATCCTGAAAATGAAATAAAATCAAATGTAGAGGAACTCTTAGCATTAACTCAACGTTTCATTGGGGTGCCCGGGCAGCCCCAAAGATATATAAATCCACACCCCTGGCTCTCGGTACACGCAGAAGAAAGACGGCTCTCGGTACAGGCAGGCAGACGGCTCTCCACACTCGCAGACAGACAGTTCTCCATACACCCAGACAGAACGGCTCTCCAGACACGCGGACAGACAGCTCTCCAAACGCGCAGACAGGCGACTCTCAGGACACTCAGACAGACGGCTCTCCATACACGCAGACAGCCGGCTCTCGGGACACTCAGACAGACGGCTTTCGGTATACGTAGACAGACAGCTCTCGGGACACAGAGACGGCTCACGGTACACGCAGACAGGCGGCTCTCCATACACACAGACAAACGGCTCTCCATACACCCTCACAGACGGCTCTCCATACACGCAGACAGATGGCTCTCGGTACGCATGTCTTGGGACATGCAGACAGACGGCTTTCGGTATACGCGGACAGACGGCCCTCCCTACACCCTCACAGACGGATCTCCATACACCCAGACAGATGGCTCTCCATACACCCCTCACAGACGGCTTTCCATACACCCAGACAGACGGCCCTCCATACACCCTCACAGACGGATCTCCATACACCCAGACAGATGGCTCTCCATACACCCTCACAGACGGATCTCCATACACCCAGACAGACGGCCCTCCATACACCCTCACAGACGGCTTTCCATACACCCAGACAGATGGCTCTCCATACACCCTCACAGACGGATCTCCATACACCCAGACAGACGGCCCTCCATACACCCTCACAGACGGCTTTCCATACACCCAGACAGACGGCCCTCCATACACCCTCACAGACGGCTCTCCATACACCCAGACAGACGGCCCTCCATACACCCTCACAGACGGCTTTCCATACACCCAGACAGATGGCTCTCCATACACCCTCACAGACGGATCTCCATACACCCAGACAGACGGCCCTCCATACACCCTCACAGACGGCTTTCCATACACCCAGACAGACGGCCCTCCATACACCCTCACAGACGGCTTTCCATACACCCAGACAGATGGCTCTCCATACACCCTCACAGACGGATCTCCATACACCCAGACAGACGGCCCTCCATACACCCTCACAGACGGCTTTCCATACACCCAGACAGATGGCCCTCCATACACCCTCACAGACGGATCTCCATACACCCAGACAGACGGCTCTCCATACACTGTAGCGATCGAACGTCATGTTCCATCGAAGCAAACATCGATCAGGTTTAGCCAACCGTGGTGCAATATGGAAGTTAAACGGCGTTGTCGCAGAAAAAAGAGAGCACATCAAAAGGCTCGGCGGACCAACAGCTTGGATGACTGGGAACGCTATCGGCAGCTACAGAAGGAGGCAAGTAGGGCTTGTCGAGCAGCCTACAATGACTTCGTAGCCAACATGATAACTGAGGACACTACCAACAAGAAGCTCTATTCCTTCATCAAGACCAGGAAGTCGGATGGTAGCGGAGTTAGCCCTCCGAGAAAATAGCATCCTGCGGTCAACACCTCGAGAGAAGGCAGATATTCTCAACAGACAGTTTTGCTCTGTTTTTACTGAAGAAGACCTCATAAATATTCCGAATATGGCCCACCACTCAATCCAGAGGCTTCGGATATCCTCGTGACTACCCCTGGCGTAGAAAAACTCCCGCGAAATCTTAATCCTCACATGGCCACCGGACCAGACCAGATTTTCTACATGCTATTTGTCTGCTGTTCTGGCACCTGCACTTACCATCATCTTTCAAGAGTCTCTGGAGAGCGGACAAACTCCGGAAGACTGGAAGAAGGCTTACGTCGCACCTATTTAAAAAAATGAGACAAGGCTGCTGCTTCCAACTACAGGCCAGTAAGCTTAACATTCATCTGCTGTAAAGTGCTGGAGCATATCATTCACAGCCATCTCATGAACCACCTTGAGATCAACAACTTCATCGTAAACCAACAGCATGGGTTCAGAAAGCGGCGGTCGTGTGAGTCACAACTCATTATCACTGTAGACGATCTTGCGTGGGTACTAAATCAACACCAGCAAATCGACGCTATTACACTAGATTTTAGTAAGTCTTTCGACAAAGTGCCCCACAAAAGACTTGCCATCAAATTGGAACATTACGGCATCACCGGAAAAACCCTTAAGTGGATCCAGTGTTTCCTGCAAGGCCGCACGCAACAGGTGGTCGTTGATGGAGAGAAATCTGCTCCCGCTCCTGTGGTATCAGGAGTTGCTCAGGGAACAGTGCCGGGGCGACTGCTTTTCCTTGTTTACTTTAATGACCTTCCTCAGCGAGTGACGTCAACGTCAAGGCTCTTCGCTGACGACTGTCTTCTGTACAGGACGATCAATGCTCAATCTGACTCAGCGCAGCTACAGCAGGACCTCGACTCACTCCGACAATGGGAAAAGGACTGGCAGATGGAATTTAATCCTGATAAATGTCAAGTCATCAGGATCACCAACAAGAAGACCATCATCATGACTGACTATACCATCCACGGCCATTGCTTACAAACAACCAACAAAGCGAAGTACCTGGGAGTAACGATTGACAGCCAAATAACATGGGCGGCACAGGGGTCGAAAAACCTACTATTTTGGCATTCTAAATGGTGACAGCTCAAGATGCGCAAAGTGACAAAAATTAGCCGAAATATTTCCTCCAGACCAATAACGGAACAAATCGCCGAAATTGGCACCTGTAATTTGAACTCACAATGCTTTTCAACAACTAGGATTGTCCAGGAGTATCCATTGGTATCCTACTAACGCCAAACGTGTCACATTTTTCAGCCTGGGCTGGTGACACATTTAGTGCTTGAGAATTTCAATGGTGACACACTGAACACTTTTTTGGCCCCTGGGGCGGCACATATTAAGAACACCACGCAGAAAGCTAATAACACCTTAGCATTCCTTCGGAGGAATATTTCTACCTGTTCTCAACATGTAAGGATGTCTGCATACAAAAGTCTCGTTCGGTCCCAGTTGGAATACTCAGGGACAGTCTGGGAAAATTAAATTAAATGCCAAACATCTGCAATCGAGAGGGCCTAAAGAAAAGCTGCGCGCTTCATTACATCGGATTACAGCAGAAGGAACAGCGTCACTTCTATGCTCCAAACACTTCACCTCGAATCGCTAAAAAACACGAAGAGTGCGAGCAAGAACGACAATGTTATTCTGGTCAGTCAAGAGCTTAGTAGACCTGCCAACTCTTCATCTGAGACCAGCCAACACCATTACAAGAGGCCACAATCAACGGTTTGTTAGACCGATGTGCTACGTAAATTCATATAAAGACTCATTCTACCCTGCAGTGATCGCCTCATGGAACCAGCTGCCTCAGTCTCTTGTGGACTCTGGAAGTTTAGAAGAATTTAAACGCGGCCTTGAATTTTTCAAGATAAATTAAGATTCGAACCCTAGCAAAATTATGAGTATTGTCTTGAAATTGTATCAGTTGTTGTGACATTCATCATCACCCATCGAATGTTGTTCATGTCATTCTTCTGTACGAAAATGCTCGTAAGAGACAGGCACAATAAAGGGAGAGAGAGAGACACCCAGACAGACGGCTCTCCAGACACCCTCACAGACGGCCTTCCATACACCCAGACAGACGGCTCTCCATACACCCAGACAGACGGCTCCCGGTACACCCAGACAGACGGCTCCGGTACACCCAGACAGGCGGCTCCCGGTACACACAGACAGGCGGCTCTCCATATACCCCCACAGACGGCTCTCGGTGCACGCAGACAAACGTCAGGCGCCGCACGCTCGGGACACGCCACAGCCAATCGATCATGAGCCGGTGATGATTGTACCGGCGAGACCGGCGTTATGAAGGCCGTGCGCGGACGTGCCGCCCAGAGCGGCAGGGCTGGGTCAATTGTCGACGGGCCGCGTGAGCGCGGGGACGGCGATGACGGTCAGCCCGCTGAATACATAGCGCGCCAGCCGCAAACCTGCACGCTCTCATTGTGATTACTAGCAGAGTGTGCAGCACCAGAATTCGGTAATAGGAAAGACATGAAAGGATCTGTTCGTATGCTACCTAATGTATTTTCACTATTTTCCACCCCCTGGGTCATCTATTTACCATTTTGCATTTCCATGGCAGGTTGTTACGCAGCAGCTAGCCCTCTCCCCCACCCATAGTGCGTTACGCAATATATGGACGGCCGTAAACGATACCAACAACTATCATGCCTTGCACCAGCCTCCGGCGATATGCGGTACAGGCAAAGCAACAATAAGTGATAAGAGCCTCATTATTGTTGACGCAGGCTCCATTCCAACCAAAAAAACTGTACCTCGATTTTCGTAATGTGGAGGAATGGGTTAGAAGCGACTACAACAACATCTACCTTTTCCTGTGCTTACTTCAACCAAATTAGGCCATAATTAATGGACTAAATTTTAACGTGAAGATTTCACGAAAACTGCGGACCTAAGTTTACTTTCGCTCATGAATGCAAGTGTGAGCCTGTAAGTAAGAACGTTGAGGGCGGTTCATCGGAAGAAACATGAGTTTTCCCTCCATTTCATCGCATATGGAAAAACGGCCATGAGATATTGAAATGTTCTGTATAAAAATAACCCGCGCCCCAACGGGAGTCCGGCACCACCTTCCCCCACCGGGGGCCATCGATGCCCCCCTCCAACTCCAAAAATATGGGGGTTAGCGCAAATCTGCAAAGTGCATTAGAAAGCCCGCGTAAATTCAGTGAGAAATTACTTATCGTGTTTAAGCGCTCAGGTCAATGGTTTGACCTCCAGAGGTCAAGTTAGGTCACGATAGGCTATTTTCATTCAAATATGCAATGCTTAATAAAATTGAGCATAACTCTGGTGCCATTAGAGCTACTATTGAGATCTGGTAAACTACATCTGATAGGAAAATGTCAGACCTTTTTCCTCTATGGAAACATAACAACCTCCCGCTAGTGGTTTGACCTCCAGAGGTCACCTTGAGACCTCATAGGACCTGAGGTCACGAAAGGTCAGAAATTGACCTTGCCGTATATCAAATGAAAGCCAGTGACGAGACGACATACACGATGGTGTTTGATTCAATGTTCTAGCTTAATTAGGTCAAAAGCTTTTGTCAAAATACTGCTTTTGACCCCTGGTGACCTTGGATGACCTCGGAGAGGTCAAAGGGGTAATATGATTCCTGAAATCCATGAAAGTCCAAGAACGCTGTTCTGAGCATTTTGGGCATTTGCAATCATTTTTGTGACTTTTAGATCATAAGACAACTTTCCCCATGATTTTCGATGGGAGAGGTCACCCTGTGAACTGACCTCAGGTCACGAAATCGAAAAATCCCGGATATACACCTTGTAGACCCTAGTGGGGTCATGAAGTGTAGGAAGTTTCAAATTGATCGACTGGGAAATGTAGCTCTTATTTAGCTCAAAATTTAAAGTGAGGTGACCTTGGTTGACCTCGCCTGGTGACCTGACCTTGGGTGACCCGGGGTTAAATTTTTTAGGGATGGTGGGTAAATGATGGGGAGAGAGATAGAGCCCTTAACTACGGTGCTGCGTTTCGTTGTTTTTCTGCTATGCCGAGAAAACCTTAGGGGGCCATCGATGCCCCCGGTTGAGCGAGGGATAATCCTACTATCGCATTGCCACCTTGCCACCGTCAGTGCATCAGCCACCGTAAACGAATCTCCTGTATTTATACGAGCGGAAACACTTGCCCACCCCCGGAGTGGCCAACGAGTACGGTGCCAGGGTTGCTCTTAACACGCGCATTGACGGGGCTCTGAGCCACCTTCGCCTTGACGGTTGGCGGGGGAGGGCGAGTACACGCCCACCCCCACCCCTAAGATCTCGAGAACCGCGCTAGGTAGCGAAAAACGGTAAACGGCGTTGGATAGCCCATTGACTTCTCCATCGAAAATGTTTGAACCTTCTTTTGTCAGGTCACGTTTAAGGTTACAAGAGGTCAAAACATGCCTTCATAGGGATAACATGTAAAATACGTTTTTCGGCGATTACATATGAACAAGTAAAGATAGAGCAAAACAATTTAACTATATGAATCCTCGCAGCAAGCCGAATCGAATGATATATAATATGACCTTGCTAGGCTAAATAAAGGATTTGGCCTGACCTGACTCAGGTCAAGGTCAAATTGAGTAAAATGCATATCATTAGAGCCGCAATGACAAGGCAAATCTAATACTGTTAAAATAAATGCTCTATATCCATTCATTACTGAGTTATTCAGTTAAAACCATTTCTCCCATACATTTCCAATGGAGAGGTCATGGCTTGTACCTGACCTTAGGTCATCATATACAAAATACCGGAAAATATTTTAGAAAACTCGGTGGGGCAATTGCGTGATATGAGTTTCAATCGGATAAGTTCACCCTGTTCCGACTTATGTCATCTTAAACTTTTTTGAGGTCAGGTCACTTGACCTGTACTGGTGACCTGACCTGAAATGACCAAACCTTAAAATTTTGAAAAAAATTAAAAATGATGAGGGACAAGGTATGCCAAGTACCGCGGCGCTACACGCCGCCATTTTTATGCTATCTCCGAAAAACCCGAGGGGGTACCCGCCCCCCGTCAATACGCGTGTTAAGGTTTATTCGGGAGGATTAGACCACAGCACGAATAACTGTTATTTGGACCCAACTTCCATCTTTTTAGGGCACTAAATCGAGCGTTGTAAATTCAAACCCCATTCCTAACTGTGCTGAACGCGCCCCTGCCTCACCTGTCGAGCGCGCGGCAGGCAAAAAGGCAGGTGGGGTTTGGACACTGGATCTGGCGTTCTTTAAGATAGGGAAGTTGAGTCCAGAAAAAAGCACCAGCTATTCGTGCCGCAGCTCCACCTTCTAGCTTGTCCCGAATATTCAGCCCTAGCAACGTGCAGGTTGGCCGGCCTCATCTGAGCGTGGGAATCACCGCCAATGCTACTGCGTGTTAACAGAACTAGGGTGACAGCCATTGGCGCCATTGACGGCCATTGGCGCCATTGACAGCCAATTTTTGGAGGGGAGGCAAACCAATGTTTTGTGGGGGTGGGTCTAAATCGAGATACAAATCGTGAAAACATAGAATTATAAAAGAAACACGGCTGAAATTTGATCCAGTTGGTGGTGGTGGACAGAAGAGACTAGTTTGGGCTCTGGACCCTTTGGCCCCCCTTGGACCCGTCAGTGGTTACAGCTGACGTCCAGTCCGATGCCGCTACTCACTCGATCCTTTGCGGCGCTTCTGGCTGGGGCTGTCGGAGTCGGAAGATTTACTCAGACCGCAGCCCATCGCTCTGGGACAGCCTCATGCATGGTCGGGCCGGCGCATGGCTGGGCCGTAACCCTGAAACGGGGCACACAAGGTCGTCAGAGCGACGGGGTGGACCCCTGAAACGGGGCACACAGGGTCGTCAGAGCGGCCAGGGGCACACAGGGTCACAGCACGGTCGGGGTGGACCTCTGAAACGGGGCACACAGGGTCATCGGGGCGGTCGGGGTGGACCCCTCAAAAGGGGCACACAAGGTCGTCAGAACGGTCGGGGGTGGACCCCTGAAACGGGGCACACAGGGTCATCAGAACAGTCGAGGGTGAACCCTGAAACGGGGCACACAGGGTCATCAGAGCGGTCGGGGTGGAACCCTGAAACGGGGCACACAGAGTCATCAGCACGGTGCGTGCAGTTGGCAGGCAGTCGGGCCGCTACACGTGTGGACTACATTCCTGAAAAACATTGAACAGCACGCCATTAGCCGAAGACAACTGGGCAAGGACACAATACCGGTATCATCTCTCATGCAATGTGTCGGAATTATACACGCATAGACAGAACATCAGGTGCAGTCAGTAAAAGGATATTTGGGAATTTGGCAGGCCCAGAGTGGAATGGTCCAGCTGCGAGACATTCCCCCACCAGACATCGATCCCCCGCCCACATCTGCATCACGTCCGACAGCTTCACACAGAGATGCCGCTGGAAGAATCGACAGGTGTCTCGAATCGGCGATGGTGGCTGGCGTTTGCCGTTTGGCGCACAGGTCAATGCGTGTGTGTGTTGGGGTTTAGGGCACTTCAGCGACTAGGCTATGTCGCGCACAGGCCAATGCTTTTCAAGCACGTGTGAAATGACTGGTTTTCTCCGAAATTTTTTATTTATTTATTTTTTATATAAATTTTGTCCAAGTTGTTCTCAGTTCGACTGTTGGAGTCAGAGTCTCACTAAAGTCATCAATGGACTTGTCACGAAGACCCTGACCCCATCACCCGAACGAGCAACTCCCACAATGAAGGGTTGATTTAGAAGCCAAAGTTTAACGTCCCACAAAGCACAGGGACGACCGCCCCGCTCAGGTCACCCTCTCACCAGTCAGTTGCCAGCCGACCTGTACGTCGGGTAAACTATTGAGCGCCGGAGCGTCTCAGGGGACCCGATCCCAAGCCAGGACATGTACTGCCACTGCATGTTTCTGAGCAGCGGGCCGGAGCCCAACGCTCTACCCACTGAGCTACCGGGGCGGCGGATTCGAGCAGCCTAATCATACCTGAACAGTTTGTGGAAAATGGCAGCACAAGGTGCGATGTGAGTTTTTGGGGCCACAATCATACCTATTTCTCTAAACACAGTACTGAGCTGGGTTTGTCGAGACGACAGGTTCCGCTGATAGACTTGTTTATAAACCACTCTCGTTCTGTCTCCACCAGTGTTAACAGTGAGTTCACTGATGAGGGTAATGGCAAGCGGCGTTATGAAAAAATGCGTGTCAGGCATGCCATATACAAAGTGCTCCGCATCTCGCTACTCTTTATGATCGCGGGCCGGCGCAGCACCTGGGAAGAGTGTATGTGGTGTGGCAGGCTGTGTCATATGGGTCACATGAGTGGTGACTAATCAGTCAGCTGCTAGCAGAGATGGCTGGCACGTGTACCCTTGCACCACGTCTTTATCTGTGCCTGCCATCCTTGTCCAGCGCTCCACTCACACTTCCACCTAGCTGTGACTGAGCCGGCGCAGAACCTGCGAGGCGTGTCTATGATTTATTTAGCACCTTTAAGGAGTGTCTGTGGTTTGGCCAGCACCTGTGAGGGGTGTCCGTGGTTTGACCAGCACCCGGGAGAGGTGTCTGGGCTTCGGCCAGCACCTGTAAGGGGTGTCCGTGGTTTAGCTAGCACCTGAGAGGTGTGTCTGTGGCTTGGCCAGCACCTGTGAGGTGTGTTTGTGGCTTGGCCAGCACCTGAGAGGAGTGCCTGTGGTTTGGCCAGCACCTGTGAGGTGTGTCTGTGGTTTAGCCAGCACCTGAGAGGTGTGTCTGTGGTTTAGCCAGCACCTGAGAGGGGTGTCTGTGGTTTGGCCAGCACCTGAGAGGTGTGTCTGTGGCTTGGCCAGCACCTGAGAGGGGTGTCTGTGGTTTGGCCAGCACCTGAGAGGTGTGTCTGTGGCTTGGTCAGCACCTGAGAGGTGTGTCTGTGACTTGGCCAGCACCTGAGAGGTGTGTCTGTGGCTTGGCCAGCACCTGAGAGGTGTGTCTGTGACTTGGCCAGCACCTGAGAGGTGTGTCTGTGGTTTAGCCAGCACCTGAGAGGTGTGTCTGTGGTTTAGCCAGCACCTGAGAGGAGTGCCTGTGGTTTAGCCAGCACCTGAGAGGGGTGTCTGTGGCATGGCCAGCACCTGAGAGGGGTGTCTGTGGCTTGACCAGCACCTGAGAGGGTGTCTGTGGCTTGGCCAGCACCTGAGAGGTGTGCCTGTGGCTTGGCCAGTACCTGAGAGGTGTGTCTGTGATGTGGCTGGCTGTGGCTGAGCCGGTGCAGCACCTGAAAGGTGTGTCTGTGATTTGGCCGGCGACTGAGAGGGGTGTCTGTGGTGTGACCAGCACATGTGAGGGTGTCTGTGGTGTGACCAGCACCTGTGAGGCGTGTCTGTGGTGTGACTGACAGTGACTGAGCTCGCCCAGCACCTGTGAGGCGTGTCTGTGGCGTGGCCTGGCTGTGCACCAGCGGGGCTTCCCTGAGTGACTGACACGGCTTCCCGCGCGGCATCACAGCGCCGCGAGACCTGGCCGGTAAGAGGGCTGGGTCTGGCGCATAATTTAAAGCTAAAAATCCAGATCTTACCGCCCCTAGGTTTGATGTGGGGACATTTACTTAGCCCAACAAATGCACTTCCAGAGAGATTCAAGAATGTTTTGTAGCATTCCTTCTTCCGCCATATTGATACATGGTCCGTCAGGCCTGTCCTCAGCTGCATTTTGATATGCATTTTTACTTGTCTTTTGTCGATTAAAATTAGAAAGCTTATGTTAGTAAAATATAAGGTGTAAACACACTAACCCCGCGCTTAAAGATGCAAATAAATGGAGACATATATAGCAGCATTGAGCATAGGCCGATCCAGGATTGCCGATCGGGGGAGGGGCACCTTGCCGGGGTGGGGCACCATCCAGATCAGAGGGCGCCACTTTTGACCGGCAAAACCTATCAGATAGACGCCAAATCCTATCAGTGGGTGCCTATTTTCGCATCCTGGGGGAGCGGGAAGCGACATTTTAGAGGGCGCCATCGACCTTTCAGGAGGGCGCCGTGACCATTTCAGGGGGCGCCGATTGTCGATCGGGGGAGGCACGTGCCCCCTTTGCCCCCCCTGGATCCGCCTATGGCATTGAGGTTTAGGGGAAATTGGATGCATTGCGCTCCCTCAAATAATGCACTCCACTAATTTCACTGGAAGGTATGACTGGCAGTTGGCTTTGCGCACTATGATCCGGTTTCAATATCTAGATCAAATTTTCTAACAACGTTTCCAGTACTTGTACGTATTCGTACAACGAAATGTATTTAAGTCAGCTAGAGTCACCAATTCAGCACTTCCTTACAATTTGAAAGAGTTTATGAGCTAAACAAAGTAAAAGCACCGATGCCATAGAACGCAAACGATTGTTTTAACTCCAACGCCAGATTTCTTTACATATGCTGAGCATAAAAATATAGAATCTCCCTAGTGGTGGATTTTGAAAGCCGATACCCCCTGATTTTAGCGCAAAACAGGAATTGCACCATTGCCTAATAAGTCCTATATATATATATATATATATATATATATATATATATATATATATATATATATATATATATATAACAATACAATAATTACATCAACTGGGAGAAATTCGTCCAGCGAGCGATTTCCCTCAGTGAGGGCAAAACACCCAATTACTCTAATGACTACAGTTGCAAACATCATGGATACCTACGCAGACCTTGGAAATCGAGAACAAATAGAACCCCCGAGTCTCCTTTTCTTCCACTAGTCGATGCGCCTCCCCGTAGAGACTGACACAATGCGACGGTCTGAGATAGAAGCAAGCAATCCAGGAGGAGTTCACACATCGAAATTCTCCCATGCACAACAACGCAAAATGTTCATTCGCTTCCAAATGAAATAGTGGTGTCTTCATGAAACAGTGGATTATTTACGACCTCTGTTCCGTGTGAAGAGCTAAACATTTCATCCAAAGAGGTAAATATCAGTTCAGTATGTTATCGGATTATTAATACTACTCTTCTAGTGAGATTGTTGAGTCTCCTCGTCAGATTTTACCCGTGCACTACGGTGTTCACAAACCCAAGAACCATTCGCCACACCACAAGCGAAACTTTGGGGCTTTAAGACATATCGATTCCTGAGGTCATATGGTGACACCAACTCGCACCCTGTTAGAAGGATATTTTGGGAATTGAAAAGACTTATTCAGAGTACCCGCCCGGGAATTTGAGCCCGGGTTAGCAGCGTGAAGGTAGAATACTCTTCCCCACGCGACCGCATCCACCAACCCACCACCACAAAGCACTCGGCATAACGAACACGCTGAGCAGCCATGCATGACATTCATTCGAATAAAAAATAGCAGTGCAGGAAGCAGAGAGAGAGAGAGAGAGAGAGAGAGAGAGAGAGAGAGAGAGAGAGAGAGAGAGAGAGAGAGAGAGAGAGAGAGAGAGAGAGAGAGAGAGAGAGAGAGAGAGAGAGGGGAGAGAGAGAGAGAGAGAGAGAGAGAGAGAGGGAGAGAGAGGGAGCGAGAGCGAGAGAGGGAGCGAGAGCGAGAGCAAGAGTGAGAAGATGAGTGGAGTAAAAAAAACAGCTAAGCAACCAGTAAGACGACTAAATTGGCAATGACCGAGCTTAAGTTTCTGTTTCAAAATGACAAATGAAAGCTGGCTTAACCTTTCTTAGGTAAGGTTCTTAGGCTTAACCTTTTATGGTTATTTTCTTAACGAAAGGTCGACTAAATCGCACAATAAGTCCAGGCGGGCTAAATAAATGCCTTCTTGTACCCAATTAACATGGAAGACGTAAAAAAACATTGGGGGGAAAACAATTCGATCTGAATGTATTTATTTCAGCTTTTTGGACTTTCTGCATAAACTAACTATTCGGAAGAATCGTTGGTAACAGTCCTTTTCAGAAATTTAGGCCTCTTTATATGTTTAAGCTCACCGCATTCCTGCTGCCAACGTGTCGTTTTCCGAGTATTGAAGCTCTCCGAAATAAGTATCCATATCGTGCTGCCAAGGCCTTTATAACCTTCCAGGCTGTTTCAAGGTCTCGAAGAAAACGCACACCCGTGTTATGTAGGATAACAATCTTGCTTGAAAATGTTATGCAGTGAATTGATTCGATGCAGCTACCTGATGGTGTCAATTTAATTTCCCTACGACAATTACCCGTAGAGCTCACCAACAGCGCTGGTACGACCAGGCCAAGTTGTATGTACTTCTTTTTACTAAGATAGAGGTAGACGTCGCGGACGATTTGTGCCCGCTTCGTGATCAGCTTGCTAAAACAATCAGCACTGGAATGAAATAGAGTGAAAATGTTGTGAATCAGCGGATTATTTCGGATAAAAGCGGATCCCGTCAAGGTTTTTGTACTACTTTGACGCATAAACCGGACCTTCTCAGAAAGTATCTATTGCTTTTAGTGTCTTGATGCACACTCTAACCAAGTCTGAATTCGCAGCTGCCTTCTGCCCTATTAACCCACCACAGGCATGCACGGCATGTGCGTAATGGTGCACTTTGCTCCACTGCAGGACCTCTAAGAGGTCAACTGGAGCACTGGACTGCCGCCGCCATCAGGCCAACACGTCGTTCCTCGCACCCGAGCACACACGGCAGCAATCGATACAGCTGCCTTTGGTCTGTGGCCGCGGCGCCGACTGTACCAATGTGGGGTGGTCCTGGCCGACTGTACCAATGTGGGGCGGTCTGGCCGACTGTACCAATGTGGGGTGGTACTGACGTCGGTACCAATGTGGGGCGGTCCTGGCCGACTGTACCAATGTGGGGCGGTCCTGACGTCGGTACCAATGTGGGGTGGTCCTGACGTCGGTACCGATGTGGAGTGGTCCTGACGTCGGTACCAATGTGGGGTGGTCCTGACGTCGGTACCAATGTGGGGTGGTACTGACGTCGGTACCAATGTGGGGTGGTCCTGACGTCGGTACCAATGTGGGGTGGTCCTAACGACGGTACCAATGTGGAGTGGTCATGGCCGACTGTACCAATGTGGGCTGGTCCTGACGTCGGTACCAATGTGGAGTGGTCCTGACGTCGGTACCAATGTGGAGTGGTCATGGCCGTCTGTACCAATGTGGGCTGGTCCTGGCCGACTGTACCAATGTGGGGCGGTCCTGACTGACGGTACCAATGTGGGGTGGTCCTGGTGGGAATGGCCAATTTAAAGGCATGTGAAGTGCAGGTCACTGGAAATAGATTGTTTACATAACTGCCTAGTGGTGAACCTTGAGAACGTAAAACGTTGTTTAAAGTTTACTAACAATGCTTACTATTGTTTTGAAGAAAAGAAAGCAGGTGGTCCGTTCTTTGGTGCATCTGACGCAGCTTGTGTCGAATTAAAGTGCCGGGCCACATCCTGTGCCCTGAGTCATCCTCGGAAAACCCAGTGCTCTACTGGCACAATGACGGAAAGCCGCTAATTTAAGTGGCGTTCAGCCAGTCTTCAAAAGCTGGACATGTGCCATTTTCCTTTAAACGTAGGTGTATACCGATTCACAAGCATTTCTGACAGCCGAAATCATTAACCATCCTGGAGTTAAAAAAAAGACAGATTCCAGATACAGTCAACACCAAGTGCTGCAGCATACCAAACGGCACATTCACTGGATGTTCAGAGAACTGTTCAAGACTGACTTATCAACTGTGACGTGTGAAAACCCGCAGGGTTTTATATAGCGCTAGATTAGTAGGCTACTATAAACAAAATCAGCCAAATTACGACATACTTGCTGCCACCCCCCCGGCATTATTGGTCAACACAGTCCCAGTAAATGCAGCATTACGTTATCTAGACAGAGGGCTGGTGGTCAGTCGCGGTCTCGTTTATCCGTGCCAAAGCCAGGCTTGTGACGTCACTGCTGCCGTGTCATTGTTAGCATTAGGCGGGCGGGTGGCACAGAAACCCCTCCAGCCAAGATCAATAATACGGCCCGTTTGCGCCTGGCTCGGCGGCTGGCCTCTGCAATAGCAGAGCGGGTGCATCCACCGCCCAGCTAGCTCCCACCGTAGGTCTGTGGGCATCATTGATAAACTAGCCGTGCTAATGTTTGAAATGGTCTCCAGCTTCTGTTCAAAGTTTTCAGTCTAAGAACTCAAACAAAAAGCGATACTCTACACAGCTCGCAATCCATAGCGCATAAAATAGCCCACGGGGAGGGCCTAAGAGTGATCGCCCGCCCTGCTGTGTAAAGTGAGCAGCCAGCCCCTTCCTAGACACATCTCGCTACATCGGCTGGTGTCCGCTCATCGCCCGAAACCATCGGTTCGACTGAAATTGAACTGATGTCGGATATCCTGTGCATACCCTAGAAATTGTTTCTGGAGAACGCCAGTGCACGTAGATTTTATTGCCGAACAAAGCCAATGGCAATTTGTTGCATTTATACCCGTCAGCGAGAATACGGCAATTCCATAAATCCTGTGGCCTTCACTTGTGATCCACACTGCACGGGTTGGCATTCTTACCACCCTCTGGAATGGCGGTGTCGACCGCGCAGGATTCGTGATGAGCCTGACCGGACCTGTGATTGCCTCGGGGACAGCCGCCAGCTTCAGGCGTCTCCGCCACTTCTCACTGTAATGGAAGCAGCGCGCTTGTCCTTAGAAAAATGGGCTTGGCTCGTCCCCCTCCGGTGACGGAGTCTTATAGCCGGTGACTATACGTGACATTTTGCTCTTCCTGGGAGGGAAGTGAGGTGGGAACAAAAGTTCCAGGAAGGCCCCAATGCGGCAAATGTAGGCCTCCTCGTAACGGACGGGAACCTACAAAAAGTGGGGCCTCACAAACATCCAAGGGGTCTCTTTATGGGCCGAAGAGAGAGATGGACGGCTACCCCTTAGCCTTCCCCTCACTTATATTTCATGAAAGTCTCAAAATGTTTGACATAAAGAGACAGATAGTGTCAAATGAAGCCATATTCTTTTAATTTGGCGAGCAGCCCCTCTTCTAAGATACGGGTGCCTGGGTCCCACTCGTTTGGCCGATGCATGCAAACATTTATGTCATGTAAAGTGTGGCGTGATATTCCAGCCCAATTCTTCCGGTTCGGAACTCGTTGAGATCCGCATTGCGTCAGCCGACCACCGCGCCACACCACACTTGAAATGACAACCGACAGAAAGGTCAAACTCATAATTACGCTAAAGGTCTCTTCTGCTCCTTTCAGACGACGCCATAACTCGCCACTACGATTGTGGTGACCGTTAAACCACCCCTTAACTGAACGTAAACCCTGGACACGCCACAGGAGCCTTAGCTTACCGTCAGCTTCGTAAGGCCCTCACCAGCAAATGACCAGCAAAGTGCATTTAGCTAAAATGCTTCTGCCATGCCTGTACTTGTGTGTTAAAGGAATGAGGCTAGTGACCTGAAAATTGCCGGCGGCAGATAAACGAGCGCACCATAGCCGACAAAGTGCATAGCTTTGTTCTTGACGAGTTAGGAAATGGACAAATTGTAAACGCGCAGTACTCGCGGCAGCTCAAAGAGCGTTTGTTGGAGCCGAGTGACGCCGGTTTTGGAGAGTTTCGCCGCCGCTTGGGACAAAAAGGATTCATTCGACTCTAAGAAAAATGACATTGAGGCTAGGACTCTAGGTATAATGCGACCAATATGCACAGGACGTCGCTTTCAGAAGCTTGGAGCAGGCTGCTGCATGTTTTTGTGTTTTCCGTGGTCCATGGCTTGTAAACACAACTGGATATAAGAACAAAATGATGTCCTTCTAGGGCACATATAATATCTTAACTATTACGAACCTATTCACACAGCCCTACCGCAGTAATGTAGCATCGCCATTGAATGTGGGAGGTCCCTGAATCAAAGCTGACCTCTGGTATCATTTTCTTCGACCTTCTCCTACCCAGGAGATGGCAGTAAACTGGGTAGTGTTTGGTTTAACGCCGGAGTTCTGCTGACCAGCCAGCGCACTTTTTATTGGAAGCACGGGCTTGCTAAGCCTTTAAATAGATGCACAGTTCCAGTGGAGCAGCTGCGGCGTCCCTGCCACCAGTTTCGCCCATTCTAGCATACCAAAAAAATTGGTGCTCCAGGATCTCTTCCATGCCGAGCTGATTGACCCTGTTAGTTTTTTGTAGCTAATTTTATACCATTGGTCCCTTGCAAGGTAATATTTTAGACCGCGTCCCTTACTACTCAGGTTTCTTACACTTTTTAATCGTGTGGTTTTTTAATGGGTAACGGAAATCTGATCCAGGTCTTACGCTGATTTGAGTTTTTGTATCCTTAGAGTTTTTAGAAGCTGCAGACGAAAGAAAACGACCTCTAATCTAACGCATTTTCGACCTCTGAAATGAAATTAATACGAACAATTGAAAGCTTTAATAGGTAAAAGACACGAACCCAGGTATGTCCAAATAAGTATGTCTCAGTATTCCACAATTCCCAGAATATTATTTTTTCTCTAAAACCTTAGTTCTTTACTTTTAAACTTTTATCTTTGTAATATTTTTGCCTTCCTTCTAGAATGCCAAAGCATGCAGCCTTTTAAATAAATGCAGAACATTTTCACGTCCTCAAAGAACTTCAACCAAAAACTCGGAAATTTAAGTCCTCAAGATATGTTTTGCATTTTTAACTTCAATTTCATGAGGGATCTATAAAACAAGTGATCGGTTCCAGATATGTGGGGATACGGCACTGACTGCTTAAATTCAGTTTCTATAGATACCCGAGATCTTTAACCGATTCCAAAAAAACACTCCAAATGTAGCAGTATTATCCAAAAGCGTATAGCTTGCCAACTAAAGAGTCTATTTTACGAGAAATTTGCAATTGGGTGTCCAAAATGCGTTACAAAGCAGAAATGGTGTCATATTATAGGTGACCAGGTCTGCGCATACGCAGTGGAGAATTCTCGAAGTTAGCTGTGTGCGTCGGGAAATTTCAAGGGAGGACACGAAAAATTTAGGTTATCAATTCTGATAGTATAGTCACCACCAGGTCAATGCCCATGCATACTAGGTACGGTTACCATTGTGGGAGAGGAGGAGGCAATTTTTCAATAAACATGTCGAAAAAAGGTCCTTAAAAAGACGTATTCACAGCAAAAAATCCGTAAGAAACACAACACAAACCCACGAAAAAAAATCATAACACAAACAAAAAAATCCAAACAAAAAAACATAAAATATACAAAATATTGATATTAGTCATATTACAAAAGACCATACCCGCCATCGCAGACCCCAATATAGAATAGGAACAAGGGCACAACGGCTTCGCGGAGACGTTCTTAGTGACGAATTCCGACAGTGAAAACACACTCAAGTCAACACGAGGACGCGAGCCACGACAACACAACCCAGAGGCGGAGGTTTAACTCAATGGCCGGAAACAAGAGACCCGGTGACCATAGGCGAACATTATCAGAGCCTAAACACATAGCGACCCGAGGATATAACGCCACGCGCACACAACACGAGCACATGTCCAGGTCATTTAACAAACTGGGGGCCAATCGCCCCCCTGTCGGCAAATGCCCCCACCCCAGTCCGGTGCCCCCAAAAAGACAAGTCTCTAAAACTTAATAAAAACTCACCTAACGAAAAAAAAAGAATACCACACGTTAATAATAAGTTTGTTGTATTGCTCGTCCCAAACCGACAGTCCACGAAAATTATTAAAAACTACCATCAGTAGCCGTCTACTCCATCGTCAAAAACATAACAAACAAGTAGTTGCGGAAATCCGCTAAGTAGCCTCAGCATCAATTAACTAACCACAACGCAGGAATACCTAAAACCAATCAATTGTTTCTATCCGACCAGAAGCCCCCGCCAGCCATTACCGTGGCACTCATATGCTCTCATTTCAGACGTGGTCGGTTGTCAGCGCTCAGAGCTCGTTCGTGGATTAGGCGGGACACAGAGTGTCAAAGCGCGTCAGGCTGTTCTGGTGTGCCGTGTGTGCTAGCCCATTTATTATTATGTGTTGGTAGCATATAAATAGTAGATCGTAGCATTACTTTTCTGTAAATATAGGGAGACCGGGTTAACTTCACGATTCTTAATTTCGCTTCAGGGGGCAATGCTTTCAAGAAAACCTTCATCATATTTCACAGCCTACATTTCTACTAGCAATGTAGCACTATACCAAAATAAAACATTTTGTCTTTCTCATCATACACAAACGGCTTTAAATACTTCCTCAAATTTAAATTGACCCATCAAGGGTCAGTTGGACACCCCAGGGGTCAATGTAATAATAAGGCCATGCACCTGGTTCTTTCGATCGCGATGCATGTCTGTTAGGGTCGTTCAAAAACTTTTACTTTCAGACTGAGCTCGAACAGAAAACTGAAAATACACAGTGTGAACTAGAAGCGATGCCAGGTATAATCACGTACATCAAAGGGGCCTGGCTTTCTTTTTGAACATTCAATAGGTAAAATATTACATAAAACAACGCTTACATGTTGTTGATTCTATGATGATTTATTACTATCAACGACGCTCCACGCTATTTAGTGTTGGAAATATCGGATCCGGGTTAAATATAAATCCGTGATAACCACGGATCCGGGTCCATCCCGATTATACCCTAGTTACCATGAAGGACGTTAACGCAGAAATTTGGTCCGATTTCGCTTACACCTTTCCTACAGTGTTTCTCTCATATTTGAAAGACAAAATTTAAATCATTTCACCTGGAAGGTTATACGCAAGAATAGAAGGGAAATGATTGTTAGGGCCTTTGTTTGGTTTTGATCATTTTGGGCGTAATATTGACCTTTCCCGCCGGACTCACTTGTTATTTGAACTGTATGTCTGAAATACATTGTCAACGGTTTCTCCTACCCCAGAGCGGCACAAGCCGAGGCCGCAGAAAGAGCCATGACATTGCTGCTTTATGAGTCCTTTTACAAATTTCAAGCATCGTAGGTTTGAAGTAGTGCCCATCTTACCGTTTGGTTCATCTCGATCGGGTCGCATTTTTCTGTGCACTTTAAGCTTATTTTGACCTAAGGCTGCTCCGCCTTAATTTGACCAACAGGCCCTGCAAACAAAGGCAGTTTGAGCAGTCGCATCCGTTTGCTCGTCCTTAACAATTGGAAGACCCCGGACAGATTGCGTCGGGTCATTCGTACTATCCTGGGAAGACACTGATAAATAGAAAGGGTGATAGGATGCTGACTCAACAAATCGATGGATTGTAGATGGATCAGTAGATGAAAAAGTCATGTTTACGGGCTCAGGGTTCAAGGATGATCGCACTGGGTCAAACTCTGAGAAGACATTGCACATGGACATTATAACAATCATGGGCGAAGGAACGTTCAGAAAATTTGGGGGGCAAGACGTATTTTAAAGTATTTTCTCTCCAGTCAACGCCATATAGTCAATAGTTAAGATCTTGAAACGTTGGGGTGAGGGGGCATTGGCCCCTTGCCCCCCCTGTTCCTACGCATATGATAACATTTGCAGGTACATACATACTATGCAGAGGTTCTTTATTGAAGTCATAGGCGAAGAGCAAAACGCTAAAAGCTCTCTGCATCATTTAAATACTACTGAGTACTTATTTACTCATATTACCGGTGACTGAGCACTGGTGGATAGGTAAGCCTGTCAGGTAAGCTCCAGGGCCTGTCAGATAACCTCCGGGATTCGGCGTCGTCACGGAAGGTCGGCGCGCCGTTGAAACTCAGGAAGCGCATCTACGTCAACATTATTTGCTAGATACCAGGACTTTGCAGCATAATTTAAAGAGAGTATGGGGAGCTGATCTAGTAATGCAATTCTGCATGTCCTTTTCCATGCATTTAGTTGGCCAGATAAGACAGAAAAAAGCTTCTGTCCCACAATCATGTAAGGTAAAAAGACAAAAGACAAAAATAATAGGCCTTTTGTCTTTGAATCTATCGTCATTTCCAAAGGATGAATAAGTCTTTGGTCTGTTTATATTTTCTCATTGTGTGAGAAGCCCACAAAAAACAACTTCACCTTATACACATGCCTCACATTGAAACAAAGTTTCCGTCAAATTAAGCCAACCTGGAGCCAGATAGAAATTATGAATGACACCTTTTCCTACTTAAACTCATGTTTTGTTACCGCTTTCACTGAAAATAGAGGTGTTCAGAAATTTTTGGTATTAGCTAACGGATAGAATGTACAAAGAGAACACAAATCTCAGCAACTGGACGGACTGGACAGTACCGTAGGTGAATTACAGGCATGCATACGATTTGGGTAGATAACTGGTTTTAAAACTGATTGGTATGGATTCATAGAAAAACCTTTTGGGTGGCTTGCATTGGATTTCAAATTTTCTTGGCGGTGATCCATGCCTCTGATCCTCCCCACTTTTCCAAAAGGGGAGAGACACCTTCCTCGGGCCATCTGGACGTATCACCCCTTCAAATACCTTGGTCATGATGCGGAATACACGAGCTGTAAAGCATTCTCAATAAATCCCGTTACTTCCACCAAAAGCCTGCAATTTCTGTATTCATGGAATCTGTCATATTTAGGTTAAAAATGTATTAAACTTATCAGAAAAGTTAGTGTAACTACGGCAAAAGCTGACCAAAAGTATCTAGCCACACAAAAATACATAATCTGATTTTCGCTGCATTGTCCCTGGAGCTTTTGACCCACCCCCGTCACGACACAGGTATCTGAGAAGTTCACCTGACATTTGAATGTTACGCCTGACGTTACCCTTTGACGGTGACTCACTTATTGCCAGCTTCTTTATGCTGACGGCCAGGATAAATTACAGGCTGGTAGACGTGAGACGCTTCAGCCTTTTCGACCCATCATCTTCGGGTACGAGTCCAACGCTCTGCAGCCGCTCCAAATGAATTAGCGGCGCTATAAGTCAAGCTGGCCAGCTTCGGCTGACGTCTCGAGCAGGTCGGCAGGTTAACAACAGGTCAAAGCCGGCGCCTGTCTCAGGAGTGGCCATGATTTACACGTCACGAACACGGCCCGCAGCCTCCAACACGTCGGCGCGGCAGTCAATATAGCGATGTGAATTCAGGGCACCGCTATGAGTGCGAACCAGCCGCGTATTTTGTAGATGCCGGCCCCTATCGGCACTAAGCGTTGCTCGGGCAAAGCTTCTCAATGCTGCTGTCCCGTCCGGATTTTCTGGGGCTGCCGAGAAGATATAAGGGGAAGTGAAACACCAAGTCATTCTCATCTACCAGGTTCCTGTAAGTAAACACGGATACCACAACTGGCTCACTGAGACCTTGCACAGGAATTGTTCATGAATTTATTTTGACAAATCGGTGCAATAGCCCTTCCCTCTGGTGCCGTAACAGAGACGAATCAGGCTGGCACATTCCTGAACGACGTCGTTGCCATGGAAACGGCTTTCATCGGCGTCCATCTCTCGGCAGCTCCATTCCAGGCACCACAGGAGAGGGCTTCTGGCCTCGGTCGACACTGATGGCCTGTATTTCACCAGCAGCAGTAGCGAGCCGTCTGCCCGGCCTCTCAGGCAGCAGCCAGTTCAGCAGCGGCTGCCACAGACAGACTCAGACAGCTGACCAGACTCAGCCGCCCGGCCCACAGTCTGCTCCTCAAGGTCACCAGCAACCGGCGAATTTCGCTCAATCGGGCCGGCCGTCAGTCTCCATTGCGGCGTGAGAAATCGCCTGGCAGAAGCCTGCGACGGATGAACTGAGCTGTGCTATGATGAGCCCTCCAGGAACGGCAGCTCTGGCTACTGAGCGGCCGCCGGCGGAGTTCCAGCTAATCAGACAGACCCCCTGTGTGACGGCCCCACGGCTCCCGAGCCCACCTTACCAGGCTGACGAAACTGCGCTGAGCTGCAGCTCTCAGCTGATGATGTCATTTCACACCCAGACGCACATAGGTGTAAATATCTAGACTTTGGAGCGAGCAAAGATGAAAATGTGTACACCAAACTTCAATCCTTACATTATCGCATTATTCACCGCTATGTTCCAACGCAAAAATTTCTGCCACCCGACGTATAGTAGGGAGCCTGTTGTGTTTACATTGTTTTGAAGTAGGCGACTTTAGACATTTCTTCTTTGATTGTCAACTAGTGAAACCTATTTGGGATAGGGCTTTGCCGATACTGAAAAACACATTTAACTTAACCAACCAGCTATTGCGTTATGATTCGGCTTTCTTAGGGCTCCCGAAAGCTCCAGCGGTTGTTAACCTTGTTTTACTTCTTATCAAACAGCATATTGTCAAGCGTAAGCTAAATTAAAGATGCACAGTATCAACCAGAGTACAAAGACATAAAACAGGAAATCATGCACCTTTACTACGCAGAAGGGCTTATCGCTGAAAAGAGTAGTAAAGTCCAGCACATCGAGATAAGTGAAAACTGCTGTGGAGTGGAGAGGTTCCGTTTAGACGTTAAAGATCTCTGGTTTCTTCAGGCACGCAGCCGTGTATGCCACGTATTTTACTGAGATTTGTCAAGTTGGCGATAGCTAATACAGTGACACATACACAGATTCAAACATGTAGCCATTCAACTACCCATGTCTCGTGTTAACCCTCGCCCCACCGGGGGGGCGTCGATGGCCCCCTAAGGTTTTTCCGGGATAGCAGAAAAAAGACGAAACGCAGCACCGCGGTTAAGAGCTCTATCTCTCACTGCATCATTTTCCCACCATCTCTGAAATTTTTTACCCCAGGTCACCCAAGGTCAGGTCACCAGACGAGGTGAACCAAGGTCACCTCACTTCAACTTTAGAGCTCTGTAAGAGCTACATTTCTATGTCGATCGATTTGAAACTTACTACACTTTATGACCCTCCAGGGTCGACAAGGTGTATATCCGGGATTTTTCGATTTCGTGCCCTGAGGTCAGGTCACGAGGTGACCTCTCCCATTGAAAAAGCATGGGGAAAAGCTGTCTTATGATCTACAAGTCACAAAAACGATTGAAAATGCTCAGCTTGATCAGAAAAGCGTTTTTGGACACCCTTTCACGGATTCCAGGGGCCATATTTGCCCTTTGACCTCTGCAAGGTCATCCAAGGTCACCAGGGGTCAAAAACAGTATTTTGACAATAACTTTTGACCTAATTAAGCTAGAGCAATGAACAAAGACCATCGTGTTTGCCTTGTCACTGGCTTTCATTTTATATACGGCAAGGTCACTTTCTGACCTTTCGTGACCTCAGGTCATACTAGGTCACGAGGTGACCTCTGGAGGTCAAACCACCGGCGGGAGGTCTTTACGTTTCACATAGCGGAAAAAAGTACTGGACCATTTCCTATCAAATGTACTTTACTAGACCTCAATAGCTCTAATGGCATAAGGGTTATGCCCAGTTTGCTTAACCATTGCATATTTGAGTGAAAATAGCCGATCTTGACCTAATTTGACCTCTGGAGGTCAAACCATTGACCTGAGCACTAAAACATGTGAAGAATTTCGTACTGAATTCACGCGAGCTTTCTATTGCACTTTGCAGATTTGCGCTAACGCTCATATTTTCGGAGTTAGAGTGGGGAGGGGTCATCGATGGCCCCCGGTGGGGCAAAGGTGGCGCCGGACCCCCGGTGGGGCGCAGCTTAAATTCCTTGGCGGAGGGGAGGGGAGGGGAGGGGGAGGTAGTTGGGACGGATTCTAGGCAGGGTAAAGTATTGGTTTCGTGATGTCATACCTCGTTGAGTGTAAGCCATGGACATGTAAATATACCCCCGATGGAAACTGTGGTGAAAAAGATGAAAATGTGTGTTTAAGATAAGAATGCGTGTTTCCCCTTGTGATGTTTTTGGAGTATGAATTTGTTTTTTTCAAATGACAGAAGGGTGACCTTGGGCAGATCGTATACAACATCATTCTGATAGTTTCCTGTATAAATGTCTTTAGTCATATCAGTCTGGGCCAGCCTTGCAGTATCTGTCTTTTTTAGCGCTAACTAAATTCTATAAAAAAGTTTCTGGGCAAAATAAAAATATATTGTAATGTTCGGTATGGAAGTACATGCGGTAAAACTGAACTCTTGCTATGTCGTGGTCGGTGGCAGCCCAATCTTCTGCACGGGCAACCAAAAGTGAGCTGTATGAGTGAATACGTATAATATGCCAGTGTCAGCAGACATTTTAGAGCTATCAAGGAATAATATTTGTCCTGGAGGCAATATTTAAAACGATTATGACCAGTCGTTTTGGAATACTTGGTGATTCTTACAAGCCACCACGTGCTTTCGTCTTGCACACCTTGCCAAGTTAGATCGATACTTGGTGATACCTCGTATTAAGCATAGAGTATGTGCATGTACTGTAGAGTTCATCTCAAAAGTGGGGCTCCTATCTTACAGGTGCTGAGCTGTCCAGGATAGATGTTTAGAGCGCCATACCTGATCACCATGATAGAAGTCAGGGCACCACAGTGATGGACATCATGCAGATTATTAGGCGTGGGGCTCTCTCACATCATCGGCAGTAGGCTTGAGCAGCCGAGGGCAGGAACGATACTTGTGACAGACTGTACGGCTACGGAGCCTCCAGCCCAACTGTTCCACCCCGCTAAAGAGTTTTTTTATTTCTTTGCTCCTGCAATGAAATGCAGTGAAGTCGGATCGTAATTCAAATGTTCGGCAGACTGGAGCTGGTTTTTGGCGACCCAATGCGTAGCTTATTTTGACTGGAGTGTGACTCACAACATAACGTGCAGAAAATGACCCAAATCACATTATCCCTGCGAAACGATTTCAGTCATAAGCATCGAACGCATCCCGCTAGTGTTGCTGCATCCAAAAAATAAGCCTAGCAGGCGGCTTTCTATTTATCTAGCATATCAGTCAAGCGGCCATATCTAATAGTATTCCATGTCATCCCCACACTACTCTTAAGAATTTCGTCCATGATTTTATTCTGCCTATGTGACTTTGTTGTGCTGATTTTGACACTAGGCACTGTCCGTGCATGTATGGTAAGTTCTCATGAATTTGTGGACGAGGACACCTTCAGCGGGATTTGTGAAACACGAAACATTCACGTATTTATGCATGTATGCGTTTTCTGTAGTGGAGGGACCAGAAATGTGCAAGAAATAAAAAGCTTCATGTGAAACCACGTAAGAATATTTACAGTTTAGGGAATATGCCGTTTCCCTTCCATTGGACATCATTGCATTATGCATATTTTGACCTTCCATCAGCCGGAAAGTAGTTGAACATCCCTTTAAGTCCCATTCCTGATGCTTTTCGCAACTTTATACAACATTTCCACGAACCCAAATAGCTGAAACAGCACACGTCAACATCCCAGCCATGGGTGAGCGCAGACCTCATCACAAGCTTCCCCTTTGGGTTCTGACGTGACGTCCTGGGGCGTCGGTCCCGGCGTGATTTATCTGTCTTCCGGCCGGTTTCCGCGCTGCCCGCCGCCGGCACGACTCCCGCCAGGCGCGACATCGTAAATCTGCATCACAACCGGCGGCCAGGTCTGCTCACACGACACCGCTTATTAATGACTCAGAAATACTGGCTTAACAGGCACAGAAAGCATGTCCAATGAGACTGACGCAGAGATTCAACATTCGATTTAACACCGTGTAGCCGCACCCTCGCTTGGTCTGTTTTCCATTGGTGTGATGCTAATTTGTGTTGACAGCATGATTTTTCAGTTTGGTACAGCCTGAACCGAAGGTAAAGACATTATGATTCCGGGTCAGTCGCCTGGCAAAGCGCTGTATTGGTGATGTCAATGTCATGAATCACTTCAAATATTATTTAAACATAATTTCTGAAACATTGCAAAAGTGTTCTATCCATAAGCCTGCCAACGAATGCAGCGAGTAAATTAAATAAATGTCACAATAAATGGAACAAAGTTTTGCTGTCATACCCATTGCAGATACTGCACACTTGTATACGTTTCGACCCCAACATAGAATGCAGATCAATGATATCCTGTTCGTGAACACTCGGGTCGAGCTGGAAGCGTTCTCACCGAGCTTCGGGTGAAGCGATTGCAGCTGTTGTGCTTCACGGGAAGTGATTGCAGCTTCTGGGCAGGTCTGTGCTGAGCTTCATGGAAAGCTTCATGGACAAATAAATAAATAATAAATAAATTCTGATCAATAATAGGCGAATACAGTGGCCGCTAGTTTATCTTGGAACTCAACACATAAAGTTGTAGTGATATATAATTCATCATTTACCCGTCCTCATAAAACAAATTTTGATTTGAGACAGGTTGCCTTGTCACACTTCAGATGGCTAAACGGAGCAGTTTTGCCTGCATCTGGACATGCGTAACAAATTTTTCAAGATCAGCTCATTTTAGCTTATTGACACCTCCTCCGGCTGTCTCTCTCTCTCCGAGGACATCTCAGGGAACATTTTTTGAAATGTTTTGGGATATACACATCCTTTTCAATATTCATCGTTAAAACGAAGGCTGCACAAAGGCACGCCCCGGTCAACTATCATTGTTGTGATTTAAGGTCACCGCGACTTCTAATGTCCAATGACACCCACGCCAATATAGATCCGGGAGCGACGAACGAATTATAATTCTGGTGACATGTATTGTCTTTTTTCAGAAAAATTGACTGACCAACAAAAACACGTTCTGAGCCCTATCTAGTCCCACCATTTTTCTAGGATTGGAGATAAAAAGGTTGAATGTTGTCATTGTGAATAGTCCTAAAAATAACCGTCTTACATTCACACTATATATTGATGAGAAAAGGCCAAGATAATAAATAATATTTCGAATACGATTCTTTGTCAAGTTTTGAATGACCAGAAATACGTAAATATGTAATATTTAATATTTCGGTTTTTTTGTTCCGTAAAACACGCGGACATTCGAGCCTACAACCTTTGTACACAGTGTTAACATATTAGCAACATATCTTCCTTAAGTTTCACGTTATTTTAACATTTACAATCGATGAAGGAAAAATATAATACGCACACGCACATCGAATCTGAAAGGGAATGCTGGGCCATCAACAACCATCAGAACGAGGAGTACGGGGGGGCGCGGTAGTGGAGTGGTCAGTGTAGCTGGCTTCCACGCAGCCGACCCCGGTTCAAGGCCCGGCGGCTTCCCTGGACAAGGAGCAAGTTGGCTCCCGAGAAACCCTTCCAACAGGGAAAAAGTTGGCGACGCCGTATGACCCTGGCAGTTGGTGCGTCGATAAGCCCCAATAATAATAACGAGGAGTACGGGACGGGAGGGGAGTAGGCGCCATGATGAACCATGTTTGTTCATCTGGGGCTTTTGGTTCCAGATTTCAGGGACTCTTTAATTTTAAAGTCAGCATCATCTTTGCATATGTGTAGTATTTCTATGATGAATGTCCTGTCTGTGATTTGTGTGTCTGAATGAAGTTCTCTAGTGTGATCCCCTAAGTGTTTACCCCGTTCCTTTCGTCTTGCGTGGCCTAAATGTTCCATGAATCGTGTCCTGATTTGTCGTGTGGTTTCGCCTATATATATTTGAGAGCAGAGGGCACAGGTAATTGTGTATACTGTATTTTTTTACGTGGCACCTACCTTTTAGTATATGGCACTCCACCCCAAATATAAAACCGCAACATACATATCTCTCCCATTTATAGACGACCAACTGGTACGCAGAATCACCACCGCAGTCAAATCATCAGACCTCAACATCTCAATAGCATGGAAGAGTGGTCGAACTCTAGCCAACACCCTCATCAGATCATCCCTCGAACCACCACCCTGCCCACGAGGATACAGAAAAACATGCCACACAAGCAACTCGGTACTAAAAGGTAGGTGCCACGTAAAAACACAGTATAAATAATTACCTGTACCCTCTACTCTCAAATATATATACATACATATATATATATATATAAGGCGAAACCACACGACAAATCAGGATACGATTCATGGAACATTTAGGCCACGCAAGACTTCATTCAGACACACAAATCACAGACAGGACATTCATCATAGAAATACTACACATATGCAAAGATGATGCTGACTGTAAAATTAAAGAGTCCCTGGAAATCCAGAACCAAAAGCCCCAGATGAACAAACAGGGTTCATAATGGCGCCTACTCCCTCCCGTCCCGTACTCCTCGTTCTGATTGCTGTTGATGGCCCAGCATTCCTTTTCAGATTCGATGTGCGTGTGCGTATTGTACTTTTCCTTCATCGATTGTAAATATTAAAATAACGTGAAACTTAAGGAAGATATGTTGCTAATATTGCTAATATGTTAACACTGTGTACAAAGGTTGTAGGCTCGAATGTCCGCGTGTTTTACGGAACAAAAAAACGAAATATGGAATATTACATACTTTCGTATTTCTGGTCATTCAAAACTTGACAAAGAATCGTATTCGAAATATTGTTTATTATCTTGGCCTTTTCTATATATGTTCGATATGTTGCTAATGTTGCTAATATGTTAACACTGTGTACAAAGGTTGTAGGCTCGAATGTCCGCGTGTTTTACGGAACAAAAAAAAACGAAATATGGAATATTACATACTTTCGTATTTCGGGTCATTCAAAACTTGACAAAGAATCGTATTTGAAATATTGTTTATTATCTTGGCCTTTTCTCTTCAATATATAGTATGAATGTAAGACGGTTATTTTTAGGACTAGTCCCACCATCTTCACAAAATGTTTTAGTTTTAGAACCTGGCTTCCGACCACGAAGCACGACGAGGGTCTCAGCAGATGCATATCCGGGACCCATGGCGTGCAACGGAGTTTCGAGCGAGTCAGAGGCCCCGGTGGTGACACCCCTGTCGGCGTCAGCAGGTCAATTCCTGCCTTGGCTTTGCGACCAGAGATCGAACCATCGGGCGAATTATACCCTTGTCGCATTTTCTGCATCAACTTCCGGGCGATGATGGGGTCGGTACCGGGTCACTTTTTTCCCTCAAAGGGTCAGTTTTGGGGAAAAATAAAATATCAAGCAGGTGGTTTCTTAGTATGCTCTATCACATGTCTATCTCAATTAAAATCCCATTATGAAGGTAACACATTTCCTTTAAAAAGGTTGGCTGAATTTTCAGTATGAATGACATTGACAACGCGGAGTACATTTGTTTCCACTCTAGGAAACAATAAATCTAGGTCTTGCTCCTGACTTACAGTTTCACCGCGGATGATTTCTTCCTCAAAGCGGTTTTACACCAGCGCTATTTCAAACTTTTTTTGTATTGCCATTTTTTTGTACATTTACTTATTTATGACTGTTGATGCATGCAAGCGGTGATGTAACTAGACGCGGTCTCCCCTACCTATTTTCTGCAAGACAGAACAACATGGATGAAAAATATCGACTATATCGACCATTGGTGAAATTGGTCAAAGGCCATCTTCATTCTTCAAGTGAATCTGTTTTAACAGAGACTTCTCTGGTGCTATTCCTAGACTGAATACCACATTGAATTCCAGATTCGTCATTGATATTGGCAGGCCTCTCAGTCCATACGTAACATATGGTCGCTTCCATCCCCCTAAGATATTCTTCAGTAGATACCAGTGCTACTGGAAGATATTTTTGTATTATTTTATTTGACGTTTAAGTCCAGGCGTTTAAATGTAAGCAAACAATTACCAGCCTCGCACTAGGGTGGGGTTTCTCCGCGATCTCACATCAGAGAACATCTCACATTAATGGTTCCTTCAACCAGTTCTTGAGGTATGCAAGCACTCAAATACAGCTCACTTTTTGGGCTTCACAGAAAAATATCCAGTCAAAAGAAAAAAAAAACTGCTGGTTGTCCTGTGAGTGTATGCGTTTTCTTGTGCTTAGATTTTAAAAGCGCGCACTGTAGATATTCAGTTGTGGTGTGCTGCTTTTTTAAAAGCCTTTCTAGTCATGCTGTAGTATTTGGCCAGGGTTTCCCCACATATCTCTGAAAGAGCTCGGGCCACTTTTTATTTGTGCGTGATTAAGTCTTTTTCTGCCTCAATATTCAACAGGCCAAGGAAATGCAGTATCCTCGGTAGTCTATTTCTGTTTCGGGCTGTGCTATTTCGATTATATTTTTAACTAGTACTAGACGGCACGTCTCGCGTTGCGAGATTGACCCTCTGGGCGCGTCACGAGATATAGAGGGTGAGTGTGAGAGAAGAATTGATAGGTGCGTCGACTTATTTTAAAAATTTGGAAATCGATCGATAACTTTTCGAGTAATGGGCCTTCAAAGTCAGACCTATATTTTGAGCCCTTGTAAACGAACTCTCAATACGCTAGTGTTAATCTATTTGGATATTTGGTAATCAGTCTTAGTTGGAAGGGCATAATTGAGCGTGTGAATTTCAAATAGGTGGGATTATTACGGAAGTTTTGTGACAGTCTTTGTACAAGCGAATAAGCAAATGGATGCCATCGTGACTCCATATAAGTGACTTAATTTATTCCGTGTGTACAACAGGCCAGAAACATTACTAATCAAATCTCCCACGGATCTCGATCCTTTTTCATCCCAGATTTGAACTATCGCATTGTGATGTTTTGCATAATTTGAATACCCCAAAGTGTCTGATAAAATAATTTTGACCGTGTGGTGAATATCGTTCTAGAAGAACGTCGAATATCGTTCTAAAGATTACCCGAGCAAATCTAGACCAATTTTAAAGAGAGTTATACAAACGTTTCACCCACCCCAATTTCAAAATTTTAGGTAGTCATAATCAAAACTCTGTGCCATTTTGCGCGCTTTAATGGATCAATTCCTTTGTTTCAAATGAAACAATACACTATTTTGTCGGTACATTTAACTGTGTTAGGGTTTGGATTTGGAGGGGGAGATAAAATACGCGCCAGCTTATACCGAAGTAAATACTTAATTACTGATGCCTTATCCATAAGTGAGAGACAAATTCTATTCCATTGCGCTACTTCGAGACAAATCTTCTCAACCTTATAACTCATGTTTTCTCTGTTATTTCGTGGTTGGTGCTATTATACATTACACCGGATATTTTTCGCTCGCCGAGTGCCAGTGACAGATCTAAGTGGGGCATTTGGGAATTACAAGGGACACCTTCCCATCACCTAGCTGAGCCGTTTTCAGGGATACCTATTTCAAAGGTCATGTTGACCAATAACAACGCATAACACACAATTTTAACACATAAAATAAGCCAGAGCAGTACCAATCTTTCCAAAAAGGTATCGAATAATCTCACGGGGACCTCTAGAGCAGTGGTTAACAACACAGGGGCCACCGATGAGGGGCGAATATTTATGCTCCTTTTTCAGCGACACACAGATTTCGGTGGGCTGGGCAGCGTTGTCTCGACACGTACCGTCGGCACCACCAGACCACCACCTCCAAATCACGTGACACGGCGCCTCCGGCCGGGTCAAAGGTCAGCCCTCAGGGACGCATCGATTAACACCGTTACCGATGCGTCGGCAACGGCAGAGCGTGGGCAAAACAGGGCACTGCTGCCTTTGCCACCGCCTATTAGAGGCGGCAAAGGCAGAAGTGACATATACTTCCCGTGACAATAATTGATAGCTTTATCAAAGGCTTACAAAGTTGGACTGTGGAAACTTCAGTCAATTAAAAGCACTTGCACCACACAGATCTGAAAGCTCGCGGCGTTTGGCAGTCCATAAGAAGTGGCCAACGTGGACAGAAAGTGACTCTGTAGAACTAGTAGGAAACTGCCTTCCTTTCCCTTGCTCGTCCCGCGTAGAGGTGGCTGCCTCGTTCGCCCCCTTCGCCGGGGAAAGGCAGGGGTGTGAAGACCCGATTTGCCTCCCCGTCCGGGAAGGGGGTGACTCTTAGTGGTGCCGCATCTGTCTTGTAAAAAGCCGACGCTAAAATCCTGGTCCACGGCTCAAGAAAACAGTGAGTTAGAGAACCTAACAGTACATGTCTATACGAGTATGCACATAGGTCAAATGTCTACATTTATGTACACTTAAAATCTTTCCAATACAACAATAACCTATAATTACTCATTTTCTAAGCATGGTAAGATATGTTGTCTCAATCGCGACTAGTGTAAGAGGTGTTGCCTCAGTGCCATCCGATCCACTAGGTCCTTTGAGGCATTCAGTTCATCGCGGCAGACTTTACTTCTCAGTCCACGCATGGGCACCAAGTGAACGAATAAAGACAAGGGCAGTTTGGATGGAGGTAGTAATCAATGGGGTTCAACAGCGCACAACTGCGTCATATGGTGTCGGAGAGGAAGGGGAGTAAGCCAGACAAGAGCTAAGGCAGGAAAAATCCTTCGTTTGGGCGGGTTAGTGCAGTGTGTTGCAGCTTCAGCAGGAGCAATAACGAAATTGAGGAAATAATGTGGTGCTCCTGCTCAGGCCTCGCTGTCCCCACTGCAACACCAAATGGTGTACAAAAGCTGGTGTGCCGCCCACCCTAGCCCGGGGAATGGCCTGCGGGTAGGTACGGTTTATCTCCGACACCATGCGTACAAATTACTCTTCCATAAACCAGATTACTAGACAATCCCCGCATTTCATTCTGCGCCGAAATCCGCGACAGAGTAGACTCTGCACCTCGCGCTGGCGGCTGTTACAGCCAATGTGTTACCTGTGCACGGGAGAGCTCGTCAGCCGCCGTTGGCAGCGCGTCAACGCCGCTTCCGTCAACACCAGACGTCTCCGACCGCACCGCAGGCCACCAGCACCCGCGCACTACCTCGGCTCCCACCCCGACGGCCGCCACACTGGCACGCGCCGCGTCGCGTCGCGTCGCCTCGACGCAGCGCCCCGGCGAGGCCGGTGATCGATGTCGCCGACTCACCTGACGTCGGGACCACGGACCAGTCACCGGCGCACAGCTCCCAGTCAACAATTAATGCAGCTGATCAACCGGCCACCCAGCCACCACGGCACTCGCTCTGAGCGAGGCTATTTGTGGAGTGTCCGAGGTTACAAAAAAAAACGAAAAAACGGAGCGACGTTAACGCACGATATCGGTGGTCGGATGATTTCATGGTGCCATGAAGTGAGAGCAGCGTAGTGAGGTTTACCAACCAGTACTTAACTTCGCTGGCGTCTATTGATTCGGTTTTTATTTTTGTACAAAATATTTATCTCTACATACAACATACTATTCGGCAGCCAAACCGTTTAAATACACTTTCTTGTCCCTCCCATTTTTGTTGGTCTCCATGACCTCCCCTTTGGCTCGTCCCTGTTTCGACGCTTGGCGTTTGTGGCCCCGATGATTAGCATACCGACTCATCACCGTTGCGTGGAGGCGCGCCACCACCGCTCCATAGGCGCACGTGTAGCCAAAACCGGTCGCTCTGCTCCAGCGGGCGAAAACTGTTCTGTTACACCCTGTCCTGAGGTCTATCATTGTGACGCCATACCCTTCTTTGGGATTTGCTGCGTTCACTTCTTCACCGCCGAAGCCACCCACTAGTGTCTGTCCCACAGCGCGGTAGGTATGTTAGTGGTTGAATTATTCTCTCTTATTAACCCTCGCCCCACGAGGGCCATCGATGGCCCCCTAAGGTTTTTTCGGGATAGCAGAAACGCGACGAGGCGCAGCACCGCGGTTGAGGACTCTACCTCTCACCCCATCATTTTCCCACCATCCCTGAAATTTTTTACCCCGGGTCACCCAAAGTCAGGTCACCAGGCGAGGTCAACTGAGGTCACCTCACCTTCAACTTTTGAGCTCTATAAGATGTACATTTCTAAGTAGATTTATTTGAAGCTTCCTACACTTCATGGCCCTTCCAGGGTCTACAAGATATATATCCGGGATTTTTGGATTTCGTGACCTGAGGTCAGGGTCACGAGGTGACCTCTTCCATTGAAAAAGCATGGGAAAAAGCTGTCTTATGATATAAAGTCACAAAAACGATTGCAAATGCTCGGCTTGCTCCGAAAAGCGTTCTTGGACACTCTTTCGCGGATCCCAGGGGCCATATTTTCCTTTCGACCTCTCCGAGGTCATCCAAAGTCACCGGGTCAAAAATAGTATTTTGACAATAACGTTTGACCTAATTAAGCTAGAGCACTGAATCAAACATCATCGTGTATGTCTCGTCACTGGCTTTCATTTGATGTAGGGCAAGCTCACTTTTTGCTTTTCGTGCCCTCAGGGCAAATTAGGGTCAGAGGTGACCTCTGGAGATCAAACCACTGGCGGGAGGCCATTAAGTTTCACATAGCGGGAACAGGTCTGGTATTTTCCTATCAAATATACTTTACAGATCTCAATAGCTCCTAATGGCATACGAGTTATGCCCAGTTTGCTTAAGCGTTGCATATTTGAGTGAAAATAGCCTATCTTGACCTCTGGAGGTCGAACCATTGACCTGAGCTCTTAAACATGTAAGCAATTTCTTACTGAATTCACACGAGCTTTCCAATGCACTTTGCAAATTTGCGCTAGCCCTTATATGTTCGGAATTAGAGGGGGCATCGATGGCCTCAGTGGGGCGAAGGTGGCGCCAGACCCTCGGTAGGCGCGGGTTAAGTAGCCAATTTCCGGACACATACATATCACTGACCTTTGACGCGATAATATGGTAGATGAATGGGAGGGAAAGTATCCAATGCGCGAAACAATTTTCTGGTGATTGAGTCAAAGCAGCCTTGCCAGATATGTGCATACATACCTACATACATTGGTGAAAGAAGTGGGGGAACAGGTTTGCCTATTACCGTCCTCTTTTCGGTAAACGGCTGGTCTAAAGCCTTAGGAAAAATAAAGATATTACACAATTGGATACGTGCTAACAGTTGAGTCACTGTGTCTGGAAAATCTAAGCTCTAGCTAAAAAGATAAACGCTCGTATTTCTTGCGAAAGGGTGTTCCGTTCTGTTTTGGTCAGTAATGAGCCACGATAAATATTAAACAGGAATGGACTCCTGATGAAATTCTGAAAAGGACCGCTCATGGGCAAACTCCGTTTGATAATTGGGAAAAATTTTGTTGCCATCTTCAATCGCTCATAAGAGAGAAATATCGGCTCTTTTTTCTACCCTAGGTTGACCTAAGCATTGCGTATGATCACGAAGTTCAGCTGAGCTGGCTGTTAGCGGCGTGTATGTAACGCTGCGAAAGCCAGGTTTTCCTTTCAATTATCTATATCACGTTCCATGTTAATTATTCGTAAGTAAGGCATCCATTTACTATGGCTGGACTTACTGTGCAAATTCGTCGTGTTTATGTTAGAAAATAGCCATGAGCCATTCAGAAAGCTTAAACCAGCCTTCACTTGCTATTGTGAAATATACATTTCCACTCGGCTACCTCCAATAAAAGCGTTTGACATGCAATAACCAAAATTAGGCAAAAACTTAAGGTCAATTGCCTGAGCTGTGTATAGTTGTGATTTTCGTAACTTTACTTTGTGATTATCGAAAAATGTTTCTTAGTTCAGGAAATGTTTGTTGTCAGTACCTACTCTACGGAAAATGTAGAAGTCTGAACCATAACCTCTCGCAAAGATGATTCTCACGTAAGTGCCTACACCAGCGTACATCTGAAGGTAGACCTGGCACCAACAGTGGTGAAGGGCCTCGCCTGTCGTTGAACTGGGACGGTGAATTTTTTTACCTCCCAAACGCCGCACTTAGTCAGCCGAATTCAGATCATTGACTGGGACAGTGTAACTTATTTTCCGTCACTATCCTCAGCATTATGTAGTTTCGCGATTAATATGTGAAGTCTCGTGATTTTATTTGCCTCTGAGGATGACTGGGAGTGTATACTGCACTGTTGTAACAGTTACAATTCTCTCAGGCTAGGTCGCAATAGATGAGGGAAGCACATGACATATGGTGCTAAATTCAATATACATGTATAGCGTCCAACCGGGCGACTGGCGATACCACCGTGCATACAGAGGGCCGAAGAGCCGTGAACGTTTCGTAATCGTATTTATGATGTTACCAGGCCTCCCCTCGTGAATACTGAAGGGCCAGTGCATATTCACCTCCGGTTATTGAAATGACAGCAGCTGTGGTCGAGGCGGAGGACCAGCCGGCCAGGTCCATTGTACGGGGAGCGTCACGCCGGAGCCGGTGCCGAATAAATAGCGGGTGTCACAGTAACGGTACCGTGTCCAAAGAGACCGGCCCCTGCAGCCGGGTACTTACCCTTACATAATTAATCGGCCGTGGGAGTCCAGGGAGCGCTGACTGCAACCACTATTTTACATATTGCTCATGTGGAGCTACGACGAGGACATGCGACCATTTGTCGAGCAAAGTCAAAGGTTTCGGTCCAGACTTCCTCATATGTCGATCTGTCGCATTCGCATTGCGTAATAACTAGGCCAATACCGAGGAGAATCGGAGGCATCACCCGAATGTACAGCATGCTCCTTTCATGATACCCTTTGCACTGTGTGTTTGAGGAGCGCATTGGCAGCACGGTTCAGAGGTGATGGGCTGGTGTGGGCATAGATGCGGCTCCCCTGCGGGGCATATTCTCTCCTCCCTCCCCTCTCTCTCTCTCTCTCTCTCTCTCTCTCTCTCTCTTCTCTCGGGAAAAATTTTCTTAGGACACATCACCAAGTGCTCTTTGGTCAGTAGTAAAGTGGTCTTTGCTCCCAGGGAGGCCTCAGTAGTCAAAAAGCCTTCCGCGCTGAAGTTCAAGAAAAACCCATAGTTGAAAATACATTTCTGGAAAGTGATTCTGTAGACGTAAAAACTAAATGAGCATGCACGCAGTAAACGCGATCTCCAGAATCGTTTTACGAATGGGTAGGTACTCCTGGCAAGAAACGAACGTGGGATATGAAATCAGGTCATGTAAAATGTATCTTATTGAACCCGCTTTCACGCCTTCTCTTCTTATTATTGCACTATACACATTCAACAGGCAATGTAGTTCCGAGGAATGGAACACCGACTCACAACAGACCAGTTGTGAATTTCAAGGACAGTGCAGGTTTGCAGGCGTGCATGCACACAATGACCGACAAGCTACTTTGGTGCCAACTTTGACGTAGCCGTTACGGTTGCAGAAGGTGCAAGTGCCTAAATCAACACCGTAAAATGCTGGTGGCATTGATTTTGCCTCGACCTCCAGACGCTTCCCTAGACATGGCACTAACAAGTCTAGGCGCTATTCAAGGGGCAACGAGAAAGGCAATAAGTTCTCAGACGGAGAAACGACGCTCTTGCGCAAGACCTCGAAGCCTGCATAAAGCGTCGTTCTCCATTCTCCTCCTGAGGGTAGATGGCGGTGACACTATCCTACGATCCGGCAGCCTCGGAGTATTGTTTCCCATCAGCGGCAAGCCACCTTTTTCCTCCACCCCACCGCTAACCTGTGGCAACTCACTTTGCATTACCCACATGGTGTACTCTAAGCCTCCGCAGCCTGGCAGAAAATGCTGGTTCCGCTTTTTCACTGGGAGCCCAACGAGACAGACCGCTGCCATTTGTCCAGCGGATAAGTTGTCCTGGACATTATCAAGAAAAATTGCGAAAGAGAAAAGCACGTCTGACAATTTACATGTTCCTACCAATACTTCTCTGATTCTTATGTCGGGAGCTGAAATTTTGCTATTAATGACTCTCTTTCACACATAGTATCGGACGTATTGTCAATGCATTTGGGCCAAAACCGCAGACAAATTACATATTAATTCATATTTATATTGATCTCACCAATTTGGCTAATGCATGCGGAGAATGCGAGGTCCACAAAGCTGCAGCAGAGGGTCAGGATTTAAGGGGCACCATGGACTTTTCAACCCATTCATTTTTAGTCAACACCAAAATTAGTACTGAAATTCATCATTTAAAGGGGGCGAACGGTACCCCCTACACTTCCCCTAGTTCCGCTTCCGATGGATCCACCGCTGCCTATGACTTTTGTAGAATTTAGCAATGAACAAGTGATTGATACTCTAATTTTTGGAAACATTACAGATAAAAGTTTGAAAATTATCATTGCCACCCATTTCAAAATTTCCTCATACAAACCAAGCGTTTCAACTTGTGAACTGGATGGGGGCTTTCAAAGTGGAATCGTGTACGGTCCACTTTTAGGAAACTGTTGACTGGAGCGTGATTGGCGCTGGAGGGAATTGCATTATAATGCATTATAAGTTGTTGCAAGTGTTATGTGATTTGTCGCGAATGGTGGAAGCCCGTTTTGGTTGGTGGTGGAGCAATGCGCAGTGGCATTTTCAACTGAGCGATAGGCACCGCGATTTTAGACCCTTATGAGTCTTTTGTGCCGATCACGCCCGTTGAGTGTTAAATTTATGTATGCTGAGAGATCAAATAAATTCATAAATACATACATACACACAAAAACGGGAAGGACCTTTGATTGGCATCTGAAATGGTTTCGGTCCAGTAAAGTCCCCTATGGTAGGTAAGTTGGTCAATGTACCAGTTTTGTCTTAATCTGTTCAATGGCTCCGGGGATGTGTACCTCCCAACTTGAGACGTCTATGAAAGGCACCGTGACAGAACCTAAGTTCGGTTCCCCCTGCTCTGTCCCGGGTGATGTTTCTTTGATCCACTCGGAGCGCTCCTGAT